>MTQE01002217.1:12489760-12508792 GCA_014337955.1 Aspidoscelis marmoratus
ACGGGGGGGGGGGGAAATCACTGGTCACTTTGCTAAAGTGTTCTCCTGCTCTGAAGGTGAAGCTGGATTAAACCTTAGGTGTGACCACAGCCAAGGAGTTTATCCAGTTTCAGTCCACTTTCAGAGTGAGAGGACACATCAGCAAAGTGAGAAGCGGTTTTCTTTCAGTCTTAAATAACTCAGAAAATTCACCTTTGGGATAGATAATTTGGAAAGAAAATCACTGATCACTTTGCTGGTTTGTTCCCTTGCTCTGAAGGCAGATGTAGCGTGTGGGAGCGTCTCCATCTTTGCTTCTTTGCCTAGTGTGATAAAGGTCCTTTAGCTCTATATGCAGCCTTCATTTCATTGCCTTGATTCTAACCTTTCCACCCGAAGGGCACTAAAGCCTGTGAGATCCCAGACCTGTCCAGGGATGATCACCCCAGAAATGGAATATTTCCCGTCTGTGACCCATGGTCAACGTTTCCTGTCTAGTGGCGCAACCGCCACTTCCCAAAACAATTCTGGTCACCGCATCTCAAAAAGGATATTGTGGAACTAAAGAAGGGGCAGAGAAGGGCAACCAGAATGATTAAGGGGCTGGAACAAAATCCCTTATGAAACCAGGCTGCAACGTCTAGGCCTCTTCCGTCTGGAGAGACGGCGTTTGAGAGGGGACCTGATTGAAGTATATAAAATTATGCACGGTATAGAAAAGGTGGATAGAGAAAATTTCTTTTCTTCATCACACAACACTAGAACCAGGGGGCATCTATGAAGCTGAGGGGTAGGAGAGTCGGATCAGACAAGGGGAAGTATTTCTTCACCCAGAGGGTCATCGGCTTATGGAATGTGATGCTGGAGGAGGTGGTGACAGCTACCAGTCTAGATGGCTTTAAGGTAGGGTTAGACAAATTTATGGATGACAGATGTATCAATGGCTACTAGAAAGAATGCCTAGGTGCATCTTTCAGGCTGGGGGGGGGGGCTACCGGGGCGCTTCTAAGGTCATTTGCTGGGATTCTAGAGCAGGAATAGGTTGTCCTTGTCTCTGCTTGAGATGCCCATGAGCATTTGGTGGGCCACTGTATGGGACAGGACGCTGGACTAGATGGGCTGTGGCCTGATCCAGCAGGGCCTCTCTTATGCTCTTATGTTCTAAAACGTGGCTTGCTTCTTTACCTGGTCTGATCGGCAGTTTAACCCAGCTGTGTCTGGCTTGTTTCAGAAGACACCTACGAACGCACCCTGTCTGTGGATGGCGAGGAGACCACGCTGATGGTGATGGATACCTGGGAGACCGAGAGGCGGGTAGGCAGCCTGTATTCTGTGGACTTCTCTTGTGGCACAGGCAGCTTGCTTAAAGCCTCGGATGAATGGTACGACGGGTAAGGTGAAAAGCAGCTGGGAAGGATCCGGCCTCTCTTTCCACAAGATGCTTCTTCCCGCCATGGTGTTGGCAGCCGGGCAGTCTTCGCTGCGCCTTCTGGATGGAGTGTAGCTTCGTCCCCGCCTGCTGGTTTGCTCTGCAGCCGTGGTGGCATTTTGTGGGAGAGCATCCATTGATCGGTTTAAATTGATTGTGCCTGACCTGCTCCATCCTGGGGGTTTCGGCTGGGTCACAGTCAATTAGAAACAAGTGCAAAGTATTGTCTGAAATTGGAAGCTGTTTTGGTTGAGTAGCAGAGAAACAACCAGGCTGGTTGTTAGAGGAGGGTTCCAGGGGCCCTATTCACACTACAGAAGACGCTTTTCTGTAAAGGAGCGACTTGAAAAGGCCCTGTCTGATCACACCTTAAGCAAAACTGACTCCGGCGGATGCATGGATGGGAGATCTATCAGAAACTCTTTTTACGTGTACCTAAAAAGAGTTTCTGATAGATCTCCCATCCATGCATCCGCCAGAGTCAGTTTTACTGGCCAATTATTCTTAGTCTTCCCTGGATGGGCCACCACAGAGAAGGCCCCGCTCTGTATATCAGCCAGTTTCACCTCCTGCACAGAGTCACGTTTGCTGCTTTTACCCTGTAGTTCCTTAAAAAGTCTTGGCTTCTGTTAATGGCAGGCATCTTGGGGTGTTTATGCACTCATCTCCTCAAATCTGGGTTAAGGTGATCCGGAACTTCGGGATCCGGTCCTCGCCGAATCGAGTCCACCGAGTTCCGGATCGTCACGGAGACCCCACGTCCGCATGGGGTGTTTAGCTCCCGATGGTAGTGGGTGCTAAACAGGGCCACCATGTGGATGGTGCAGCCTGCCTCCTGTGGCCCGAGGAGACATTTCCGTCCTGGTTCCCCAGTGGTAAAGCGACACACTTAGAGATACCCTTGAAAGCGTCCGCTGCTGCCTCCCCTGGAATTCCGGGAAGATTTGGTCTGAACCTGGGGAACACAGCCGTATCTCCTATGGATGTACTTGCGTTCCCTCTGCTAGGCTATTTTTTTCTGGGTCACCCTTTCCCAAGTGGGGTCGCCTCTTTGCTTTGGCGTGCTTTGCATTTAGCCCTGCTGCGCTGGGGGAGAGTTCCACAGGCACTCATTTGCCAGTGATGGGTAGGATCGATCCAGAGACGATGTCAAATGCACCCCAAAGGCAAAAGCTTTTAATCTGTAGGCTGTCAGTGCAGCTGCCTGTAAAAGCATAGCCGTTTCCAAAGATAAGCCAGTTGAAGGGAGCAGAGCAGAGGCAATCCTGTTTTATCCAAAAGCCAAAGGGGATTGTCTTTACCTTGGCCAACATCTGTTGCTTGGTTATTTCCCATGAGCCTCTGTGGTAGCACAAAGTATCTGGGTGGCATCAGGCTGGCAAAGGCTGATCTAGGAACCTATCTTCACTTACTGCCACCTTGAGTTTGTTCTCTGGGTTGGAAACCTGGCAGCAGCCCAGTCTGGGTGGAAGGCAGAGCTGCTCCGGCTAACTTAAATTGAAATTTAATGTTTTGATGTTTTGGGGCCTATTTGCACTACAGCCGGGAGCACAGGATTAGTGAACTTCTGGTGAAGTCCTACCTCACAGAAGTTCACTGATTGTGGATTAGGTGTAGGGCATGAAAAAGTTGACCAAAAGCTTACCTGGAGTGTCCAGTGGCATGACCATTCACACCTCTTCCAGTGCTTCAGGATTGTCTGAGGTGCCATGCAAGCACGCTGGCCCCTCAGATGACTATAGACATTCCTACACATGCACAGAGCATCAGTGTCATCATGGCGACAGAGCTGACACATGTGCAATTGCGGGGGGGGGGGTCATAGCTAAAATGGCAGACCCCAAAAGAGAACTGGCCCCGCAATCGAATCAAGTAAGCATTCAGTCGTGGCAGGGAGGAACAGGTAACGTCGACTGGCACTTTAATGTTGGTTAATTGCACTGCTTTCCTGTCCAGTGGACGGGAAGGGAACTGTGAAAATGCCCTTGGTCTTGGAGTCTCTTAAGCCTTAATCCACGTTAAAGGACAGAGAAGGTGACAAAGTCATGCACACGTGTGTGAAGGCGCCAATGCACACATCTTGTCATGTCGCAGGCCAGCAAGGCAACAGGCAAACACTTGCGCAGCTTACTTGGTTCCAAAGGGATCAGGCGTACTCGGGGTCAGTTCCAGTCCAGGGTCTAGGAGTCCAGAAGTCAGCACGGTTCAGTCAGTCCAAAGCGTTAGCAAGTCACAAGGAGCCCAAGAGTACAGGCACGGAGTAACATGAGGCTACAAAGACATTGTCTGGAGCAACTGAGGCAAGGTGAGCTTGCTCCTTAAGTAGAGGAGTCATTGCCTCTCCCACGGTGCAGCTGAGTTGATCGCTCTGATCTGCATCTCAGCTGCTTCTGCTGCCTCAGCAGGTGAGGAGAGGGCCTTTGATGAGGCTCACTACTAGCAGTTTCTTCATCAGAGCTATCCTCCTGTTCACCTGGGCCTGGCCTTAACCCCTTTGTGCCTGCAATGCCATTCTGTGGTTGCTTCTCAGCCTGTGGTGGCATTGCAGGCAGACTTCCCTCCTCTGAGGAGGCTGAACAGGGCATGACACATCTGGGCATTCAGGACAAATGCCTGGATGTGAATGTCAGTAAAACACACAAAGGCCACATCCCCAAAGGCCCTAAAATCCGGGCTTGGTCGAATTCACCATTCACTGTCCCCATGTAATCGGCCTGTAATCTGAATCTGGCAAGCCCTGCCCATTCCACTTCTTTTTCCCTGGATTTTCCTGCAGAAATCCAGGGAAAATGAATCCCTGGTGAAACAGGTTTTCTTGCCGGATTCAGATTACTGCTGCTACTCCTCTTCACCTGCCCACTGGATTTTAGTGCCAGGATGGTGCCCAAAGGCACTAAAATCTGTCTGACACCTGATCAGAGGTGGGTGGGTGAAGAGGAGGAGGAGGAAAGGGGCACCAGGCTAGCTGCCATGAGCTGCGGCTTGACTGAGTAGGGGGGCACCCAGACAACGTCAAGCCTGACACGCGATCGGAGCCGCTGGGCTTGATGTTGCCTGGGCGCCCCCCTCTCTACTCGGTCAAGCCGTGGCTCATGGCGGCGAGCCTGGCGCCCCTTTCCTCCTTCTCCTCTTCGCCTACCTACCTTTGATCATGTGTCAGGACAGATTTTAGTGCCTTTGGGCACCAGCCTGGCATTAAATCCAGCGGGTGCGGGAAGAGGAGTGGCAGCAGTGGCGGCTCCTGTCTGCCGTGCCGCGCTGCGCTGCGCTGCGCCGCACCATCCGCTTAGGTGCTTATGTGCGCTTGCGGGTACGGTGTGGGGACAGGTCGATGCGCACTCGGTGCTGTTCCCGGCCGGAAACTCAAACCCGCACCAGAACCCCGATTACTTCGGATCACAGTAATCCAGGTTCGCTGCGAATTCACAGTAGGTGGAATGTGGCCAAAGACAGTACCAGCCGCAGTGCTGTCTAGCTAGAAGGTGGTAATTCCAGGAGGAGCATTTCCCGCTTTATCGTCTCCTGGCAGGGTATCAGGCTCCCATCTGGAGGCAGAAAGTACTGAGCCAGGCCTCCGAGTGAGCCAGTTTGGTGTAGTGGTGAAGGAGCAGGACTCTTACCTGGGAATATCGGGTTTGATTCTGCACTCCTCCATGAAGCCAGCAGGTTGACCTTGGACTAGTCACACCTCTCTTCTGAGCTCTCGCAGCCCCACCTACCTCACAGGGTGTCTGTTGTGGGGAGAAGAACAGAAGGTTTGTCAGTCACTTTGAGGCCCCTTAAATGGGTGAGAAAAGTGGGGTAGAAAAGCCAACTCTGCTGCTGCTGCTGATAGTGACAAAGTGGATTCGGACATTTTCCACCTTTCCCAAAATACTAGAACCAGAGGCTACACAATGTAGTTAATCCCCGGATGTTTTGCACAGCAACACATAGCTAAACTTTGGAATTTGCTTCCATGGGATGTGGTGTTGGCCACCATCTTGAAACCGGCCGTTTTCAGCAAAGGGTTGGGCCAATTCATGAAAAGCCTCCAGTAATTATTAGCCACCGTGATTGCCGCTGGTCACCAGAGGCGGTGGTCTGACCCTGAAGGCTGACTGATGGGAGACAGGGAGTAGGGAAGGATCGCCTATGTCCTAGGAGTGTGCGGAGGTTTCTTTGCGCAACTGGTGACAAGATCAACATTGCCCTGCAGGTGTGTGCCAGGCGGCGTGTGTCCGCACTCCAGTGCGTGCCACAAAAGGCCATGGCCTCTCTTGGCGCATAGTGTAATCCTTGCCTGGCCCACTGCCAGGCACAGAGTCTTGTGCTCATGTGCGTTCCAGCTGGGCACTGCTGGGAAGAAGTCTGGGTGTGGGCCAGGCTACACTCTGCCTGATGCAGCTGCCATGCAGAAAGGCAGGGGTGGACAGAACCCTACCAGCCTGGCTTCAAGGCTAAGGCAGGCTAGGCAGGCTAGGCAGGCTGTTGAGCAGACACTCTGTCCTGCCCCAAGGCATAGAATCCTGGAGTTGGAAGGGACCTCCAGGGTCATCCAGTCCAACCCCCTGCTCAATGCAGGATTTCCCAAACCATCCCAGACAGATGCAGGTCCGATCTCTACTAGAAGACCTCCAGCCCAAACCAGAATACTTTATAGTGTGGCCCACTGGCACCCATGTGGTAGGAACCTGTGTGAACGGATCACTAGACTAGACAGTTATGGTTCCAATCCGTGGGGCCACACCTTCACTGTGTGATTGTGCGCATGAAGTTACAGGGAACTGAAGCACCTTAACATTTATGTGACCTCAAAGATACATCCTGTGCTGATCTTAGTGCATGCCAAGTGCAGAATCTGGCCCTTTCTGCACGGACCCTTAATCCAGGTTAAGGGTCCGCATGGTATACATTCTGGGCACATACCATCTTCTCATTAATGTGGATCAAGGAGGCCCTTGCTGGTCCGCTCTGTCTGCAGAAAACGGAGTAAGATCCAGATTAAGTGTCCCTTAATCTGGATCTCGGGTGGTGTCATTTAATCAGTGCTACCAAAATGTCCAGCAGCCCTGATCCAGAACACAGGAGGTGTGCAGAATGAATGCGTCTGGAAGAAGAAGGAAGGAAGCTGATGGGTAGGAGAGTCAGATCAGACAAGGGGAAGGATTTCTCCACCCAGAGGGTCATCGGTCTATGGAATTCGCTGCCAGAAGAGGTGGTGACAGCTACCAGCCTAGATGGCTTTAAGGAAGAGTTAGACAAATTTATGGATGACAGATATATCAATGGCTACTAGAATGGATGCCTAAATACATCTTTCAGGCTGGGGGGGCAATCAGGACTCTTCTAAGGCCATTTGCTGGGATTCTAGAGCAGGAGAAGGTTTGCCCTTGTCTCTGCTTGAGATGCCCATGGGCAACTGCTGGGCCACTGTGTGGGACAGGATGCTGGACTAGATGGTGTGGCCTGATCCAGTAGGGCTCATCTTGGGTTCTTATGTTCTTTTCTGTATTCTGCTTTTTAGTTGTACACCATAATGCATAGCCAAAAGCACCCGCCACAAATATCCAAATTCGTATGAATAAAGAAAAATAAATGTCTGGACATTCAAACCGATATGAATACATTCATATCTGTTCATTCAAATATTCGGTATATGTATCCAATGATATGAATCTTGTAGGCATCCATATGCATCCCGTTTTAATCCCGTATGCATCCTGTTTTCATCTGGTACATATCCGTATAGATGCGTACGGATACACGTAAGATGCGTACAGATACATATGCAATGTGTACATATCCATACACATACAAATGTCCAAATTTAAAGCATCAAAACTTTAAAAGAATCCACAGTTTCTGAGGATTAAAGGTCCCAAAACACAGATTATCTAGCTTCAGCTCAAAAGAAGTCTCACTGCTGGATTTAGAAATACTCCACTTCATTTAGCAAATGGGAATGTACGCAGGTTTTGGGGGGAGGAAACCATGCTTTAGGAGCGTTCACCTCAATTTCCCCTGACCCAATGAGAAGCCAAGATTTCCCTTGCCCTAGCCCTCTCTTCCCAGGCTGTCCACCATTATGTGCTAAGGAGATTGCCATGGCTGAGAGGGAAGTGAAGAATGAAGAGCCTTCAGTAGCTGACAAGAGATACAAGTATCAGGAATGAGCTGTAACAATGAAGTATCTGATTTTATAAAGAGATCAGGATCCCTGATTTTATAAAGGGGACAGCAATTGTGAAAGGCGCAAAGCTGCCAGCTCTTGTGTAAAAGCTTGCCTGCTCCCCCTTTTTTGATCTCGTGCAAAACACCAATATAAGAAGGGGAAGTGATCTTTAATCTTTTACTGCCTTGTTAACATAAGAAGCTGTGCTACGATGGGGGGGGGAGAAGTGGTGAACTCATCTCTAGCACAGCTGGATAGAGAGGCTGGCAGCTGGAGTCCTTTGCATCTGGAAGACACAGCATTAGCTACTCTGGTCCTTCCTCTGGGCGATTTCACACTCCCCTTCCCGTCTGCTGGATGGGAAAGGTGTGCGAACCAACGTTGTCTAGTCAACTAGTCAACTTTAGCCGTCCCCCGCCCCCCCCGTGATCAAATACTTACGTTGATTCGATTGCGGGCCCGGTCTTCTTCAGGGCACCGCCATTTTATTTCCAGTGCCCTGTGCGACTACTGTGCATGCGTCAGCACCGTCACTGTGCATCCCAGTAAGCATCTGTGTTTGGTTCCTTCCAGCTGCCAGAGGAGGACAATTGGTTCTACAACTACTGCATGCAGGTGGGCAACGCATACGTTATTGTCTACTCCATCACGGACCGGGGGAGCTTCGAGAGCGCCTCCGAGCTGCGCATCCAGCTCCGCCGAACCCGCCAGGCTGACAACATTCCCATAATCCTAGTGGGCAACAAGACAGACCTGGTGCGCTGTCGAGAGGTTTCCGTGGAAGGTGGGTGGAAAAGGCCCTCTGCTAGCCAGGGAAGATCTTTCTTGGTAGGTTGCCTGGAGAGATATGGAAACAGGGAAGAGTGGAACTCCACTGGGAATTCGCCAGTTGAAGGAGACTTGGCAGTGGTTGCTAAAACTTCTATCATACCAATTTGTATCGTGAGCCAGTTTGGTCTAGTGGTTAAGGAGCCGGACTCTTATCTGGGAATACTGGGTTTGATTCCACACTCCTCCACAAAGTCAGCTGGGTGACCTTGGGCTAGTCACAGCTCTCTTCTGAGTTCCCACAGCCCCACCCACCTCACAGGGTGTCTGTGCTGGGGAGAACAGGTTTGTCAGACACTTTGAGTCCCCTTAAATGGGTGAGAAAAGCCGGGTAGAAAAGCCAATTCTTCTTCCTCCTCCACAAAGCCAGGTGGGTGGCCCTGGGCTAGTCACGGCTCTCATCTGAGCTCTCACAGCCCCATCTACCTCACAGGGTGTCTGTGGTGGGGAGAAGAACAGAAGGTTTGTCAGACACTTTGAGTCCCTTAAATGGGTGAGAAAAGCAGGGTAGAAAAGCCAACTCTTCTCCTTCTTTCTCCACAAAGCTGGTTGGGTGGCCTTGGGCTAGTCACAGCTGTCTTCTGAGCCCTCACAACCTTACCTACCTCCCAGGTCTTTGTGGTGGGGAGAAGAACAGAAGGACTTGATAGCCCTGTAAGGAAGGCCAGGATTATTACTTCCGCATTGAGCAAGCGAAGGCAGAACCTCCTTAACAGCAGTTTGTGGCCTTGCAGTTCAGGTGTTGTCCTGTTTCACCACTACGACTCCAAACCAGTAGACCTGTTAATTTATTTACGTATATTTCTGTCCTGCCTCATACCCAAAGGTCTAAGGGCAGGCCACAATAAAATCATTGTAAAAACAGAATAAAATAAGTTAGCTCAAAAGGGAGTCAATTCACACTTAACCTGCTGGGGAACTCCTGGTGAGCTCCAGGACGGAGCATACGCACCAGCTGTGGGGCTAAGGGGGTAAATCCCAGGAAACAGAGGCCAGTTAGAGCAGGTGTGCTCAGGTGTGGTCCTCTGTGTGTACCTGAATTAAAACTGCTGTTATGCCTTTCCGGGAGTGATGGGAATTGTAGTTTAGGGAGGGATTCCTGCATGGTGGCAGTTCAGCATCCTGATTAAGAAAGAAAGAGCCATATCAAGCTGTCCCAAGGAAAGTCATCGTGGCCCACATTTTGCTAAGCCACATTCTACAGCCTGGGGGCTACCACAGATAGGCCTAACAGGTGAGTGTTTCCAGCAGCTCTTAATGCCCCAGTCGGCTTGCGTGGGAGGGCATATTGCTCTCCCAGCTCCAAAGAAAGCACTCTCTGGCGCATTGTAATGGACAATCCCTTTCCTCCTGGCAGAGGGCCGGGCCTGCGCCGTGGTGTTTGACTGCAAGTTCATCGAGACGTCTGCCGCCCTCCAGCACAACGTGACAGAGCTCTTCGAAGGCGTGGTGCGCCAGATCCGCCTGCGCCAGGACAGCAAGGAGGCCAACGAGCGGCGCATGTCCCTCTACAAGCGCAAAGAGAGCCTGACCAAGAAAGTGCGCCGCTTTCTGGACCGTCTGGTGGCTCGCAACAACCGGAAGGTGGCCCTCAAGGTCCGCTCCAAGTCTTGCCACGACCTCTCCGTGCTCTGAGCGAACCAGGCTCCCTTCCGCCTCCTCCTCTTCCTCCTCCATCGCCTGAAACTCCTCTTGCCGCTTCCGAGGACCTCGGCCCACCTTCCCACGCAGCCAGAGCGGGCACTGAGCCTTTTCTTTGCTAGCGTCTCTTCGGACGGCACTTTCCTTCCCGTGGGGAAAGCGGAGAGGCATGGGCAGCGTGGAAGAGCAAGACACGATGCGGGAGAGGCTTGGGATCAGCCTGCCAGCGCATGTCCCTGCGGAGGAAGGTGGCATGTTCAGCGCAAGCCTTTGTGCAAATGCCAGGGTAGCAATGGCAGCCTCGTGCCCAAAGGGCTCCTGACCCATGATGGCCTGCTGGGGCAAACAGTCGGCTGACACTTTATTAGGATTCTCTCTTCTAGAGAAACGACTTGGAGAAGGTATTTTTCCTTGGCACACCGCAGTCGGTCCAGAGGGGGGTGGATTGATTAAACCTCATGCTCAGCACTTGGTAGAGAGAGGCATCGTCCAGAATGGGGCACCCCTGTGGGCATCTTCTGAGAACTCCATGGCAGGAGCGTAGACCAAAGTTTTCCAGCTTCGAAGACGAAGCCTTTTCTTTACTCAAGACTGGCAGAGATAAGTGTGTGGGGTGGGCGGGGGGTTCCCCCAGTTGCAACTTGAGGTATAGGCGCACCAGTCTAGAGTCCCTTCATTGCCTTCCCTTTGCCCAAGGATGGGAGCGTCCGAGGGCATAGATAAGAGCCCTCGTCTGCCTCCTTTGCAGTGTGTGAACGCTGGATAATGGCAGGTTAAGGGGAGGAAGGAGCCATGACATCTGCCTTGGGATGGGGAAGGCGTGGCCCATGTTCATGGCTTCCTGCTGCTTTCGTTTGACTCTTGAAATGGGCTTGCTCTGTAGTAGCGGGTGAAGGACCAACCCAGCGGGCTCTGCGAGGAAACCCTTACGGTTTGAGGGGATGCTAAAGGTCAAGACCTCACATTCCTCCTTGGAGGGAGAGATGCCCTGGCGGGAGGCTGATAAGATTCAGGGCTGCTCCCCATCCCAGGACAGGGAACGCACATGGTTGGGCATAAGAGCTGCATCCGGGACTCTCCTGCTGTCCACTGAGCTGCTCAGAGAGAGGCAGGCAGGGGTGTCTCCTCTCGGGTTGTGCAGACGGGAACCGCCTGAGCTGAAGGAGAAATGAGCGCCTGCAAGTGACCGAATGGCATCGATTTGGCAGCTTGGATCAGGATATGGGGGGCACTGAGGATGAGGGTGGTGTTACAGGAGGAGGGCTTGGAACTGGGAGAAAGGGGTTCAGACCCATTTGAGGAGGGGTCCGTGTGGGTGTCAGTCACTGCCCCTCAGCTTAAACTACCTCGCAGGGATGTTGAGAAGATAAAGTGGGAAGGGAAGGCTTTGTCTGCTACCTGGACCTCCTTAGAGGAATCCCGATTTAGTGAGTGCTGTCAAAAAGGTGTGTGTCTGAGTGGCAAGATGTGCCTGGCAGTCAGTCTTCCAGGAGAGATGTTGGGGGGACACACACACCAAATAGCCCCCAGCAGACACCCCGTCTTTGCAGGCATGAGGCCTTGTTCGTAACCCAGCTGAATCAGCTGCAGCGATTGCTGGCTGCACAGGCTTTGCACCGGTTCTGGTTGCCATCGCCCTGGACGCCTGCATGGAAAGCAACCAATGTGAACTTTACTCAGATGCCCTGGGGGCACATTAGCCATGATGGCAGAGACTCAGGGAGGCTCCTTCTGGCTTTTAATAGGACCCACCGCCGCTCGCTGCAAGCACCAGCGTGCCAGAAGATTTGACCAAATTGTTGGGCGGTCTGTACAGCAGCTGGTGTCCAAGAAGAAACCCCCTCCCAGACCCTGGTAGTAGCAGCCCTGGGCCTCATCGTTGCAAAGGGTGCATTCTTGGTACCAGCTGGGAAGACCTTCTGAATAACGCCCACAAGTGTCCTTTCGGAAGGAGGAGAGCTGCCAGTATTCAGAGACTGTGCCAACTTCCCAGCAAAGACGGCAACGACGACGACCCAGAGCGATGGCCGAAGTAGCGTTGTCCGTTGGCAGGGCCCGGAGGCGGCCTGGGAGTGCGTAGAGAGTTGATAGGGGAACTTGCGCAGGAAGTGTGGCACGGGGAAGGGCCATCCAAGTTGCCCTTGGGAAGGACGTTCAGCCTTGGCCCTCTGGACATCTGTGGGCAACTCCCGCCGGTCTGAGCTACACTGAACGCTGGGAGTTGCTGTGCAGGGGCATCTAGAGGGCTACAGTTGAACATCTCTGGTCTGCTCATTTTCAGTCGGCGCTGCTTGTACATTTGTAAATAAAGCAAATTTAATCTGACGCCACATGTCTCCCTGGTCTTCCCTTCGTCTTCCAGATGGAAGCCAACCTGGTAGGGTTGCTCTTAGCCCCCCCACCCCCCCCCCACCACACACAGTCCCCACAGCTTCTTGTTTGTGGGGGAAACGGGCATATCATGAATCACTGTCTTTGCAGCCAAGAGGAACCGGCAGCTTAATTGGAACGCCAGGGCTCCACGCCAGGCTGATGTCGGCTCCGGATCGGCTCCTTCCAGGGTCAGGTCAGAAGTTTCCATCACGGGTGGAAGCGGCAAGGTTGGAGGAGCCAAGCGGAGGAGAGGGTAAGCTCAGACACTCCGCAGGCATTCATCTTCTCAGGAGCAGGGAAGGCTCGCCGTCGGGCAGATGAGTGCTTGCTGGGTCCTCCCACTGGGTTTTCCCCCAAGTGGGTACAGTACGCTTGCATCTATTTCCCCCCTGTTCCCTGGCAAACAGCGATGGGCTGTGCCAAATGCCAGCGCAGCCAACTCCAGGCATGCGTTCAAGATCTTGGAATCTACAGTCCTGGCTCTTGAGACGTTCTGGGCGTCGGTCACCTCTTCACTTAGCACTTGGATTTGCTTTCCTTCAGGCTCTGCACCTTCGGCCGCTGCACAAGGTTGAGAAATCAATCACGGTAGCTCCTTCCACATGCTGCGGGGAGACTCCAAGGTGGAGGCAGGCAGGCAGGCGGGTGGGCAGGCGGGCAGGACTGGCCCAGACTTCCTTCCAGTGGCAAGGCGAGCCGAATCCTGCCATGGTGCCTGCGTGTGACCCTCTTAGCATTTCTGGGGTTTGAACATACCATCCTCCCTTGGTCAGGGAGCCAGACTCCTACCTGGGAATACCGGATTTGATTCTGCACTCCTCCACAAAGCCAACTGGCTGACCTTGGGCTAGTCACAGCTCTCTTCTGAGCTCTCACAGCCCCCCCCCCCACCTCACAGGGCATTCTTTTGTGGGGAGAATAGGAAGCTTTGTCAGCCGCTTTGAGTCCTCCTAAGGGAGAAGAACAGGAGGTTTGTCAGCCACTTTGAGTCCCCTTAAATGGGTGAGAAAAGCAGGGTAGAAAAGCCAACTCTTCTTCTTCTTGGAGTGTCCATCCCTTCGCCTTTCTCTTGCTGTTTCTGTCCTGGAAGACAGGGGCGGGGGGTCTTTTTGTTGGCCCCCGCCTGGCTCTGTCACTTTCTCGAAGGGGATTTCTCTAAACTGTCAGGCTCTAAAGTTTTTGTTATTGTTGGATGGGGTCTGAAATTCCCCCATTCCCTACGCGACCCCTCCTGCTTTCGCCCTCCAGCTGCGCATCTGAAGATAGAGCCATCCAAGAGACCCCCCCCCCACTGTAGGGAGTGAGCTGCTGCTCTCTGCCCCCCAGAGCCCCCTCCCCAGATGAATCCCATGTTCTCATCCACCAGCGATGGGAGGCGAGGAGGAGGGAGGGGGAAGGGAAGATGGAGCCCGGCCGTCCTGATGGAAAGTTGGCAAGAGGCAGCGGGCGGAGTGGAAAGAGTGAGATCCAGCCCAGAAAAATGTAGGGCCCAAAGGGAGGAAGCTGGATTCTGGAGGGAGGGGCAGAGGGAGAGATAAGGGGGGGGGAGCAGGATTGTGGCAAAGAAGATGTTTCAACAGCAGAAGAGAGGAGATGCCCTCCTGGCCAAGGCACAGACCCAGTTTCAAGCCTCCCCGCCCATCGCCTTTGCTTTAAACCCATTTCCCAGGGCCCTTATTAAGAAACCTGGGCTGTGGTCACATCTAACGTTGAATCCAGCTTCAGTCCACTTCCAGAGTGAGAAAACACATCAGCAAAGGGGCTAGTAAATTTCTTTCCACGTTATCTATCCCAAAGGGGAATCTTCAGGAAGAAGAAGAGTTGACTTTTCTACTCCGCGTTTCTCACCCATTTAAGGGGACTCAAAGCAGCTGACAAACCTTCTGTTCTTCTCCCCACAAGAGAACACCCTGTGAGGTAGGTGGGGCTGTGAGAGCCCAGAAGAGAGCTGTGACTAGCCCAAGGTCACCCAGCTGGCTTTGTGGAGGAGTGCGGAATCAAACCCAGTATTCCCAGATAAGAGTCTGGCTCCCTAACCAGTACTGGACCAAACTGGCTCACTTGTTGAGCTATTCTCCCACTCTGAAAGTGGACTGAAGCTGGAATTAAACCTTCGGTGTGGCCACAGCCCAGGTCTCCCATTACCCCTGAGCCTTGAGGCCTACGGGAATCGGAGTCCAGCAGCGCCTGCCTTAGGGACGCTGCCGGCAAAAATCAGAGTGGCCAACCTTTGGCCTAACTCAGAGGGGCGCATGAGGCGAGCATTGCCTTACCTGGCAGACTAAGCCAGCAGGAATCACTCATCCCGGGACTGGCTATAGCCAGGGTGAAAGTATGCCCAGTGGGCCTTTGTCCTTTGGATGCCATTTCGCAGTCCTGACATGGTTCGAGCGGCCGTGGCTCCTCATCAGCTAAGAAGACTGGAGAAGCCTTGGTCCAAGGTGGCTAAGAATGGTGCTGAGGACCCATGTGCAGCAAAAGCTCTGAACGCAAGTGGAAGCCCCCCCCCCCCGCAACTTCGTACTGTCACTCCTTTCCTCCTTTCCTGAACCCTGATCGGAGGCAGGATTTCTGCCAGAAGCCCTTTCCCCTGCCATGAGAGCTGGTCTGGGTCCTTCCTGGGAGTTCAAAGGACGCTGACGAACCAGCTTTCAGCGGACGGAGGGCCCTTGGGATGCATTCACCCAGACTGGCCACCACGGACCCTGGAGGCTGAGCCCTTTGGCAACCCACGTGCCCCCGGTACAATCCCCTTGGTGACCTTTTTCTATCCTCCACTAAAAGCTGCCCCGATGCCTTTTAATGTCTGTTTTCTCCCCGGACAGGCCGGGAGCTGCCTTCAATTTCTACCCACAATTCCCGTTGCTTTCTTGCCTTCTCGGTGGATCGAGGCCAGGGTTATTTTGGTCTCCCTGGGCCTGTTTATAAGAGAGCTGTTCATATCTAAGCAGCGAGCAATTAAAAATAAAGGGAAAACGGCACAACATTCCTCGTCACGCGGCAGCCAAGGGCTCTGCTCATCAGTCACGACACCCTGCCTGCCGCGAGAACCTACATGGCCTGGCCAACAAGGATAGCAGACTGAATCACCCAGTGGAATTGCCATGGCAGGGGGGCGGGGTGTCACTCTGGGGGTGAGAGGGAGCAGGCCAGAGCTCCCACAGATGCCCTGCTGTTCTGATCTGGGATACACCTGCCCCAGCCTTATTGCCCCTTTCAGTTCAGGATCCCCTTTGGTGAGGAATATATTAAGGAGGTGTTTACATGGTATGAAGCTCTTACATAAAACACTTTTGGTCATGTTCCCGCTGGGTATTTTAATCTGGTTGTAAAGCAGGTTTTCTAAATCATCAGTGAGGTACAGTTTTTGGTGTTCCCAATGTTAGCTTATAATGCAGATTTGTGGGGGAGAAACCCCTCCCCTCCCTCCTCCCCTCAGCAGAACCCCCTCCCCATGCAGTCAGCAATTGGACACCCTCATACTCTGACTTCATTGGGGCGGGTAATTCAACTCCCGCTCCTGATATAAGTCTCTCCCCCAATTCAGATCACGGGAGCAGTTTCTTGTTCACCACTTCTCCCCACACCGTAGCACAGCCTCTTTTATTAACAAGGCATTAGAAGATTAAAGATCACTTTTGTTTTGTGCTAGATTGGTGCATCAAAGCTGTGCAAAATGACAGGGGAGGGGAAAACCAGGTGGGGAAGGGAGAGAATAGAGATCATGATGGGAAGGGAGGGAGGGAGGAGGGACGAAGTAGGCAGGTTTTTAAGAGCCACCAGCTTTGCACTGTATTGGCACAGCAGACCAGCACAAAATGGCAGGGACTGAGGTCAAAGTCTTTCCAATCACTGCCTCTTTAAGTAAAATCAGACACTTTTGACTCACTCCCCACTATGGTCTGATATCTCATTACATTGTAATGGTCCAATCTCTTGTTACATTGTAAGCTACTGCAGGCTCTGCTCACTCTTCCCTTTCAGCCAAGCCCGATCCTTAGCACATAATGGCAAGAGCCCAAGGAAAAGGGGAGGAAATCATGTCTTATCATTAGTTTGGGGAAACTGAGAAGACCCCTAAATCATGGATCCCTTCCCTCCAAAAAACCTGCTTGTGTTCCCATTGCTAAATAATGAGGATTATTTCTAAATCCAGCAACAAGACCTCTTTTGATTCGCATATAGATAATCCACGTTTTAGAACCTTTAGTCCTCAGAAACTGCAGGTTCTTCTGAAACTCTGGGAACGGTGAGCACTCAAAATGATTTCAAAACTCTTTAAATCTTGAATGGGAACACAGCCTTATACAAAAACAAAACAAAACTGGAAACCTTTTATTAGAACCTAAGAAGAGCCCTGCCGGAATCAGGCAACAGATCTGTCTCATACATGGGCCACCAATTGCTTCTGGACATCTCAAGCAGAAGACAAAGGCAAAAGCTTCACTTAAACTCAAATTCCTTCAAATGGTCTTCAGAGATCCGGATCTAAGGAATGAGCACTTCCCTTAATCTGGATCTAGTAGATCTAGTAGAACCGGATTAAGGGAAGTACCCAATGTGTTTCCATGGGTAGCCTAGCATCCAGTAGCAATGGGTGCTAGCCTCCCTGCTGTGGAAACACCGGAGCACCCATTTACAAATCCCGATTGACCCACAAGGGGCCTGCCTGTCACCCCAGGTGTTTTGGGGGACAGAGGGTGCAATCTCCGAAGTTGCCTATGGAGGTTAGCAAAGGCTTCAAAGTCCCTCTGAAGGCAACTTCAGAGATTAGCAAAGGCTCAGAAGACAAACCCCTTGTGAGAGCAATGCAAGAGAGGTGCATATCAATTAGCTCCTTGTGAGCACAGATGAGTCAGCCTCATTAATATGCACCTCTTTCCATGCCTGAAGGTAACAGGCAGCTCCCAGCCCCACTGCTAATCTCTGAAGGCAACTTCAGAGGGATTTTGGAGCTGCCTTTGAGGAGCTGCCTTCGAAGGGACTCTGAAATTTTGACTTTGGGGCACCCCCCCATGGGTGCCTTCCCCCCCCCAAGCCTCCTCTAGACCCCATTGCCAGATTGCAGTGGAAACAGGCTCCATACAATCCAGACTTTCAGGCTGAAGACCCCATTGTAGACCCCTTTAATGGGGTCTACATGAAATCTGGATTATAGGTCCTGAAGGACCCATTATGATCCGGATTTCCCTAGTTGTGGTGGAAACAAATGTGTCCCTAATACGGTCTGTGATGGAAGTGGGGTCATCCAGCTCTCAGCCACATGGGGCCTTAATGGGTGCTAAAATGGGTACTTAGTGACAGTGGAAAAACACCCATCGTCAGATGCCACCACTTCTAGATACTATGGGCCTCCCTTCTGCAGAACTAATTAAGCAGGCCTCCGTGGTTCTCTTAACACCTAGTTTTCAATAAGTGGAAATTATTTGCAGAATATGAGCCCTGTTCGCATAACGTCTTTATGGCACTGAGAATACTCTATGAGGAGGGAAGAGCTCTGCCTTCAGCCTAACCGCCATTGCCACCACCACTCACAGGGACTTACCTCCATGGCAGCCTTCAGAAATCTCCTTGGTAGCTGTCAGTAGCCCAGTGAAGATCTCAATGTTCTTGGACAACGTCCAGTCTTCCTGCAAATCAAACTTCCATCTAATATTTGGGTATCTTCTTTAGTCCTGGGCTGGTTTCCTCTATCTTGGGTTCGGTGCCTGGACAGGCAACAGAAGAACTGAAGGAATGTGCCCAGAGGATAACATTTCCAATCTCAATTCAAGGATACTCTTTAGCCCTGGGCAGGATATTGAATGCGCTTCTGCTACTCATCTTCAGCTTAATGGCTGAATACAGGAGCCCTGAAGGAATGTGCTACCATTAATCTGTCTCCTGGGCAGCAGAGACTGTCCACCTGGCCCTCCTTCCTATAATGCTCCTCAATCATGCACTCCTGAGTTATATATCTGCTGAGCTCATTGTGAGGCCAGCTGAGGTTGTACTGTGATGTCACAAGCCCATGAGTCAGGGCTGGGCAACTCCTGTGATGTCATCAGGGGAGAGAGAGAGAGAGAGAGAGAGAGAGTGTGTGTCATGGTTGTCAGGAGCCCTTCTGGGTTTTTACATCAAATGTACTTCAAGCATTCAGTTGACTATTTAAATCCAGATTGGACTTTTAAAATCCGGATTCAGGACCGAGTGCACATTCTGGGTGTCCCCATTTGCTTGAGGATAACACGGGCTGAATTTGAATGCTGCCGTTCCCACTCAAACTGCTCAAATCCCCAGCATGGATCTTTTAATCGCCCCTTGTGCAAACCCTGTAAGCCTGCCCCGCTTAGAATCAGCTGAGCGAAAGAACAGACACAGGGCAAAGCATTCAGTCACCCTTTCAAATCGGACGCTCCTTCCATTCACGTTACTGGGAAAGCAACAGTTTTGCTCTGAAGCAGCAGAGCGAAAGAACAGACAGCGCAAGCGATCTCTCCCTTTCAAATCGGAGGGGCCAAAAGGGAGCTGCTGTAAGGAAAGGGCTTCAAGCTTCCTTTGAAAATGGAGGGAGAGGGTGGGGGGAAGGCAATAACTTGATAGGCGCGTCTTCATGGCATGTGTTATTTCAGTTTAAAGAATTCGAAAT
>MTQE01002217.1:12512003-12524972 GCA_014337955.1 Aspidoscelis marmoratus
AAATAAATAAATAAATAAATAAATAAATAAATAAATAAATAAATACTTCACAGGCTCCACAGGTAGACTGGGACAGGCAGCCGTCACACAGACGATGCAGCTGCTGGCATGCTCTGGCCCTTCATGTGTTGGTTGTACCACCACCCACAGTGGCAAAAGGGGTGGGCACCTGGGATAGGGCCTTTTCAGTGATGGCTCCCAGACTAGAATAGTCTCCCTCCTGAGGTGCATCAGGTACCTTCATTCTATGTGTTCAGAAGAGCTGTGAAGATGCACCCCTTCACCTTGACCTTTGGCTAAGTAAGGTAACAGCTTTTCCTCCCCACGTTCAGGAGCTGTTATGGTTTGAATATGTTTAATACGGATTTAATGTGTTCGTGTTGTAGCCTGTCCTGAGACCTTTGGATAGAGGGTGGAATAAAAACTCAAAATTAAATAAATTAGTGTTTCTTTCTGATTCTTTAGAAACTGCCTGCCTCTTTTTGGAAATGCGGAGCCTGCCATCTTTTGGTAGCAAAACCTGGCCTCTGTAATTTATCCCTGTTGAAATAAAGAGGGTGTTATTCTGCAGCTACCGGTCCCTTCAGCAGGAGGTTTTTCCTTACCTTTCCTTCCTCCCTCCATCCCTTTTTTGCAGAACCGCTTGCTGATGGCTTTTGCGCAATGGAAACGGCATGCTTTAGGCAAAAGGCCAAATGTACGAAGGGAGAAAGAAAACCAATGGTCCCCTGAGCCTTTTATCTTTGCTTTTAGCTTGAAATGTGAAATGATGAATCATTCCTTCTTGAGGCTTAAAATAGATCGACAATTTCTCTTTTTTGAAAAAATAAAAAAGAGTGGGGAGGGATACATTTTCAAGGAATCTCTCCATAGCTGCTTCTCCTTTCCCTCGTTTCTTGGATCCATTGAGAATTTTGAAGCAGCTGTGAGGACAGCCAGAAGTGAGCGAGCTGGGGGTACCAGGGAAGAGATGGCAACAGTATCTGAAGGGACCCTTTGCAGCAGCCGAATGTGGAAGAAGTTTGCCTTGCTGCGTACAGTTGGCCAGGGTCATATAATCAAGCTCAAGACATTCCTACAGGGAAGTCCAGCAACAACCCAGAAAGAAACTGGCGGCCGTTTCAGTAACTTCCTGTGGGTTTCTGGGCCCACACAGCTCTGGGACTTGACTCACCCATCCTTGGTCATAAGACATAAGAACCTATAAGAGGAGCCCTGCTGGATCAGGCCACAGCCCATCTAGTCCATAAGAAGCTCAGAGGAGCTCTGCTGGATGAGTCCACAGCCCATCTAGTCCATAAGAACTTAAGAGAAGTCCTGCTGGATCAGGCCACAGCCCATCTAGTCCATAAGAACTTAAGAGGAGCCCTGCTGGATCAGGCCACAGCCCATCTAGTCCAGCATCATGCCTCACACAGTGGCCCACCAACTGCCCATGGGCATCTCAAGCAGGAACAAGGGCAAAACTTCTCCTGCTCTCGAATCCCAGCAAATGGACTCAGAAACATCCTGCTTGTCCCCACAGCCTGAAAGACGTACTTAGGTATCAATTTTAGTCGCCATTGATATAAGAACATAAGAACATAAGAGAAGCCTTGCTGGATCAGGCCACAGCCCATCTAGTCCAGCATCCTGTCGCACACAGTGGCCCACCAAATGCTCACGGGCATCTCAAGCAGAGACAAGGACAAACCTTCTCCTGCTCTCGAGTCCCGGCAGATGGCCTTAGAAGCGCCCCAGTTCCTCCCCCCACCCCTCAGCCTGAAGGATGCACCTAGGCATTCGTTATCCATAAATCTGTCCCTGCGCCAAAACCCTGTACCTGTGCCTCTATGGGCTGGTAGGCATAGTGCTAGTATGCTCTAAGCATCTGCAGTAAACCTACCCAAACCTTCCCTAAGGTCACTTGTTATGTGGGTGGCTGCCAGGGCAAAAGCCATCTTCTCACACCAGTGCCAGCACATGCGCACAGCATGGCGCATCACTGCACTTGTGATGCCTGCCCATCATGTGTTCTTCCTGCGCCTCTTCCAAATAGGAGGAGGTGCCAACGGTATGTCCAGAGCTCCAGCAGTAGTAGAGGTGTAGAGCATGGTAACATGCTCCATGCCTATCCAGCCTGCGATGAGCACCGGGACACGGGGAGCCATCTCTGGTGAGGAAACATGCAGCGTCTCCGAGCTCCCCTTGCCTTGAACAGTTAGTTGGCCAAGTGCAGAAAGGCCCTCTGTGTCCCCTCAGTCTAGATTTTGGAAAGTGGCCATTCACAAGCAGTACCCGGCCATCCTTGAGGTTCTGTAGAATCTCTCTGTCTCCTCTTCTGCCATGCCCACTCCCTGAGTGTGGACCAGGAGAAGGAAGAGCTGGTCTTGTTGCTTCTGTTCTATTTTACTATAAGGTTTTGTGTAACTTTGTAAAGTATTATGTGTTTTGTATGACATATGATTTTATAACGTATTATCTATTATAGTGTGTGAGGTCTTATTCTGTATTGTATTTTGCATGTTTGTTGGAAATCACCTTGGACAAATTTTCTTTTTGCAAGAGTGATATAGAAATTAACAGGAATGAGAAAAAATGAAAATCCTAGATCTTGGAAGGTGGCCACTCAGGAACTGAAGCCATCCATTGTTTGTATTATGGAGAGTCTCTGTGCCTCCCCATTCTAGATCCTGGAAGGTGACCACTCCTTGGCATTATAGAGAGATTCTGTGCCTCTTCATTTGTGATCCTGGAAGGTGGCGACTCAGGACTTGGACTCATCCATCCTTGGCATTATAGAGAGTTTCTGTGCCTCCTCAATCTAGGTCCTGAAAGGTGGCCACTCAGGAGATGGAACCATCCATCCTTGGTATTACAGAGAGATTCTGTGCCTCTTCATTTGTGATCCTGGAAGGTGGCCACTCAGGAGATGGAATCACCCATCCTTGGCATTATAGAGAGTCTCTGAGCCTCCTCATTCTAGATCCTGGAAGGTGGCCACCCAGGTGTTGGACTTATCCATCCATTGTAGAAAGGTTTTGCGTCTCCTCATTCTAGATCCTGGAAGGTGGCCCTCAAGAGTTGGCCCTCATCCATCCTTGGTGTTATGGATTATCTGAGTCTCCTCAGCCTGTATCTTCAAAGATGGTCACAGAAGACCTTTACAGTAATCTGTCCTCTGCTTTTGGAATGCTCTCCCTAGTGACAGCCACATATATGGTCTTCACTGTCGGATTAATGCTTTTCTGTTCCCACAGCCGCCTTGAGGGGTGATGTTACATCTCTCTGGTATGCATTGCAGTTTAGGGCTGGGTACTTATTTCCGTTTTAGGTGTTGACTGCTAGACTGGCTTTAACATTCTCTCTTTTTTAAAAAAATGCTATGTATCTGGCATTTCCATTGGAGTTACTTTATATGTCACTTTAAGACTTCATGGGGAAAAGTGATAATAATAATCTGATGACAATTTTAATTAGTTCTATATCAGTATTTTATAATTCTAATTTTGTACTTGGCTTTTTTTTTGTTATTAAGCTTTTTCTCTAACTTCTCCTTTGGAGACTTATTTTCTTGTAATTCTTTTATTTAGTTTTGTCTTTCCATAATGCGTAAAATGTTTACTTTTTGAAGCATCTCAAATACAATCTATTCATAACAGGAATTAATCTTTTTTATGGTGTCGGATTTTGTGGATTAAATGGCAAATGAAGTAAATGGCTTATTGGCATACAACATGCAGTATAGGATATGTCAGAACAATATAAAGTAGCACGATTTCAAATAAAGAAAATTACGAAATCTCACAAAAGCAATGGAAAGCAAACATCAAAATGAACAAATAAAAACCATAACACACTCAACAATAGCTCAATAAGTTAGGTTAACTTTGAACCCAACAACCAGTATACAAAGGGCTTGTCCCCATGCACTATATACTCTGAAGTGAATCTGAATTCAACTCGTAGCATCCCCCGCAAAGGCTCTAGCTGGGCTACATGCGGAATAAATTGCCCAAATATTCGCAAAGCATTCTCTAAATAATTCTGAACAGTCCATCTTCAGATCTGACTGCTCACACCTTTTCATCTCTATCCATTTTATTGGTGGCATTTTCATGCTCCATTTGGACTTTTCTGAATGGAAAGTGCACACAAAAAAGGAAAAGGTGTGGACAATTGGACCTGGAGATGGCCTGAAGTAAGGTATAAAGAGAAGGTGTGACCATGGCCCAGGTTTCATATTCTGGTGATTTGCTTTTTTATAATGATGGCACACAGGTGTGGAATAGGGTTGAACCATGGAGGTGGCCCTAATTTCCTCTTTTTCACTCTTCCCTTCACTCCTACCAGTTCAGCATTTACCCACTCTTGAAGGCACTCTAAAGATTCTGTGGTGTGGATCGGACCACCCTCAGGCCTAGGGAAGGTTTCCTAAGGTTTAATCCCGCTTCCGCCCACCTTCAGAGCGAGAGAACACATCAGCAAAGTGACCAGTAATTTTATTTCCCCATTCACTGTCCCAAAGGTGAATTTTCTGAGTTATTGAACACTGAAATAAAACATTTCGTCACTTTGCAGATGTATGCTCTCACTCTGAAAGTGGACTGAAGCTGGATTAAACCTCAAGTGTGACCACAGTCATACAATCGGAAGCTGCAGGCACCCACACAGTGGCAGGCACGTTGAAGAGGACCTAGGGGTGGGATGGTCCAGTGCCAGGGTGCCCACCATGCAGTGCTCTGATGACAGCACTGGAGAGTTTATAATCCCCCCCCTGCAGTGCCCTTTCAGCACTCCAAGCCAGGTTCCCACTCGACAATTTAATCCGATTTTAAACCAGGGTTTCAAAAATCACCAGCGAGGTCTGGTGTTTTGCGTTTCCACTAATGTGGATTCACTCTCCATTCTTCAGTGCCTGGCAGGGGAGGAACCCCCTCCCTCTCTCCTCCCCTCCCCTCAGCAGAATCCCCTTCCCAAGCAGTCAGCAATTGGACACCATCATACCCTGATTTTATCAGGGCGGGCAATTCAAACCCCACCCTCTGTATACATTTCCCCTGCAACAGAATGGAGCAGCCCTTCAGCAGCAGCTTTCGTTCACCATGATCCTGGAAGGAAGGCGTATATGGTGTTGAGGTTAGTGTGAGCGGGGAGGTAAAGTTTATTCCTTCTCCTCTTCCTCTTCCCTGGAGGCAGAAGCAGGGAAGAGACTCTATCGCTTCCCTTTGGGGTGGACAGAGAGGAGAAGAGCTCAAGCACCTTAAACACCCTGTCCCTGCAGCAGCCGCAAAAGGTCCCCTTCCGAAGTCACAGGCAAAAATGAAAGAGGAGACAACACGACAAGCTGTCGCTGGATGCACAGCAGTGGTGATGGGGTGGGTTGGAGGGAAGAACACAAAGCTGGAAGAAAGAGTGGGAGGGAAAGGCGGCACGGAGGAGGTGCAGAGCTGTGTGGCAAGGTGGAAGGAAGGGAGGAAGCAGGCAGGCTTTTACAAAGGAGCCAACAATGGATCTTTGCGCTGGATTGCTACAGTGGATCAGTGCTAAATGGCAGGGATTGAGGCAAAAAGGTGTGGATGAGGCATTGGGAAGGAAGGAAGGAAGCGGGGAGCAGGCAGGCTGTTATACAAGAGCCAACACACTTCGCAACCCTAGAACAGAAGCCGGAAGTCTTTCATGATCACTGTCAGAGTCCCTCTTCAAAATCACTTTTACTACATCCTACTCCCCAATACAGCTCTCTTGTTACATCTCACTTCCCAATACATAGGGCAGGGGAATCATGGCTTCTTATTGGTTCAGGGGAAACTGAGAAGAACACCC
The DNA here is from genome assembly GCA_014337955.1 of Aspidoscelis marmoratus. NCBI lineage: Eukaryota > Metazoa > Chordata > Lepidosauria > Squamata > Teiidae > Aspidoscelis > Aspidoscelis marmoratus. Next base: position 12,517,809 of record MTQE01002217.1, read on the forward strand.
CTGAGGCATGGTTCCCTCCCAATTATTTCTAAATCCAGCAGCGAGACCCCTTTGAATAGGGATTCTCCACATTTCGGCACCTTTCATCCTCAGGAACAGAGGATTCTTTTAACACTATGGGAACAGTGAGCGCTCAAAATGATTTCAAAGCTCTTTAAATCTTGAATGAGAACACACCCCAAGGGGTGCAAAATATGTTTTAAGATTATTCTACATCTAGATAACAGCATAAAGAGAGGGCCAAAAAGCACAATAGAGAATAATAAATCTCCACAGACCGAGAGAATATACATTTCAGGTAAGCCTGGGTCACCTCAGAAGCTGCTGTGCTGTGTGCAGAGATGGAGAGGAATGAAGAGGAAAGTTGAAAGCCACTGTTTACATTCATTCTGTGGCTTTTATCCTAGTGGATTTATACACAGACATGACATACATGCAGCCAGAAGGGTTGGAGTGCTCACTCTAGGACTGTGGGGTCTATACATCAATGTTTGCACAAGAGAGCATGGCATCCTGTAGAATGAAGTGGCCACATCACCCCACACTTGGTTCCTCCCTGTCCTGGAACCAGCTCTTAAAAGCCCTCCATGGTCCATCACTTTGGAAATGGTTTGAGTGCTGACATAATGCAGACAGTGGCTCGGGCCCTGTTCTAGAACCTGGCAAAAAATTTCCGGACTCTGGAGAACATGCTACTTTCAGGGCCATTTCCAAATTGCAGAAAAATATCTTTGTCATGCAGCTTCAAGGCCAGGGAACTTTTGGTCCTCAGCTTTGAATCTAAGCCAGGCCAGGGGGGTCTCTGCAATTGGCTTCCCGTCTGTTGGATGGGAAGAGTGCACAACAGACTAACATGTACTAGAGTTCACACTAGGGAACGCTAGTACACAGTAGCCTAAGCTCCATGCGCCTGGACCCTCACCTCTGTCCGGGTGCATGTCTGATCTCCAGCATGGTGCCGCCATTTTGATTGCGCCGCATCACTATGGTCACAATGACGGCCTGCACATGCGCAGTCACATCAGGGGTCATTTGAGGTGCCAGCGTGCTCTTATCACCGCTGGACGCTACAGGTAAGTTTTTGGTTGCGATTAGTTAACAATAGGTTGCATGTGGTTGTGCAATTTCATGCACCACTGCTAGTTTGCGATAAGTGAATATCTAGGCAGGCAAGGGGGTGTTTTTAGGCTGTAAATGCCCTGTGCATCTGCAGGGGCGCCTGCCTAGGCATTCATCCTATTGCAAACTAGCAGTGGTGCGAATTGGCCTCTGGTATCGTGTGGATGGCCATTAGCACGCTCTGCACCGCTTCCGGCATTCTTGGGCTGGAACCTTTTTCTGCAGCAGGACATTCCTGTCCTACTGAAAATTTTAAAATGGACACAAGTAGTGCAAAGGAGATTTTTAAAAAGTGTTTGCAGATAAATGCACAAATCACAGAAAGTACATCTTTTATCCAGCCAGTGATTAACATATGCTGGGCAAGCCATGCACTTCAGGGAACATTAATGCCAAGGCCATAAAGTGTGAACAGAGTCATTGTTACTAGTTATTCTGAGAAATCCAGCAAGATGCTGCGTGCAAAATGATAACACGCACAACCAGACAGACAGCAACTCACAGGGGAAAGAAGTATTCTGAAGAAAAACAGACATTCCAGCCAACTTTCCAGAGGTCCCTGGCTCGCATCCAACTACGTGGAACATCTGATTTCATTTACAAGGCAACATCACTGGAGATTTGTTCACACAGCTCAATTACAGATAGTGCCCAGGTGGGAAGAAGACAATCCCCTAGGGAGGCAACTGGGAAGAGAAGGCCAAGCTACATGTATGTGGAAGTAATCAGTGGAAAATAGAACCATGTGGGATTTCATGGGAATCTACATGGGCAAAAACAAGATTTTAATGTGGAATCTTCAATTTCAGCTACTGCACTACCTTTGTTTCTGTTAGGGTATGCATTGTTCTAAGGGAACCTACACACAATCAGTTTCCCATGAGGTACACTGTGGGGCTTCATTTTCCTCTAGAAATTCACTATTCCATTGGCAGATGACTGTCCCAAGTACAGTACAAGAAGATCCTGTGAGCTGGGCTGATGTGATATGTAATGTGCAAAACAGTTTCGGGCCAGGTTCCCACTGGGCAATTTAATTTGGATTTAACCAGTTTTTTAAAATCAGCAGTTTTTTGTGTTCCCACTGTTAGCTTATAATGCTGACTCACAGGGGAGAAACCCCCTCCCCCTCCCCTCCTCTCCCCTCCCCTCAGCAGAACCCCCTCCCCGTGCAGTTAGCAGTTGGACACTGTCATACCCTGACTTCATCAGGGCAGATAATTCAAACACCACCCCCTATATAAGGCTGTTCTCGATTCAGCAGTTTTTGTTCACTGCTTCTCCCCCCAGCGGTAGCACAGCTTCTCATGTTAACAAGGCAGTAGAAGATTAAAGATCACTTTCCCCTTGAGATCTCAGTGCATGGGCAGGTCTATATGGGAGAAGGCACTCCTTCAGATACCCAGGTCCCAAGCCGTTTAGGGCTTTAAATGTTAGTGTCAACACCTTGAATTGGGCTCAGGAGCAAATAGGTAATCAGTGCAGATCCTTTAAGACTGGCGTGATAGGAGTCCAGCCAGAGATTCCCGTCAGCAGACGAGCTGCTGCATTCTTCTTGAAGTTCTGTGAAGCTGAAAGGTTATTTATTCAAATCTGATGTGACAAGGAGTGGGGGAACAGGGTGGCAATGGAATGGGTAAATAGAAAATCTCACCGTTTAGACCGGAGGAGGAGGTGGTGACCTCTTGGAAAACAAAGGTTCTGTTTTTAGTGGATGAGTCTCTTAATTGGCGGGGAGGCTCTTTGGAAAAAGATATTAAAGAAGTTTAAACAGAGTAAATGGCCCTGCTGGTCTTGGGATAATCAAAGATCTCCTTCTGTTTTGAACGGAAAGCTTTGACATTTCATTCTTGGGCTTTTGCTATTATTTTGTCTGAGTTTTGTTTTGTTCTAGATGAATATAAAATTCTAAATTACGGGAACAGATTTTTTTGGCCTTCAGCACTGCCCAGACCTTGAGGCCAGCATAAGATTCCCATTTTGCTTTCTGTTTGTTCTTAGCTCATCGTGCAAAGTTAGTGATCTGTCCTGAAATTAAAATCCCCTCAAACAGAAAAGTTAAGTCAACCTAACTTCCTAGGTTAAAACTGAAGCACTTTGCCAGTAGAATATGGGCTGGGCAGGCAACCTCTTGGCTGCATCATGCGGGGTAGGGAAGAAGGGGGGATGGATGGGGTGTTTTCGCATTGACTGCGGAAACCGGTTTAATCGACCCAAAAGGCACATTAAAGTCACTTAGCTTAAACGCCTTCCACATTAGAGACGCTTTCTAGCACCCTTTGCGGAGGGCGCTTCTGTATTTCAGCATGCAAGACCGGTCTTTTAATCCGGTTTTGCTGCCGAAATCCGGATTAAATGTAAGACCTGAAAAATCAGGTCTTACATCCGTCACTTCCCCCTGGATGCGTGCAGAAGCAGAACGCTTCCGCACATGGCCAGGGGAAGAGATGGATTCCTGGCGGCCGCCATTTTGGGAAGGGCAGAAGCAGGACAGCCTGCTTCCAAAGCCCTTTCCCTGCACACCGGTCACTGCCGGAAACATGCAGTGACTGGCAGCTCCATGCCCCAGTCCCACGGCTCCGGGGGTGGCGTCACCGGCACGCGAGCTGGAGGACAGATTGAAATGGGTGCTGGTGCATCCGCACAGCACCCACTCCAATCTGTCCTCCGGAATCCATCCTCCCCGTGAGCGTGCGGACGTGCGGGGATCCCTCCGATCCGTCACAAATAGTGACGGATCTTCGAGAGGACAGATTGCCAAAAAGCAGATCTATTTAGATCCTCTTTTCAGCAGCAAATGCGGAAAGACCCATGTACTCTAGGAAAATCCGCCTTTCAAAGGATCTGTAGGTTTGTGCTGCCCTCTAGAGGCCAGGAGGGCTCCCTGACCTAATCTCATTATGACATGTTCCCCTTTTATGCTCTATTGTGGACCAATAAATTGAAACTGAATCCAGACAAGATGGAGGTTCTGTGTGTCAATGAGTCCAGAGTCCAGGAAGCTAAGGGGCATCCAATTCTTAGTGGGGTTGTTTTGACCCAGAAAAATCAGTTGCGTGACTTGGTAGTGCTCCTGCATTCATCAGTTGAGTCCCAAGTGGCAGCAACTGCAAGGAGTGCCTACCATTTTCTCCATCTGGTCCACCAGCTTAAGCCTTCCCTGGATCAGGATAAAATGGCCACAGTGACCCATGCTCTGGTAACCTCAAGATTAGACTACTGCAATGTGCTCTATGTGGAATGGTTCAGAAGCTGAAACTGGTACAAAATGCAGCAGCTTGACTGCTGATGGGAGTCTCTGGCTGGATTCACATTACGCTGGTCTTAAAGAATCTGCACTGGTTACCTATTCAATACCAAGCCCAATTCAAGGTGTTAACACTAACATAGAAAGCCCTAAGTGGCTTGGGCCATGGATATCTGAAGGATCGCCTTCTTCCATATAGACCTGCCTGTGCACTGTACAAGCCAAACCTGTACAAGAGGGACGAGTTACACTTGAACCAAGATGGAACTAGAGTGCTGGTGCTTAATATCAAAAAGCTCACAGAGCAGCTTTTAAACTGATTCCTGGGGGGAAGCTGATAGAAGCTAAACAGCATCTGGTTCAGGCGTGAGGAGAGCTGGAACTATGCAGATAATGCTGAGCTAAGTGGGGGATTAGTTAACAGCATGCAAGCAGAACGATGCAAGGGGCAGTATAAGGATTCACATGTTGCTAGATGGCAGAACTTGGATCAGAGAATACAAATGCATTTATGCAAACACCAGAAGCCTTCGAGCTAAAAGAGGTGAGCTAGAAAGCTTAGTGATGTATAATACGATTTATATTATTGGTATAACTGAAACCTGGTGGACCAGTGAAAACCAATGGGATACAGTCATTCCAGGTTACAAACTGTACAGGAAAGCCAGGGAAGGGCAACATGGAGGTGGTGTAGCCTTCTATATTAAGGAAGATATAAAATCTTATGAACTGGAATTTCTTCTTCCACAGAAGCAGTGTGGGTAAGAATACCAAGCCAAAAAGGAAGCCTAACAATAGGGACATGCTACCATCCTCCCAACCAAACTCCCAAAGGTGATCAACAACTGGAAAAGAAGGTAAAGGAGGTATCCCAAAAAGATAGGGTCGTTATAATGGGAGACTTCAATTATCCTCACATAGACTGGGTGAACTCATGTTCAACTCAGGAGAGAGAGAGAAAATTCCCAGACCTGCTAAATCAACTGTTCCATGGAGCAAAATGGTCATGGGACCATTATTATTATTATTATTATTAGTTTATAAAGCGCTGTTCATGTACTCAACCAACCAGGGGAAATGCAATCCTAGACTTGATCCTAAGTAGTGCTCAGGACCTGGTAAAGGACATCACTGTGGCTGATCCAATTGGGAACAGTGACCACAATGCAATAACCTTCACCTTAAATACAGGGAGTACGTTCTTAATAACACAGAGATCTTAAACTTCCATAAGGGAAACTTCCCCAAAATGAGGAAATTAGTAAAAAGGAAATTGAAAAGGAAAATTAGAAGAGTTCAATCACTTCAAAATGCTTGAGATGCCCATGCATACTTAAAAGCACAATAATGGAAGTGCAACTAGAATGCATACCTAAAAGAAGAAAGGGGACTTCTAGGTCCAAGAAGAAACCGATGTGGCTGACCGCAAGGGCACCTCTGTGGATTATACACAGAAATGGTTTGCCATTGCCTGCTTCCATGGAGAAGGCTGGTGACTGAACCAACGCCCCTCTTCTTTTCAGGCACTCTCAGCCTCCAGGGGCACCTTTGTGCAGTTTTCTTGGCAGAAATACATTAGTGGTTTGCCATTGCCGGGGAGAAGGCTGGTGACTGAGCCAGCAATGCTCTGCTTTTCAGGCAGTTTGCTCTACCACTGGGCTACAGCCACTCTCAGACTCCATGGGTGCCTTTATGCAGTTTTCTTGGCAGGGGCACAGCAGTGGTTTGCCACTGCCTACCTCCAGGGAGATGCTGGGAATCAAATTGGTCTACTACAGCCCTTCTGTAGTACGTAGGAGGGACATTTGCTGGGAAAAACACAGCGGCCGTGGCCTCTTATCCGTATGGCCATTGGCTTAGCGTACCGGGCCCCAGGCCATTTATCCCACCTCCCGCATCCCTCTATGAGATGGGGATACAGGCCAGGCCAGGCCAGGTAACGTAGCAACGGAGGCCAGGCTTGGCATCCAAGGGGGCGTGGCCCGGGAGTCGCCTCGCTCCGCCCCTCCGTGCCTCGCCGCGCATGTGCCGCGACGCACTTCCGGCTCTTAAGGGAACGTGTCCCTAGACGCTCGCTCGGCCTGCGCCTGCCGGGCAGGAAGTGCGGACTGCGCTGGGGACTGGGAACGATGGAGCAGGCCGAGGCGCACAACGGCAGCGGGGCTGGCGAGGGACCCTCGGCCGGCGCGGCCGGAGCCCGGCCCCCGGCCACCCCGGAGGGTATGGCGCTGGCCTACGGAAGCCTGGTGCTGATGGCCCTCCTGCCTATCTTCTTCGGGGCGCTGCGCTCCGTCACCTGCGCCAAAGGGAAGGTGAGAGGCGGGAGGAGGAGGAAGGGCGGGAGAGGAGAGGTGGCCGGTGGAACTCCCCGCCACAAGGCCTCCGGGGCTTTGGAGTGCACGGGAGGGCCCCCAGCCAGCTCTGGGAAAGGGAACTCTAGGAGGAGCCGTGTGGTGGAGCTTCCAGGCACAGCGGCAGTCTACCTGGGCAGAGGGAGGGAGCGAAAGCAGGGAATCCCAGCCTTTTAATAGGAGAGTCTCCCTGCTCTTGGTCCTTTTGCCTTTCCCGGTATGAATGGCTACTAGAATGGATGTCTAAGCGCTTCCTCCACGTTAGGCAGGCAGGGCAGGCAGGCAGGGCGCCTCTCAAAGCCATTTGCATTGCAGGCAGTCAAGAGCAGGCGGAGTTTTTTTCCCTTCTGCTTGCGATGCCCAGAAGCAATTGGGGCACTGAGTGAGATGGGGTGCTTGGCTAGATGGGCTGTGGCCTGATCCAGCAGGGCTCCTCTGAGGTTCTTA
>MTQE01002217.1:12526178-12537737 GCA_014337955.1 Aspidoscelis marmoratus
ATCCAGCAGGGCTCCTCCTAGGTTCTTATGAACTAGATGGGCTGTGGCCTCATCCAGCATTAGACTTTCACCCCCATTGTTTTGCATCCCTAAATTTCTTTGCTGGCTTGGAGGCATTCTCACTTTTAAAGGTTAAATTCTTCCCCCCTCACATATATGCTGACTTGCTTCAGTAAACACACCTGGGCTGTGGTCACACCTAAGGTTTAATCCAGCTTCAGTCCATCTTCAGAGAGAGAGAGAAGCAAAGTGACCAGTAATTTTATTTCCACGTTATCTATCTGAAAGGGGGAATTTTCTGAGTTATTTATTTTATCTATTATTTGTATTTCTGTCCCACCCTAAAGCCGAGGGTGAGTAACATAATTTAAAGCAGACATATATTAAAACAGTAACAGTGTCTGTAAAGTGGGAAGAGACAGTATATTCCCATTTAAGCAAAGGTCAGGACAAAGAAATGTATCTTCACTGCCTTCCTAAACCTTAACAGTGTAAGAAAGTAGCTTGTCACTTTGCCGATATACTCTCTCACTCTGAAAGTGGACTGAAGCTAGATAAAACCATACGTGTGACCATAGCCCTGCTGTGTAGTTTTTTTTTTCCTTTTGTGGCTCTGATATGCATCTTTGAGACAGGCTGACTTGAGTGTGAGCTAAGGAAGAGAGGAAGGAGGTTAAACTGACGTGTTAATAGCTAAGAGGGGAAATGGAGAACGCTCCTCCTTTCTAGAAATTTAAATGCCACCTCTGGCTGAATGTCAAGGTTGTCCAGCTTCTCTGACCGAAAGCTGAGGTTAACCTCCAGGGGATGCCAAGTGACTTGAATAATGCATAACTTATATTGATGCCTTTTTTAAAAAAAATTCTGTGCTTGATGGAATAGATATTATCTAAGGACATTGTTTCCTTCTTACAATAAGTTCTTTCTTTCTTTTTACTACTCCACCCTATACCTGATAGTTTCCATTTTGCAGCCAGTAAATTCCGTCTGCCTGTCTTTATATTTCTACCCTATCCTATACCTGAAGGTCTCAGGATAAAACCAGATAAAATAAGTTAGTTTAAGCAGTGTCAATACCTGCACAGGGAGCAATGCTGCTCCCTCTGCCAAAAATCCAGGGACTGTGGTGCACGCTAATATTGGGAGGCAGAAATAGCTTTTGACTGGGGCGGCATTAACCTGTGGTGAAGTGAAATAAGCTTCATGATGATCTAGGTGCCAGACTAGACGGCTTTAAGGAAGGGTTAGAGAAATTTATGGACGACAGATGTATCAGTGGCTACTAGAATGGACAGCTAAGTCCATCTTCCAGGCTGGGGGGATAAGCAGGATGATTCTAAAGCCTGGGATTCTAGAGCAGGAGAAGGTTTGCCCTTGTCTCTGCTTGAGATGCCCATGGGCAATTAGCGCGCCACTGCGTGAGAAAGATGCTGGACTAGATCATCTGTGGCCTGATCCATCAGGGCTCCTCTTAGGTTCTTCAGTGTTAGCCACTCTGGAGCTGATGATCTTTCTTTCCTTTACAGTTGTATGGTACTTCAGTGTTCATGAGGGTTTGTTTCCAGCAAAGAGTGGTGTAAATTCAAAACATCATGAATATTAAGGAAGCAAGATAATATTTTCCAACTTCCGTCCCTCAAAAAACATCTGGAAAACCGCTATTTTCTGGGCCTCCACTCAGCGAGGGCACAAGTTTGATTCCAATCTTTTCTTGCACGTCGCAAAGGAGGGACGCAAATCCTTAGTCAGAAGCTTCAAAACCTTTTTTTTTAAAGCAGAAAAGGGATGGATTTCCAAATTCCTGCATGCATTATTTTTTTCTTTCCAATGTTGTTAGCTGACATCTGCTAATTCTCTCTTCTAGAATTCTTCAGATATGCCAGAAACCATTACTAGCCGAGATGCTGCTCGATTCCCTATTGTTGCCAGCTGCACACTCTTAGGCCTCTATCTCTTCTTCAAAGTAAGTAAGACCATTGAGGATTTCATTTGTGGCAGTTTTGGGGTTGTTATGCCGTGTTCCAGGTTTCTTCTGAGAACCATTCACTTTTGGCCCTTCCAAAGGCCAAATTCTCTGAAGCTGGGTATCCCAGCAAAGCTTAGGTTCTCAGAGGAAACCTGGAACACAGCGTAACAGCCCTAAACTGCTAGAAATAAGATGGTAACTAGCCATGAAAGCCTATGTATGACCATTGGGGATCCTCTTGAAAGTCTTGTATTGTCCAGTAACTTTTATTTTTCAAATAGGAAAGGAGTACAGTTGGACCCTCATATCTGCAGGGGATATGTCCCAGGGCCCGCAGTGGATAATAGCAAATGCTGGGAAATGCAGCCCATTTCCCAAGGCATTATGGGAAATCTTGTGCCATTTTGGGCCATTTCCTGCCAGTCCCTGGACTCAGAAGAGCTTAAGATAGGCCTAATGGTGCCTATGGCGGGTGGGCTGATCCAGGCAGCGTGGGAAACTGTTTTGCTATTATTGCCTTTTAGATTGTACGCCATTGGCAGGTTTTTACTCTTTTTTACTCTTTTTACTCCTTGGTTATTTTATTTTGTACAGCGCTGAGTACATGTACAGCGCTTTAGAAATAAACTAATAATAATAATCTAATAAACCATGGTGACTAGATCACTGGATATGAGGGTCCGACTGTATTACCATTCAGATATAAGAGAAACCTGTCTGGTCTGTTAGGAAAAGCTGATCTGTTTGTTGTAGAATAGAGTGTCTTAGGAGTACATTGCTAGATGCCATTTGATTTTGGTAGCTATTTTTTCTTTCCTGGAATTTGAACAGCAGTCTGTTGGGGGTTACTGAACCTTTTGGAAGGCCTCTGCTTGATGTGCCCTTTTAGGAAAACAATCTGTTTCCCTTGGCTTTGTCACATATTTGGGGATAATTATTTAATCCCAACTCCACTCAGAAACTGTCTTCACCTCTTTGCATGATAAATATAGTAAATCTCCTGCTCCTTCAATCCCATCAAAACAGCAACATTAAATAATTTCTATCTTAACATGATTTTAAAAGTTGCAATACTTAAGGCGGAGGGCAAGATAAAGCTCATCAGAGCCACAAATCAAATATTAAAATCTAGCTGATCTTTTTTAGACGCACCAGAGAGCTACATTTCCATTTGCATGGCATAAAGATGGGCCAAACTGGTTTGATATGAAGTGGGATCATGGACTTCATTTTCGGGCCAGCGCCTTCAAAAGTTTGAGGAAGAATCAAAATGAGGTGGGGGAATTGGCAAATGGTTTCTTGGTTTGAATGCCCCCTCTGCAGTGTGTTCTGGACTTGCCTCGCCTTCCTGATCACTTCAGATCATGATAAAAACTGTTCCCATTGTGAGCACTTATTTTTGCGTTGCTCTGACAGGCTTACTCTGCTGCACAGCTACCAGCTAGGTAGCCTCAGTGAGACTCCGATCAACCTCCTTCCTTTTCTAGGCCTCCTAAGAATAAGCCTTTTGGAGTAGAGGACCACAAGTATGTCCGTTTCTACAAGGCCTCGATTGCGACTAATGTTTTTACCTACCAAACTCATAAGCTTAGTAGATCATATCACTTGCTCTCAGAAGATGTTACCTTCAGTCCTCAGTTAAAAGAATGGTCTGGGACAAGGATTGGTGAAAGCACTAAGTTTGTTCTAAAATGTTTTGATGGACTGTGAAATGGATGTGGATAATTGGATGCCCAGATACCATCTCTAGGTTGCAGAGACAGGTAAGATGCCTCTAAAGGCCATTTGCAGAGAATCAAGAGCAGGTGATGGTTTTGCCTTTGTTTTCTGATTGAGATGCCCGGAAGCAATTGGTGGGCCACTGCGTGAGACGGGATGCTGGACTAGATGGGCTGTGGCCCAATCCAGCAGGAAGCCTCTGACATTCTTGGTAGGGGTGTGCACAAACACAGTTTTCAACATTCAATTCATAATAAATCAAATATTCGAAAATCCAAATTTGTATGAATAAAGAAAAACGAATGTCTAGACATTCGAACTGATAGAAATACATTTGGATCTGTTCGTTCGAATGTTCGATACATATCCAATGATACAAATCCCGTATGCATCCGCACACGTCCTGTTTTCATTTCATATGCATCCTGTTTTCATCCTGCACATAGATGTGTGGATTTATATGGATACGTTCCAGATGCATCTGGAGACATATGCGATGCATACGAATCTGTATATGTTCAAATGTCCGAATTATTCTTATAACTCAGAATATTTGTACAAGTACTAAAGTACGGATGTCTGGATATTTTGTCCAAGTTTGCTCAAATTTGTAAGAATAGCAAATATTTCAAATATTCTGGCAATCCCCAGTTCTTAGGTTATGTTCTTGCTTCCATTAAGTGTCCACGGGAGGTTATACTATCCAAAGTGAATTTTTTTAGCCTCTGTTAAATATATGCTCTCTTATGTGCTGGAGCAGAAAGGACAAGGCTTAAGTCACTTTTCTCGTCCAGTTGTCAGGGCTGTGAAGCCAAAATAGAGTTCTGTGAGGAGTTTGGAACAATACTCTCATATTGAAAGGAAACTATTTCACTCACTGTATTGTTCCAAACTCCCATAATCCATGCAAAATTTCATGTTGGCTTCACGGCTCTGATGAAATCCAGGTCTTCTCTAACAGTATGCCAATTTGAGAGTGGTATACCTGACTGTCCAGTGCTCTGGCGATTTTTAGATGGGAAAAGGTGTGTTGAAGGAAGAGTGGAAGATTCTCTGGGATGCCAGGGATTGTGTGGAGTCGTACAGAGCACCTTCATATGATAATTATTTAAAATGGTTGTGGATGGACAAATAGATTAAAGGATTGTTTATTTTTCCAGCGTCCTGGATTCTACGCTGTTTATTTGCCTATTAAAGTCAGGCTCAGGCAGCTGGCAGCCACAATTTATAGTGGCAGGTGAGGTAATGGAACGGTTCTAAAGGGAAAAAGCCGTTTCCTGGGTTGTAACAGTCCCTCTTGTAACATTTACATTTTGAATTAAGCTGTATTTGAGGTCACGAGAGCAGGAGCAAGTGTAAACATAACTGATAATGAAGGTGGCTCGGGATGCATTTGGTAATTCCAGTATTAGAAAATATTAATTCCAAAGGCAATTAAGCTATAGAACTTTTCCATTAGAGGGCACAAGAGACAAGACTGTTAGAATATTTCTGGAGGCAAATTTATACTGGCTAACTTAAAGAACCAAAAAAGAATATCATCAGATGAAGGTTAAATGAAGGACGGAGTCATGCAACAAATATTGCTGAAACACTGAGGGTCTGATGTAATATAGTTTAAATGCAGGAATTACATTTTTGCCAAAATAAGTTGTCTTCACTGGTATTAATTAGCAGTGCTTCACTGATTTAAGGTTTTATTTTTCCCCCTAACTTTTGAGAAATGTATTGAAAGAATATAAACAATTTACACTTCCATATTCCATAAATAATATTAACATTCTCTCATTTAAGGTTTTATTAGGTTCAGCTGCATAACTCTGAATGAATTTGAAGCGTGGGTGTATACCTTGATTGACACTGCAGCATTCAGTTAATTAACTTATTCAGAGACCTGATGATTAAGGGGCTCTAAAGAAGGCTCTGCTAGAAAATGTGAAAACAGTGTAGTGCAAGCTGAAGTATTGCTGTTCAGCTGCCATCATGTTTGCTTGTATTAGGGATATGCATGAATATTTTTCTTGCATTCATAGAATCATAGAGTTGGAAGGGACTCCAGGGTCATCCAGTCCAACCCCCTGCTCAGTGCAGGATCCCAGACAGATGTAGGTCCAGCCTCTGCTTGAAGACCTCCAGCGAAGGAGAACTCACCACCTCCTGTGGCAACCTGTTCCACTGACTGATCGCCCTCAGTGTCAGGAAGATTTTTCCTAATATCTAATCTGTATTGACTCCCTTAAAGTTTCATCCCATTGTTTATAGTCCTCCCATCTTGTGCAAGTGAGGATAGGGACGATCCCTCTGCACTGTGACGGCCCTTCAGAGACTGTGAACACATCTCCTCCCAATTCATATCGAATTGAATGCAAGAAAATTCAGATACGTTTGAATAGATCCCCTTTGAATGTGTAAGGATTCTCTTTGATATGAATGTCCGATATGAATTCCATATGTATCCTATTATGTTTCTACTTTGAAAGCATCAAATCTGCCCTGAATCCACTATGAATCTGCTGTCAATCCGTGGTGGATGCACTCTGGATCCATGGCAGATGTGACTGGTGCAGCAACTTTCCCACGAGCGTAACAAAGCTTCATACGAACATTACAAGGCATTTGTTCAAATACGGATGTCTGTTTTCGGTGTCCCATTCAAATGATTTGTGAATGTCTGAATCTGTCTGAAGTTCGAATGTTATGAATATTCATGCACATCCCTATTCTCTCTGTGTGTGATTTTAAGTCATTTGCAGCGTAAGGCTGACTTCTGTAAAGGCTACCTATTTGGGGGAATTGGCCCACTGAATTTGCTGGGGACTGTTGAAGATATCAATTAAGCCTGTTGGGGTATCAGATTATTGCAGAAAAGCACTCCTGGCTGCATTTTAATGCATGCTCATTTGAACACAGGTCCCCCGGATTTCTGTCTTGGTGATCTTTGCGCCTAGATCTTTTAGCACTGAGCCTTATACCAGATCATATCCCAGAATAGGGACCTGCTGTCCACATGCCAGCACTGACTATGGCAGGACCTGCCATAGTCGGTGCAAGCCTGTGTATATCCCAGAATACAGCCCAGCACGGAAAGGGCCACAGATGTCACATTAGGTCTTTAGATGTTCCTGCGATCTTTTCCTATTTTCAGAGGAAGACAAATGCTGATTTGTTTGATTTTTATACCGCCTAATATTACAGTCTCAGGGCGGTTTGCGACAAGATAATCAGTAAAGCAAACAATTAAGCTGTAGTAAAAGGGCACTCACCACCCTCTCAAGGCAGAATTAGATGCCAACAACCTGGGTAAATAGAAGTGTTTTTACTAATCCCTGAAGTTCTGAAGGAAGCCTATTATGTAGACTGGGTGCTACCACAAAAAAGGCTATGTCTCCGGTTGAAGTAACTCCAACCTCTGAAAGGGATGGCATTGTGGGTGTGGTATCCTCTTGGACAACTTTGGTGTATTGTTATTTCAAAGGCACGTGTGTGTTATTTGAGCATATTTGGAGTTTTCAGTTAAGTCTACACCTGCTGTTGTAACTGCGATAATTTTATACTGAATTTGCAGGGTGGTGAAAAATGAACAGAGAAGACAGCTGAATAAAAAACAATTAAAATAGAAAAATATATAATATAAAAGGTATGAAGATTTAAAATTAATCGCAGGAGAGGGGAAATGTAACTAAGCAAAAGCCTGACTGCCAAGACGTGTTTTCACTAAACACCAGAAGGTGAACGATGAAGTCGTGTGTATCCTTGGGGGGAAGCTGGGGGGCCACCACAAAGAAGTCCCTCCCTGTAGCTAGCGGCCCAGCAATCTCCTAAGAGTGATGTTATTTCCAAGAAAGTCTTATTAAAAGATCTCAGTTGACGAACAGACCTGTATGGGAGGTATTTGGGTCCCATGTCATTAAGGCTTTAAAAGTCAAAATTGGAACTGTAGCAGTAATATAAGGGAGTTTTTCCACTGTCACTAAAAGTACCCATTAATGGGTACGAAATGGCATTTTTTTACCCATTAATGGGCACTTAATGGGTATTTCTAGTGACAGTGGAAAAACACCCTATGTTCACTGCTACATCATATGTACACTGTGCTGGTGCTGTGGTACATTGCTATCCATAGATATACACTGTCATAGATATTAGACAATAAACCTTAAATATGTGAGCATCAGATACCAAACAATAATCACAATATAAGCAATATGGGCAGCGAGCCAGCTAAGCAAGCAGCAAAGCAATGCAAGCATAGATTAAAGAGACGTGAGACAAGGTATAGTGATCATAACTTATGATGATTTATTGCAGAAATCAATCCACTCTTATACATAGTAAATTTATTTATTTATTTATTTATTTGTATTTACATTTATATGCCGCCCCATATCCGAGGGTCTCTGGGCGGCTCACAACATTTAAAAACAGACATTCAAAAATTATATCAACCCTAAAACCAGAAACAAGTTTAAAAATGCAGCTTTTAAAAAACAATACAGAAATACAACATGCAAGCAGCCTTTCTCATACACTTACATGTAACATTACTTTAGTTGCAAGCTGGGAGGGACAACAGCAAAAAGTAGCTTTGCTTAAGAAGCTTCTTGGCAAGCACTGTGAACAGAGATAAAGATGTACTTGCACTTGGCAGGGGTTCCACTAAAACTTGGCAGAAGAGAGGTGGCAGCCAGTGGGTCATCATCATATGGAACTGGTCGGACACACCTGTTAGCAACTTGCCTGCAGCATTTTGTGCAGTGCATTGCTAGTTGCGCAGTTAAAATGGACTTCTGACTGTCACAGCTCAGTGCTTTTAAGGGAGGTTAGAAAGGGCATGTTAATGAAGATTGTACCTTTCTCAGTTTCCTCATTTTAGTTCACCAGGCTTTTGGGAGGAGTAGAATTTAACTATTTCACTGCCCCAGAGAGGAGGGGGGAATTCAGAAGCTTTGTAGGCACCAGTGGACGCCAGTTTGGTCTAGTAGTTAAGGAGCCAGACTCTTATCTGGGAATACCAGGTTTGATTCCGCCCTCCTCCATAAAGTCAGCTGGGTGACCTTGGGCTGGACACAGCTGAGCTCTCATAGCCCCGCCTACCTCACAGGGTGTTCCGTTGTGGGGAGAAGAACAGAAGCTTTGTCAACCGCTTTGAGTCCTCTTGAATGGGCGAGAAAAGCAAGGTAAAAAAGCCAATGCTTCTTTCTCCTCCATGAAGCCAGCTAGTTGACATTGGACTAGTCACAGCCCCACCTACCTCACAGGGTGTCTGTTGTAGGGAGAAGAAACAAAGGTTTGTCAGCCGCTTTGAGTCCCCTTTAATGGGTGAGAAAAGCGGAGTAGAAAAGCCAACTCTTCTTCTTCCCCGTGTTCCCAAAATGGGTAGCAGGGAAGGAGCAAACAGCAGGGTCTCAAGCTAACTTGATTTAGGACACCCAAACAAAGAAGGACATTCAACAATAGTGATAATATCTCATTCTGACCAGCTTAAGCACCTCCGGCTTCTAGGGCAACTCATGGGACGGCAAGACAGGCTGAGCTTTGAGTATATTTGTATGAGGTTCACCTTTTATGTCATATAGAGGACTTGAAGGCGTTTTTCAGGGCAGGGGCTGACCTGTATCACTGCTTTTTACCATCCTTCAAATTGTTTGTATTAGTATTTCTTATTGGACGAGGACATGTTTGTTTAGGGCTGCTGCTATATGAGGTAACCCTCCTGGCACTGAAGTTCATTGCCCATAAGGAGCTGCATTTTAGCTTGCCGCTGTTCCTTTGAGGAGCCTATGGTGAACTGGCCTTGTCAGAAATAAGCTTCAGATCATTCCGGTTCGCTTTAAGAAAGGGTAAGAGAAAATCCTGGCAGCGACGTTTATCAATGGCTACTAGAATGGATGCCTAAGGACTTCCAGGTTGGAAAGACAGACAGGAGGCTTTGACAGGAAGCTGACAATTTTGCATTTTTCTTTTGCTTGAGGTGCCCAGTAGCAGCAGGTGGCCTCTCAAGCAAAAGATGCTGGACTGGATAGGTTGTGACCTGACCTAGCAGGGCTTCTCTTATGTTCTAATAAGCAAATTCACAGCTACTAGAATTGTTGCCTAACAGCCACATCCCAGTCAGGATGCCTCTAAAAGCCATTTGCTGGGAGTCGAGAGCAGGTGAAGGTTTCACCTTTGCCTTCTGCTTTGAGAGGAAGAGGAGGAAGAAGAAGAGTTGGCTTTTCTACCCCGCTTTTCTCACCCTTAAGAGGACTCAAAGCAGCTGACAAACCTGCTCTTCTCCCTTTGTGCAAGAAGAAGAAGAGTTGGCTTTCCTACCCTGCTTTTCCCACCCATTTAAGGGGACTCAGAGTGGCTGACAAACCTTCTATTCTTCTCCCCCCAACAGAACACCCTGTGAGGTAGGTGGACTGTGAGAGTTCAGAAGAGAGCTGTGACTAGCCCAAGGTCACCCAGATGGCTTCATGTGTAAAGAAGCAGCGCTGGCTTTTCTGCCCTGCTTTTCTCACCAATTTAAGGGGACTCAAAGCGACTGACAAAATTTTCTATTCTTCTCCTCACAACAGAACACCCTGTTGAGGTGGGTGAGGCTGTGAGAGCTCAGAAGAGAGCTGTGACTAGCCCAAGGTCAGCCAGCTGGCTTCATGGAGGAGGGCGGAATCAAACCCGGTATTCCCAGATAAGAGTCCGGCTCCTTAACTACTTGACCAAAGTGCAAGTGACCACAAGCAGTTGGTGGGCCACTGTATGAGATGGGATGCTGAGCTGGATGAGCTGTGGCCTAATTCAGCAGGTTCTTGTAGACACATTTGTGCAGGCACATTTATGAATTCCTGTTAGAATTAATTTCTTCCTACTGCCTTCACGTTGGAGAGACCAGCAGGATGACTCTAGCAGCCATTTTGTGTGTGTGTTCAAGGGCAGGTGAAGGTTTTGCCCTTGTCTTCTGCTCAAGATGCCCAGAAGCAACTGGTGGGCTACTGTGAGAGATGGGATGTTGGACTAGATGGGCTGTGGCCTGATCCAGTGATCCAGCGAGCCTCCTCTTATATTCTAAACTGCTGCTTCATATATGCTCCCTTCTGAGACAATGTCTCCCACTGGGATATTTTGTTTATTCGGTTACTAATTTCCTCTTGGCAGCTACTAGGTAGCTAAACTAGGCTTTGAATTTGAACTCTGATCACAGGGGTTTTTCCCCTTCTTCCTTTACTACCAGCTTTCAAGCCAGTTTGCACCAGTCTCCTTCACATAGGCCATTAGTGGAGGAATCTCAGGGCTTTCGTGGAATGTCTTGTTCTTCTGCAGTTTTTTATTTAAAAAAGCAACATTTGGCATGTTAACCTCCCTGATTCTGTGTCATAATGAAGCCTAGTAATTATGTTTCTAAAAAATTTTGGAGCAGGATGTTAGAACCTGACTTGCTTATCTTGTCTTCTAGATATTTTCTCAAGAGTACATCAACCTGCTGCTCTCCATGTATTTCTTTGTCCTTGGCATCCTGGCACTTTCCCACACCATCAGGTAAGAGACAGAGAACAGCTGGGGCTGATGGTGGTGGGCCTTGAACATTTGCTTTGCTCTGCTCTGCCTTTCTTCCCATTGTGACGTGCATTCAGTATCCCAAACCTGTTTAGACCCCTCATTAGATCCAGAAATCCTATGGTTTAGGTCACTTCTGATGCCTGAGTACATCTTTCAGGCTGGGAGGACAAGCAGGAGGCCTCTAAGGCCATTTGCTAGGATTCAAGAGCAGGAGAGGTTTTGCCCTTGTCTCTGCTTGAGGTGCCCATGGGCAATTGGTGGGCCACTGTGTCAGACAGGATGCTAGATTAGATGGGCTGTGGCCTGATCCAGCAGGGCTTCTCTGAGGTTCTTAT
>MTQE01002217.1:12540528-12551431 GCA_014337955.1 Aspidoscelis marmoratus
GTACCCCCAAATTTCGCACCTGTCCCTTCCCGGATATTGCAACCCCGTAGTATTTCTTTGTCGTTTCCTGCTTTGCCCTGCAAGATCTCCCTCTTATATGCTGTTTCTCCTAATGGGTTTAAAAAAAGCAGGAAATCTCACTATACTCTGGTCCATCTTGTCTTGTGATGCTTGCTTTTTCACACCAGGCCCTGCAGCTGTGGCTGTAGAACTCGGGGGAGAATTTGGAAGTTTCCCAAAGAGGTCTGGGATATCCAAATCAAATGTTGCCCACTCAGTGCTCACTGCAGGAAGTACACACAGACCTCTAAGGTGTTAACTCTCACTTTTATAAATGATGGGCCCCAAATATCTAAAGGAATGCCTTCTCCCATATCGACCTTCCTGTGCCTTAAGATCTGGCGGGGAGGCCCTCTTGGTTGTCCCAATACCTTCAGTAGTAAAAGGGGTGGGCACCCGGGTGAGGGCCTTCTCAGTGATGGCCCCCAGGCTACGGAATAGTCTCCCCCTTGAGGTGCATCAGGCTCCTTCACTGTATGTGTTTAGGAGGGCAGTGAAAATGCACCTCTTTTCCCTGGCCTTTGGTAAAATGGGAATATACTGTCTCTTCCCACTTTACAGACACTGTTATGTTTTAATATATACTGTTGTGAGACAGTTTGGTGTAGTGGTTAGGGAGCCGGACTCTTACCTGGGAACACCGGGTTTGATTCCGCCCTCCTCCACAAAGCCAGCTGGGTGACCTTGGGCTAGTCACAGCTCTCTTCTTATAGGTGAGCCCGGACGGCGTGCAGACACACCTTAACCAACGTTTACCAGGAACTTACCTGGAGCTTCCAGCGGCACGACCATCCGCACCTCTTCTGGTCCTCCAGGGTTGTTTGAGGTGCCACGCTAGTGCGCTGGCACCTCAGACGACCATAGATGCAACTGTACGTGTGCAGTGTTAGCATTGTCATGGTGCTGACACACACGCAGTCACGGAGGACACCATTGGTGGCACCCCAGAGGAGGACCAGGCCCAGGCCCCAGATCCTAAGAACATAGAACATAAGAACCTTAGAGGAGCCCTGCTAGACCAGGCCAGAGCTCACCTGGTCCTTAATAACCTAAGAGGAGCCCTCCTGGATCAGGCTAGAGACATCTAGTCCAGCATTCTGTCCCACATAGTGGCCCACCAATTGCCCATGGGCATCTCAGTTAGAGACAAGAGCAAACCTTCTCCTGCTCTCGAATCCCAGCAAATGGCCTTAGAGGCATCCTTCCTGTCCCCCCTGCCTGAAAGATGTACTTAGGCATCCATACTTAGGATCGAATCAGGTAAACATTCAATAGCGGAGGAGGGAATGGGTAACATTGACTCGCGCTCCAAATGCAAGCGCTAGTCATCGTTGGTTAATTGTGCTCCTTTCTGTCCAGCGGATGGAAAAGGAAGTGCAGAAACACTCCAGGGGAGGCCCCGGTTGAACTTTGAGGGCTGTTTCAAGTGCTGGATCGGGCTGGCTGACACCATCTCTGGAGGAATGCAGCCAATTACCTTTCCTATTTCTTGCACCTGGTCCTGCCGGTCCCTTTCCCCACCCACCCAAGGCTTCCTTTGAAGCACCAGCTGCTTCCTTTCCATGGTGGGCCACCTGCTTTCAGGACAGACAGGGCCTTTTGATTTCTCACCAGCCTCCCACCTGGCTTGGCTGCCTTCAGTGTGGAATTCAGCCGGGCAAAGCAGGGAGTTGTCAGAGACTGCAGAAACTGCACACCGTCAGGGCTCACCTTGCTGGCAATTGTTGCCATGAAAAGCAGGTGACCCAAGCTAGTTCGGCCACCCAGCCGGTGTAATTCAGAAGTCTTCCTTGCGCTGCCCTGCGTAGCCTGAGCAGGAAGCTGAGCACTGCCTTCTTCCAGAGGTTCCCATTTCTTGCCTTCTTGGGTCTCCGCCAGAGGAGGCAAGGGAGGAATATTTCAAACAGAGCAGATCCAGAACACCTGCTCCTTCTTCAGGAGGGGGGAGTTAGCCAGGCCTGCAGTAGTTTGGTGGGAAGCAGAAATGTATAAAGAAATACAGGGTGGGCATGAAGGGTGGGTGAAGGCCTGAACTCAGTTTCAAGGGCTAAGAGTAAAGAACAACAGCAGACCTTCCCAGGGTCTTTGGGCTGTTGTTGCCACTGTGAATCCAACTACAGGCAGACTCCCATATCCACTGAGGATATGTTCCACCTCCTACTGTGGTTACCTGAAACCATGGATAATCGTAAACAGGCCTTCTGGTTCTGGGGTCATGCAACCCCCGAATCGGAAATGGTTTTCTGGCCTCCGGAAGGTCTATTTTGGCCTCTGGAGAGTGTTGGGATAGGCATGCCACACCACTAGACAACTCCCACCTGCCCCCTTACATTGGGACGGGCTACGGTGGCGTCATGCACTTATTCCAATGCTCTACGGAGGCTGAAATAGGCCTTCTGGTTCTGGGTGCTTTTCCCTTATAGCACCTGCGGGGGGTGAGGATGGGGCTGATCTCATAACCGTGGTAACTGAAACTGTGGTTACCGAGTCAGTGGATACGGAGGTCCGACTGTATACATCTAATCTCCACCCTTTGGCAGGAGATGAAATTCATCCACCACAGTTGCTATTCCCAATGTTCCACATCTGTGTTTCCCCTCATTTAAATTTTAACATTTAACATTTAACACACGGGCTAAAATAAGGGAGAAGCAGGCAGGCTGGCTTCTCTTTGGTTCTGTCTCTCAAAATCCATGCAGCTGCCCTGGCTCATAGTTCGGGCTCCGGACAACCACGTACAAGGCTCCTTTCATTCTGCCAGGCACCACCATTCCAGGGTTGGCATCACAGGAGAGTTTTAGAGGGATTTCCATGTGACCAGCAGGAATAAACTATTCCTGATAAAGTGTGGTCTAGTGGTTAGGGAGCTGGACTCTTACAAGGGAATACTGGGTTTGATTCTGCACTCCTCCACGAAGCTAGCTGGGTGGCCTTGGGCTAGTCACAGCTCTCTTCTGAGCTCTCACAGCTCCACCCACTTCACAGGATGTTATGTTGTGGGGAGAAGAATAGAAGGTTTGTCAGCCACTTTGAGTCCCCTTAAGAAGAAGAAGAAGAAGAAGAAGAGTTGGCTTTTCTACCCTACAACTTCTAGCTCTACTGTGAAATAAGCGAATTGCACCTACCTAGCAGAAGCTGACATGCTGGCTGCATGCTGCTCATCCTTTTTAAAAAAAAATTATTAAAATGCAAGCTTTAAATGTTTTGTGTTCTGCCCTGCTTTCTTACGAAAGGAGACCCAACTGTTTCCCTTTCAGAAATTGCGTTATTTCCTGCATAATTAAAAAAGAACAGGGAACAAGGTTATGTTAGCTTTATGCATGCAATTTACTATATAAAATCTTTCTCCTCCATACTGTTTTGCCTGCATAAGGAAGTGATGCACAGATCTCCTGTGTGCATGCATTTTGTTGGTTGCTGATATTATGGCACAGAAAATGGGGGAAAACTCTTACCTTCCCGTTGTCCATTATTTTGTGCATAGGGCATGCAAATATGTATCAGGCATATGTTTTAAGAGTACTTTGTTTTCTATGTTTTCATTATTGTGACCTGCCCTGGGAGCTTTTGGTGAAAGGCAGGATATACAATCTTATATACAGTTGGGCCTCCTTATCCTTGGGGGAAACGCTCCAAGCCCTACCATGGATAACATAAAACCGTGGATAATAGCAAATGCTGGGAAATATACTCCATTTCCCATAATTCCAGTGAAACTCCACAGGATTTCATAGGAACCATGGGAAATCTTGCTTGAGATGCAGTCTGTTTCCCATAATTCCTATGAAATCCCATGGGATTTCAAAAGAATTATGGGAAATCGTGCACCATTTCAGGCCATTACCTGCCTGTCCCAGGCCCAGAATAGCTTAAGGTAGGCTTAATGGTGCCCACAGGGGTGTGGGGGTGGGCTGATCCAGTCACTGTGGGAAACTGAAATAGCAGTTACCGGATCAGTGGATACAGGGCTCCGACTGTAAATAAAATAATCAATAACTCCAGTTAAAGGCATGTCACCTGTTCTTACTTCCTCGTGTTAAAGAAGCTGGCCAAAAAACCGAAACCAGTGTTGTGGCTTTTGTTGCAGAAATTGTGAACTATGAATTTGACACCAAGGACCTCGTGTGCCTGGCCTTGAGCAGCGTCGTAGGCGTCTGGTACCTGCTGAGGAAGGTATGTGGAGCTGCTGAGCAAGTCTGGACACCGCTGGCTGTGTCAGCTCCAGGGCGGGTCAGACAGGTCTGGGGAGCTGCTCCATTCTTTGCATGGGGGGTTAAGGGTGGAGGCGGATCTTGGCTGGTGCTGATCTGGTGCTGCCTTTCCCCTCAGCACTGGATTGCCAACAACCTCTTTGGTTTGGCCTTCTCGCTCAACGGGGTGGAGCTGCTGCATTTGAACAATGTCAGCACCGGCTGCATCTTGCTTGGAGGCCTCTTCATCTACGACGTCTTCTGGGTAAGCACACTCTTCTTTGGATGGATGGCTTGAAGCTCTTGTCCTCCTGCTGAGCACATGAAGTTTCTTGCTGGATCTGGTCTTCTAGAAGTTTTTGAGCCCTAGCAGAAGTGGCAAAGGACTAGGGCTGGAAATGTAGAACATTAGAGGAGCCCTGCTGGATCAGGCCACAGCCCATCTAGTCCATAAGAACCTCAGAGGAGCCCTGCTGGATCAGGCCACAGGCCATCTAGTCCATAAGAACCTAGGAGGAGTCCTACTGGGTCAGGCCACAGCCCATCTGGTCCATAAGAACCTCAGAGTAGCCCTGCTGGATCAGGCCACAGCCCATCTAGTCCATAAGAACCTCAGAGGAGCCCTGCTGGATCAGGCCACAGACCGTCTAGTCCAGCATCCTGTCTCACATAGTGACCCACCAGTTGCCCTTGGGCATCTCAAGCAGAGACAAGGGCAAACCTTCTCCTGCTCTAGAATCCCAACAAATGGCCTTAGAGGCCTCCTGCTTGTCCCCTCAGCCTGAAAGATGTACTTATTGCTTAGGTGTCTATTCTAGTAGCCATTGACACATCTGTCTGTGGTTAAAATTTGTGGCCCTTTCTGCGTTCATTAGTTATCTGGATTAAGGAGCCTCTTAATCCAGATCAGGGGCCTCATGGTCTGCATGTTAGTGTGAATGGAGGAGGCTCTACTCCTGCTGTTCTGGGTCCATCCACACTGTATGGAGCAAGATCCAGATTAAGGAGGCCTTTAATCTGGATTGGTTTTAGACCCCTTTGAATGGGAATGCCACTGGAACGAGAGCTTGTACTGGATCATGGGAGGCTGCTGTGGGGAGGTGAGGGCTGGATCGGTGCTGTCAGTGCAGACTGCAGTGATGTGGGCCACACCCTCACGTAATCCAGATCAGTGGGTTTCCATGTAATCTGCTGTTCAGTTTGAAGAGAAAGTTTGAATTGAAAATTAACCACGAGGCTCATCTGGTGTTGTCGATTTCACGTTTGCTCACATCCTTTATTGCACAGCCTAGAGATAATGTGGTAGTCCTAGTTTTTGTGTATTGTTATCTGTGATGTGCTGTTTGCTCTTTTCATGATTCAGGCGTGAGACCTTGCCATGGGAATAGGACAGGGTCGTCTGCATTCATATGGCCTCTCCTGCTCTGCGCTTGGCCACTGTGTCTGAAGGGTCCTCGGGGCGGAACCCAAGAGTCTGAAGGCTGGAACAAAGGTTCCTTGCTTTTGGAGTTTCCACCCAGGCTGTTTTGCGGGTGGACCCACCTTCTTGGAGCTGCTAAAAAGAGCCCTGGTACTGTACCAGACCGGCATGACCTGGTAAACCGCCCTGGATCAGTTGGAGACTTTGATATTGAGGTCTAAGGCTGTATACGATGAGGGTGCCATTTTGAGCACCCTGGCCCGGCCCAGTGCAGATGAAGTGTGATGGAGGAGTGTGTGCTATCCTGCACTAGCAGTTAGAATTTGGAAGGGTCCTCAGTCCCTGTTGAAAAGCGTCTTTCATGTTGTTTTCCTCTCTTTCAGGTTTTTGGCACCAACGTAATGGTAACAGTTGCGAAGTCATTTGAAGCTCCCATAAAACGTGAGTAGGTCTCTGCTTGCAGTAGATGTGAAGGCAGGAACCACATTTTTTAATGCCTGAAGGACTCCTACATATAAAGCACCTAAGAGTACCTCTGGTGGATCAGGCCACAGCCTATCTAGTCCAGCATCCCATCCCACACAGTGGCCCACCAGTTGCCCATGGGCATCTCAGGCAGAGACAAGG
The DNA here is from genome assembly GCA_014337955.1 of Aspidoscelis marmoratus. Taxonomy (NCBI): domain Eukaryota; kingdom Metazoa; phylum Chordata; class Lepidosauria; order Squamata; family Teiidae; genus Aspidoscelis; species Aspidoscelis marmoratus. Next base: position 12,546,826 of record MTQE01002217.1, read on the forward strand.
GCAAATCTTCTCCTGCTCTCGAATCCCAGCAAATGCCCTTAGAGGCATCCTGCCAGTTGAGCCAGTTTGGTCTTGTGGTTATCTGGGAATACCAAGTTCGATTCCACACGCCTCCACAAAGCCAGCTGGGTGACCTTGGGCTAGCCACAGTACTCCTTCTGAGCTCTCACAGCCCCCCCTACCTCACAGGGTGTTCTGTTATGGGGAGAAGAATAGAAGGTTTGTCAACTGCTTTGAGTCCCCATAAATGGGTGAGAAAAGCGGGGTAGAAAAGCCAAACAGGTGAGAAAAGCATTGTAGAAAAGCCAAGTCTTCTTCTTCTGCCTGTCTCCCCAGCCTGGAGGATGTACTTAGGCATCCATTCTGGTAGCCATTGATACACCTGTCCTCCATGGATCTGTCTAACCCTTCCTTAAAGCCATCTAGGCTGTCACAACCTCTTCCAGCAGCCAGTTCCATAGACCGATGTCTCTCTGGGTGAAAGCTGAGCTGGTCTCTGCCTGCTGCTCTTGGAAAGGGGGGGCTGACTCCTCTGGCACTGTCCTTCAGCTTTAGCCACAAGTCCCTCTTAAGCTGCTTCCTGCCAGGGATGGGCAGAAAGGACTTTAAAATGTCGGCAGCAGTAGGCGCTGAACAAACACTTTGCAGGGAGAAGCCTCAGAGTTGTCAGACAGACTGCAGGCTATGTGCTGGGCCAGTTTGGTCTAGTGCAGGCATGTCAAAGATACGGCCCGCGGGCCGGATGCGGCCCGCGGGGCGTTTTAATACGGCCCGCCGCGGCCTGTGCCCGCCGCCGCCGCCGTCCTCCTTGGGCGCGAAGGAGGCGAGGCGAGCAAGCGCGCGGCGGGACCCTCCATTGCCCGGGCGCCGCCATGGACAGCCAGCCCCTCCCTAGCCATGCCCCCGGCCACGCCCCCAGCCCCTCCTCTGTGCCCCAGTCACGCCCCCGGTCACGCCCCCTGGCCCTCACAGTAATTTTTTTTTTAATCCGGCCCTCGGCCGGATTGAGTTTGACACCTCTGGTCTAGTGGTTAGGGATCCAGACTCGGGTTCGATTCCGCCCTCCCCATGAAGCTAGCTGGGTGACCTTGGGCTAGTCACAGCTCTCTTCTGAGCTCTCACAGCCCCCTTAAATGGGTGAGAAAAGCAGAATAGAAAAGCCAACTCTTCTTCTCCTTCTCTAGCTGTGCTCCTTTCTTCCAGTCTTCAGGAACTGTGTAAAATTCACCTGAGGCTTTTTTAAGCTCCAAAGGCTGAACCAAAAAAGGTGCCAGTTCAGATCTTGTGTCTGTATTGATTTCCAGGTCCTGTTGCTTCATCCTGTCTCTTCCCACAAGCAGTTTCAGTGGCAGACTGAGTTTTCATTGATAGATGCCCCCTCCATTAAGACAAGCAGGCTGTGAATGCTCAGAGACTGTGCTGTGTTCCAATGACAGGTCTCAAGCTTCTCATCTGTTCCATAACGGTGTCGATCCTTGTTCTCTCTTGCTTTTTCTGTAGTGGTTTTCCCCCAAGATCTGCTGGAGAAAGGCTTGGAGGCCGACAATTTCGCCATGTTGGGTCTCGGGGACATTGTCATCCCAGGTAAGGGGAAAGGAAAGGCATCAGAACATAAAAGGAGCCCTGCTGGATCAGGCCACAGCCCATCTAGTCCAGCATCCCACCTCACAGCGGCCCAGTAATTGTTTCTGGGCATCTCAAGCAGAAGACAAAGGCAAAACCTTCATCTGCTCTCAGATCCCTGCAAATGGCATTCAGAGGCATTCTGCCTATCTCTCCAACCTGGAAGCGGGACCTAATCATCCAATCTGGTAGCCGTGGATTTTTAATTTGTCTGATCCATTCTTAAAGCTATCCAGATGGATATTTGCCTGTCTACTCTGAGGATGTTCTCTTTTGATTGGAGAGTCTGGATCAAGGCTGAAACAGGGTAGCTTCTGCCCACGGAGGTAGAGGAAGCCCCTTCATTCACTAGCCAGTTTGGTCTAGTGGTGAGGGAGCCGGACTCTTTTCTGGGAAGACCGGGTTCGATTCCGCCCTCCGCCATAAAGCCAGCTGGGTGGCCTTGGGCTAGTCACAGCTCTCTTCTGAGCTCTCACAGCCTCACCTACCTCACAGGGTGTCTGTTGTGGGGAGAAGAACAGAAGGTTTGTCAGTTGCTTTGAGTCCCCATAAATGGGTGAGAAAAGCAGGGTAGGAAAGGCAACTCTTCTTCTCTACGCTAACTGAAATTGAATTTGGCAGTAGCAAAAGTCGCCTGGAACCCTCTGGAATTTGCTGATTTCCACTCCCATCTGCCTTTGCACGTACGGCCAGTAGATGGCAAGCGTGGGGGGAGAGTGGTTGTTAATAATAGCCTTTGGATAGGAAACAAAAACCTACTCAGAACTGTTTGAAAGAATGCTTTGGAAGTCACATATTTAGAGTGGGGGAGGGATTATGAAATATACACCAAACATTTCCCCGATGCGCAAAAGTGTAACACAACCCGTTGTGACAATCAGATTAACAGCAGAAAGTCAGAAACAGGTTAGGTAAAAGTTCATTCAACTCTGTCCATTCCCAGCCTCCGAATGGAGCCACAGTGGGTTTCAGGACAGAGTCTTGGTCTGTTCTTGCCCTTTCCTCCATTAGTCCGGATTTAGAAGGTCTGGATCTTTGAAATCCGGTCTTTGTTGAACCTGGTCCTTGAAAATCCACATTTTTGGTGAGGGGCTCATACATCCGCGTGGGCTGTCGAGCACCCATTGGCAATGAGTGCTACACATGGCTGCTGTGTGGACGCTGTGGCACCCATCCTAAGGCTCCCATTAGGCTCAATTGGGCCTGAGCAGGAAGATCTGCCAGTAACATGGCATGATTGGCCCATGTAGCTGTCTGTCAGGGGGCACTTCCTGTTACAGTGGGTGTGCTAGAGAGACATGGCTTCGTAGCTGCTACGTAGCCGCTACAAAGCTTGTACTCATCGATAGCCCGCCCCTGGATCCCATTGTAGACATGTGGATATGCATCCTTCGATCCGGTCTTCATGGCAGAAGACCAGATTGAAGACACCAATAAAGGGGTTTGCCATTAATCTGGATTTAAGGGCTTGAAGACCACATTAAATCAGGATTTCGCTGGTGCTTGTGGGTACAAATGGGGTCCTTAAGGGGTCTTGTGTGTGGACAGTGCATGACAGATCTGTACCAATCGAGTGCCAGTCGGGTTCCGAATGGGGTCTTCATTGTAGTGCAAAAACAGCCTATAAGCTATGAACAGGTAGCTCATAGGAGGCTGACGCCCAGGTATTCCTAATACTTGTATTAGTTGCAGATGTTTACATCTGGGAGTCACTGTGGCCCAGTGGTAGAGCAAACTGCCTAGAAACCAAAGGGTTGCTGGTTTGACCCCCACCCTCCCCCTGGAAGTTGGCGATGGCAAACCACTTCTGTATTTTGCCAAGAAAACTGTGCAGACAGTAGTAGAGCAAACTGTCTGGAAAGAAGAGGGTTGCCGGTTTGATCCCCAGCCTCTTCTCAGAAGTAAGCAATGGCAAACCTCTTCAGTGTCCCTGCCAAGAAAACTGCATAGGGATGCCCAAGGTGGTGCCGATGAAGTTGACCACAAACTATACTCAACAACAGCAACATCTGTGGTTTGGTTTTGGGATGAGGGAAGCTGAAAGACCTTTTAGCGAATCTCTCTGTCCGTCTCAAGTGCTCTGTAGAGAATTGGGGGGCTCAGTTTGGCCGCTCAGACCTGAATCTTTGCAACTGACTCCTTTCCCCCCTCCCTCAATTTCCTGGTGGCATTTTGTGCCAAACGCTACGCGAAGCCCTGCCGCTTATGTGTTTTGATCACTCCATGGAGATGATTGTCTTGAGGGCCTCTTAGCAAGTGCATTTGTCATCGACTGGGGCAGAGTCACTTAGGAGTTGGGGAGAGAAAAGTAGAAGCTGACCTTGGTGCTGGGGGGGTCGCCATTCATTTTCCCCCTGCTTTTACTCACGGGTGTTCCAAATTCCAGTGGCTAGCCTAGTGCTGCTTTCATCCACATGAGGGCGCTGTGGTTCCGCAGGTCCTCTGAAACAACATCCTAATAAATAAAAATATTTAGGTTTGCTTGCAATTACAGTGGGGGGGTGGGGTAGGAGGAGAGAGAATACCAGCTTCTGCCCCAGAACTGTAATGGTGGGTCTGTTTTTAAAAAGCTTAGCAACATCTACTTTAGAAGAGCCACGTATAACCCTACTTAGGACTCCAGGCATCTCTCACCATGAGAATCATTTCAGTAGGTGCTATGGCAGGTAACTTTCCTTATCTGAGCTTTGTAATTAGGTGAAAAATATTACCACTTCGGGGGATTTTTTAGCTAAATAGTTGACTTTTAAATCTATTTTTAGTGTAATTTATGGTGTTTTATGTGCTTTCTTGGCGTTTTAATATGTTTTTATTATACATTTTGTTACTTGTTTGCATATACGGGTAGTTTTAAATTTATATAATATTGTTGTTTAATTCTGTATGCTAAATTGAGTTTCCCGTTTGGGGAAAAGGCAGGAAAAATCAAATGAATGAATGAGTGAATAGATAGAGTGATAGAGAGAGAGAGAGAGAGAGAGAG
>MTQE01002217.1:12551549-12575898 GCA_014337955.1 Aspidoscelis marmoratus
GAGAGAGAGAGAGAGAGAGAGATAAAGAGATGGATGGATAGATGGATAGATGGATGACTATCTTCTTTCTTGTCTCCTTCCTGGCCAGGAATCTTCATTGCTCTGCTCTTGCGTTTTGATATCAGGTACGTGTTTTGCTAAGTGTGGCAAAGGAGGCACTGGGACTCCAGAAACAAGGACCTTTTGATCTTTGAGGATAAAAAAGTCCTTGGGGTGCTGGTAGAGGAAGGAAACCATGTGAAATTTCCCCAACTTTGGGAAGCTGATGGCATTTTTGGATGCTGTTCTGTGCTGCTTTTGGTCCCCCCCACCCCACCCCGCAACTGTCCAACTCGCGCAGGGCGTCTGTCGGCCTCTGGATTTCCATCACGCCCACTTCTGTTTCTTCCCTAACCCAGCCTCAAGAAGAACACGCACACATACTTCTACACCAGTTTCGTGGCTTACATTTTTGGCCTGGGCCTCACCATCTTCATCATGCACGTCTTCAAGCACGCCCAGGTGAGCCATCTGGACCTCGGCCGAACGGCCACACGCGCATCAGCTGGTCTGCTGTACCTTGACAGGGAGAAACCCTTCAGCCTGGTTGATGCAAGGCAGGCGGAACAGGCGGAGGCAAGAAACTAGGCGTAGGCTTGGGAGTTTCAGGGTACCACGTTACGGCTGCTGACACTCTAGCTGAGCCTCGCCACGGCTTCTTGCTCCTCTCTGTTGGGAAGGATCCTTAAAATGCACTGGCCTGACCGATCCCGCAGTCGTGGGTCGCTTCCTGTAGCAGCTAAGGCGTGCCTGGAGCCCTCTTAAAAAGAAACCTGACCCAGGCCAGCTGAGACTGCAGGTGATCTCACTCTCTTGGTAAATAGGTGTGGTGGAGGTCTTGATGTCCAAAGAGGGAGGTAAAATACCAGCTTCCGTGGATCAGAACTCCTCTGATACCCGACACAGTAATCTTGCAGATGGAGATGTAATTCCTGAGCCAAGTGATTTTCTGCCAGGCTGGTTCACAGCGGCTGGAAAGAGCGAGGGCCGGTTAGGAGCACATGACCCTTTGGGGGCAGATTTTAGGGGTGCCTTGTGAATGCATCAGTGCCATTTTTTGGTTTCCCTTTACATGCAGTTTGTGGTTTTAGCCCTGACCCACAAAGCCCTTAGAAGCCTAAGGTCAAACATCCCTGTGACCCCTATGTGCCGTTGTAACACCAGTTTGATCTAATGGTTAGGGTGCCAGGCCCTTATGTGGAAATACTGGGCTTGATTCCACACGCTTCCACGAAGGCAGCTGGTTGACCTTGGGGCAGTCGCAGCTCTTTTTCTGAGCCCTCACGGTCCCACCCGCCTCACAGGGTGTTCTGTTGTGGAGAGAAGAACAGAAGGTGTGTCAGCTTCTTTGAGCCCTCCTAAATGGGTAATAAAAGTGGTAATAAAAGGTAATAAAATCTCTTGATCAGCCAAGGGATTAACTGTGCCTTTAATTTTTTTAAAAGAAGTTAAATAATCTTGCAAGCTTTTAAATGCGAGGCGGCAAACTCAACGTCCCCATGTGACCCCTGTGCAATGTTTTCCTCTCTCAGCCTGCCCTGCTTTACCTGGTCCCGGCCTGCATTGGCTTCCCTCTCCTGGTGGCTCTGGCAAAGGGAGAAGTGGCAGAGATGTTCAGGTGAGTGATGGGGCAGGCCAAGCCGCGTGGGTGCTCTCGAGTCCCCTACAGCTGTGTGGGGGTAACTCGACCCTGAGCGATCCAGGGAACAGGGGTGGGTTTCCCTGGGAGTTTTAGGGGCAGCTTATGGCTTCAGAGCATAAGGTAAGGCTTTGGGAAGCCATGGCTTCTCTTCCTGGCCGTATGGAGTTGGGCCTGGCCTTCCTTCAACACCCCCATTCCCCTGGGGATTATTTGGATTTGGAACAGACATCCAGAGGCCATCACTGCAGTCCTGAAGCCGCTCTAACCAAACTGGGGAATCTGAAGCCATAAGTTTGGGATTATTTTGGCTTTCTTGGAGTCCTAACTATGGACCCAGAGCTTTTCTCTGACCCCTGTGATTGTTTGACATCTCTTCCCATTACACCTCCTTTTTCCTTTGGGTGTTTACTAAGGAAGCTGGTAGACCATTTTCTAAGCGGCCAGTGTGTGTCCGTGGCACCACAAGGTGTGAAGACCCGGGCATTGAGCTCTTGGGACCGACTGTTTTGCCCCGGCGGGTGCTTTTCTAGTCTTCTCTCAGCTGAAGAGAAAGCCAGCCCTCGCCGTAGGAAGCAGCCTGCTGCTTTGGTCGTTTCCTGGCCACCTGGAAGGTCTAGTACAGAGGGCTCTAACTGTAGCTTTCCAGATCTTCTTGGACTACAACTCCCAGAGTTCCGGGGCAGCTGACACAGAATGCTGGGGGTGGAATGCTGGGAGTTATAGTTCTAAAGTATCTGAAAGGCTGCAGTTTTAGGTCACTGGTGTAGACAAAGAGAGATCTTGGGGAAATGGATTTCAAGCCTATTGAAAGTGCTTGGAAAGGTGGATTATTAAGCAGAGAGCAGAGTTTGCACCCAGAGTAGGCATCTGCAGGAATATTCAAAATATATGAATCTAGACATTCGTCTATGAATCGAATATCCAGACATTTGTACTTTAGTATTCGTATGAATATGAATATTTTGAGTTATTTACACAAATAATTCGTACATTTGTATGTGTACGGATACGCGTCGCGTACGTATCTATATATGATGTGTGTGAGGTTCATATCACTGGATATGTATCAGATATTCAAACAAATAGATACAAATGTATTCGCATCAGTTCGAATGTCCAAACATTCATTTTTCTTTATTCATGCGAATTCAGAGCCTTGAATATTTGATCCGTTACAAATGTCCGAATATTCGTGCCCATCCCTAGTTGGTATCCATGGTTCCTGGGTGTGGTGTTTTTCTTGCAATAAACAGGGCACAAAACAGGGCCTTTTCAGCTCCCCCCCCCCCCAAATGAGTGCATCCGCAGCAAGGCGGCCTATGGGTCTCCTTATTGTGGCCAGCTGTGAGCATCAGCTCTGCATCCCTTTGATGCTTCCTGTTCTGCTGGTCATTGCAACCCTGTCGCGGTGGGAAAGAGGGGGTTGATCTCTCCTGCACCCTCACAGGCTCCGTGGAAGTCCTCTGGTATTTGGAGATGGGGAAGTGGGGAGGGGGGGAGGGGGCCTTGACAAAGGCTGATTGGCTCCGCTAGGCGGAAGACTCCCCACCCCAGGAATCCTGGCAGGTGCCGTGTCCCTCGGCTCCCTTTTGGGCCGCTTTGATGCGCGGCCGGTTCCTGGCTGTGCTGACAGTCGCCTCTCGGGCAGCCTGACCTTCACCCAGGGGAACAGTTCAGAGTGGAAAGCTGCTCACCCACCCACCTGGTCCTCCCCCTGGCTGTCCCCCCCCCGTCTTTATCGGAGACCGAGGCGTTTCCTGCTGGATCGGAAATGGAGTTCTATTGGTGCAGTTTCCTCAGTGGGATTCCTCCAGATGTTCCTGAGCGACAACCGCCAACGTTCTGTGTTACGTGGGAGAGGAATGCTGGGAACTCTAGTTCAGGGCTGTCTGCAGGGATCCAGGTGGGGCACCCTGGATGTCAAACCCTTCAGCTCTTGCTAGGGGTCCCCCTGTCCTATTGCACGTGTGCGGTTTTAGATACAGATGGACATAGAGGAGAAGGTTTTCTTAGGTCTCTGAGGCTTCCCATACCTCTTCCTGTCTACCTGGTCTCACCTCTTACGCAAGCCCTGGTTGCTCCCACCTTATACCTGAGGGTCTCAGGGCTGGTTAGAACATATAAAAGGCTGTTCCTTTCACGCGTCTTCACAGCTCATCTAAACACCTAGAGTTGAAGGTGCCTGACGCACTTCAGGAGGGAGACTATTCCACACTCCGGGAGCCACCACTAAAAAGGCCCTATCCCGGGTGCTCACCCCTTTTGCGGTACAACCAGGAGGGCCTCCCCTCCAGATCTTAGGGTACGGGTAGGCCGATTATGTCTGAGTGCATGGCCCTGTCCTCTGCACTGGGCTGGGCTGGGTTTCCTCCACAGAAGAGCTGATGTAGAAGAGAATATGGATTGGGACCACAAGACTGATAGCTAACGAGAGGCTGGGCCTACATCTGTCTGGGATGGTTTAGGGAATCCTGCATTGAGCAGGGGGTTGGACTGGAAGACCCTGGAGGTCCCTTCCAACTCTAGGATTCTGTGGCTCTTGATGGGAGAAGCCCCTTTTTCTTTGACCAAACTGCACTTTGGATGTATCTTGGTATGCTTATTTATGTTTTCAACTGTTTATTTTTACCCCTTCTTCACTTAAAAACCTCTGCAGTGGCTTACTATCTAAATTAAAACAAGGTCGAGAAGAGTTAAAAACAACCAGGTATTCAAAAATTGTTTTAACCCCGGGTGGGATGAGGGACAAATGTCCGTCCCCTTTGGGGACATCTGGGCAAGCAGATAAGATATTTAGTGGGCACCTAAATGATGTGGTAGTAGATACCTCCAAGTATCTGTGGAGAAGGCCTTCAGACGCTGGTCATCGGCTTATGGAATGTGCTGCCGGAAGAGGTGGTGACAGCTACCAGTCTAGATGGCTTTAAGGTAGGGTTAGACAAATTTATGGATGACAGATGTATCAATGGCTACTAGAACAAATGCCTAGGTGCATCTTTCAGGCTGGGGGTGGGGGGAAGGAACCGGGGCGCTTCTAAGTCCATCTGCTGGGACTCGAGAGCAGGAGAAGGTTTGTCCTTGTCTCTGCTTGAGATGCCCATGAGCATTTGGTGGGCCACTGTGTGCGACGGGATGCTGGACTAGATGGGCTGTGGCCTGATCCAGCAAGGCTTCTCTTATGTTCTTATGTTCTAAGAGAAGGTCTTTTTGGTGCCACTGCAACATGGCATCCAGAAATTTCCCTCTGCACCAACTCTGCCTTCTTCTTTAGCATTAAGCAGTGCCTAGGAGCTCAGCTGAAACTCTCCAGGCGTCCCTGAATTACAGCTCGTTTGGAATGATGGGAGTTGTAGTTCAGGAACCTCCTGAGATGTCACAGTTCGGAACCCCCCCATCTTTTGGAGCCCCAGTGCTTGGACATCAGGTGACATCAGAATGCTTGGGAACTGCTGGACAGCTGCGCGTGGCTGTTCTCATTTGATGGCTCATCTTGACCAACATTACAGATCTCGCCTTCCTCAGTGCCCACTGTACATCCATTCACTTCTTGGGAGAAAAGTACAACCGGTGCTTTGTGCCCAGGGCATGTCTGAGAAATCCCAGCTGTGTCCAGAGGCCCAAATAAAATGGCGGGGATTGATGTATGTTTCCCACCAAGGCTTCTCTGTGTTTAATGAAATACAGCCATAGCAGTAGTCCTAGTCAGTGAGCCAGTTTGGTCTAATGGTTTGGGAGCCGGTCTCTTATCTCAAAATACTGGCTTTGGTTCCGCACTCCTCCACAAAGCCAGCAGGGTGGCCTTGGGCTAATCACAGCTTTCCTGAGCACTCACAGCCCCACCTACCTCACAGGGTGTTCTGTTGTGGGGAGAAGAACAGAAGGTTTGTCAGCTGCTTTGAGTCCCCTTAAATGGGTGAGAAAAGCAGGTTATAAAAGCCAACTCTTCTAGTCCCTTGAGGCCTCAAATCTGGTGTCATTTGTATCCTCACATTAGTCTTCTTTCAAGCCAGCCAGCCAGCTTGCTTTCTTCTCTGCTCAGCATTTCTGGCATCTTCTGTATTTCGCCTGGTATCCTCTCCCTGAACTACAACTCCCAGCTTTCCATGCCAGCCCTGTGAGTAGCCCAGAAGGTGGGGCTGGGGAGAGCCAAATGTTGCTGGGATTTTGAAGAACTGGAGGGCCGACCCTTTCCTTCATCTGCTTGCAGAACACACCAGCCTCACAGCATTAACCCTGTCTGGCTCCAGATTAGTTCATTGCTCTTGGGAAAAACCATTTGCATTTTATGCCGCTCTGAGAAGAGAAGCCAGGATTAGACCAAGAGGAAGTGCGGCTTAGAAACTGAGCTTTGGAAAAAGCTGGGCAGAAAGAGATCATTTATTTATTTAATAAATGTATATCCCACCCTTCACCAAATGGTCCCAGGACGAGTTACAATAAGAATTAAACATATCAAAAGAAGATAAAATAGTAATTAAAAATACCACCCACTCCCTCCATAACAGAACAGCACCCTGAGGAAGCTATTTAGATGGCAAAAGCCTGGTTGAAAAGGTGTTTTCACTAGGAGCCAAAAAGTATACAATGTAGGCGCCTGATGAACCTCAAGAGGTAGGCTGTTCCAACGTCTAGGGGCCACCGCAGATAAGGCCCTCTTGCATGTCTCTGTGCCTCGTTTCTCTGCAAGAGAAGGAGCTACAAGAAGGCCCTCTCCTTGAGATCTCAGTATACAGGCAGGTCTATATGGGAGAAGGTCTACATGTAGGTTTAATGCCGTCTTTGCTTCACAGCTGAAAGAGCTGATTAGAGCTACCCTGCTCATAATCTGGGCTTGTTAAAAAGGGCTGTAAAGGATCGCAGCATCCTGTCTTCGGTTCAGGACTTGTGTACAAGGCAGGCGTGTTCCCAGGGTTCTCTGGACCTCCTCAAAACCCGAGGGCTCTGCTCACTTGCGCAGCAACGGGATTCACGCAAGGAGGGGCGAGCTGGGTTTGCTACGCGATTGCTCTCCTTCCGGGTCTTCGCGACGCTGTTCCTAAGCCTCTCTCTTTCTCTTCTGCCCCACTCCTCTCTGCCCTTTCTATGTCTCTTTCCTGCAGCTATGAATCTTCTGCTGAAATCTTGCCCCATACCCCACGACTCAGCCATTTCCCTAGCGTCTCCGGGTCTCCGTCCAGCCTGGCCGATTCCATGCAACAGACCCTGTCCTGTTCCCACAGACGCCGGCAGCAAAGCCCCAGCGCCTTGTAGGCCTCTCAGCCTCCCCTGTGTTTCTCTAGCCAGGTAGGGGAAGATGTCAGCCCCCGAGGGGCAGGGAGGGTCTCACTCCGCTCCGCCGGCAGCATGTAGAAACGCCCTGCTGGGAAAAAAACCCAGGGGCCCATGCCTCCCCTGTGGAAAGTGTGTCCGCAGCCCCACTGACCGCAGCCTGTACTGGGAGGCAGGGTGGATGCTGACTTCTTGAAGGCCCCAAGCGTAGGCCTGAGAGCAGTCCTGGGGAGACCCTGCCTGAAGCATAGGGGTTTCAACATGCATGCCCCTGTTTTTGATCCAAACTGTCTTTCCAGTTCAGGGACAGTAGCAGAATAGCAGCCAGCAGACAGGAGAAAAGACATCAGAGAAATAGCTGTGTTAGTATAATTCGAAAAGTCCAACAAGGTAGTTAGGAGCACGTGGAGACTAACAGGAGAAGGGTTGGTGACATGAGCTTTCGTAGACACATCTGCATAATGGGCCCCCTAGCATCTGAAGAGGCAGACATGACATTGGGCCCCCTAGCATCTGAAGAAGCAGACGTACCCATTGGGCCCCCTAGCGTCTGAAGAGGCAGACGTGACATTGGGGCCCCTAGTGTCTGAAGAAGCAGACGTACCCATTGGGCCCCCTAGCGTCTGAAGAGGCAGACGTGACATTGGGGCCCCTAGCATCTGAAGAAGCAGACGTGCCCATTGGGCCCCCTAGCATCCAAAGAAGCAGATGTGCCCATTGGGTCCCCTAGTGTCTGAAGAAGCAGACGTGCCCATTGGTCCCCTTAGCATCTGAAGAAGCAGACGTGCCCATTGGTCCCCTTAGCATCCAAAGAAGCAGATGTGCCCATTGGGGCCCCTATCATCTGAAGAAGCAGACGTGCCCATTGCCCCCCCCCAGCATCTGAAGAAGCAGACGTGCCCATTGGGCCCCCTAGCATCTGAAGTAGACATGTCTATGACAGCTCATGCCACCAACCCTTCTCCTGTTTGTCCTCAAGTGCTACTGACTACCTTGCTGGACTCCAGGGGAAAAGACAGAAGCTCCAGCTGTGTGGGATGCACGAACCCTCTGAATTAAAACCGTTGCACCAGCAGATGGGGGCAGCACGTTCTCCCCAGAGCTGCCAGCCTCCCTGCAGGACCTGGGAAAATATGGGGATCTTGGTCAGAGAAGCGAAGTCAGTAGGGACGGGCATGAATATTCGTGATATTCATTATTCATATGAATACGAATGTTTCGGACATTCGTGCAAATAGTTAAGCTGGGGAGGTGGGAAAGCGCCTGATGGCATGCATCTGCCACGGAGATTGCATTTGACATGGATCGAGAGCGGATTAAAAGTGGATTCAGGGTGGATTTGACACTTTCAGAGCCCCAGTTTCTTACAGGATACGTATCGGATACGTATTCGTTCATATCGGATACGTATTTGTATCAGATATGTATTTGGGTACGTATCCGTTTGTAGCCAATATGAATACATTCGTATCACGTTCGAAGGAGATGTATTCAAACGAATTGAATATTTGTTACAAATCAAGCGTCAAAGAACGCATTTGTGCACATCAGCTCTTCCCACAGTCTTTACCAGCACCCTGCTGTCTGCAGTGGGGTTTGGTGGGAAGAGGGCACGGGACAATCCCTTCCACGGGATGCAACCCCATAAGGGCCCGAGCCGAAGCTTCCTTGTCCTGCCCGCTTTGCCTCTCCTTGAATAGCTCCCCTTCTTCCCGCCTTTGAGGCCCTTGCTCTCCTTCCAAAGAGGTGGAGAGACTGAACGTCTGCTGCTTTTGCTGCTAGAGAACTTGCTGGCTTCATGAGCTGGATCCACCAGGAGACAGATGCACTGTGGAGGCGCCTGAGCTCAGAGGTTGTCTGCTGCTAAGATCTGAACCCAGTTTGCCTAGCTAGGATTATGGTGGGATGCGGCTCAACAGAGAGGATTATGGGAGGATGCGGCTCAACAGGGAGGATTATGGGGGCATGTGGCTGACCGGGGAGGAGTCCCCGCATCGTGATGTCAAAGAAGGCCTTATGTCAGTGGATGGCTGAGGCCTGGTTGAGACGTGAGCGGACCCAGAGAAGTCCTCTGGCTTTGTGGTAGAGTGTTGCCTTCCTTGCTGCCTGAGAAGCCAAATTGTGTGCAGAAAAAGCTAAATTATGGGCCAGACAGTTTTGTTTTAGGTGGTTGTTTTGCCTGGTTTCATTTGCTCTTGCTGAGGACAGGAAGAGAGGAAAGGGAGACCCCCTTGCCCACTGGAAAGCTCCTCACCTGAAGAATCGCCCTGTGCTTGCCACGTGCCTTTGTGTTGCTCCCAAGAGCCCAGAAACGGAGGAGGGAAGCTGAAGGCCGCGTTTAGGACCAGAGATCTGTAGACTGCTGGGTGGCCCTGTGGCGAAACAGGCCTACCCTGAGAACAGAGCCGGTTTCACCCTGCGTCCTTTTTCTCCTCCCCAGTTACGAAGAGAACGCCACCCCCAAGGAAGTGCCCGGGGATGCCAAAGAGAGCAAGACAGACCTGGGGAAAAAGGAGAAGTGACCTTGGACTGCTCAGCCGGGCTGGGCTTTGCTCCCACCCCCACCCGCCCACCCCCAAAAAAATATCCAGTGAATTTTTGTTTCTCAAAAGGCAATTGGATTGTGCAGCAGCCCTGTGTGTGTGTGCGTGTGTGTGTGCGCGTGCGTGCGTGTGTATCTGTCCAAAGAGCTTGTTTTTTGGGGGGGGGTAGGAAGCAGGGGGCCATTTTGACCTTTATCCGCCTGCCCAGAGCTCCTCCCATTTCCATGGAGAGGAAGAGGCAGGAGGCAAGGTTTGGTCCCCTCCCCTCCCCGGCGGCCTTGGACAGCCCCTCCCCATATTCTAGTCATTGTCTTTTGTGGGATGAAGAAAACGGGGGGGGGGGGTTGGGGGTTGGAGGAGACGAACGCGGAGCTGATTTTTAAATTTTGTATTGTGAACTTGCTTCTTCTCATATTAAAAAAATACTGAAGGACCAGCGTGGACTCTTTTCATTTCAGGGGCTGCCCTGCGATTGGATCAGGTGGGGCACTGATGGAGGGGTCTTCATGGACGTCCCAAGGGAGGAGGCATGGCTCTTGGTAGATAGGAAGCCCTGCTCCCAAGGGAAGCAGCTGTGAAGGGCCTGTAGCACAGGAACAGTTTGGTCTAGTGGTTAAGGAGCTGGACTCTTATCTGATCCACCCTCCTACACAAAGCCAGCTGGGTTGCCTTGGGCTAGTCACAGCTCTCTTCTAACTCCCACACCCCCACCTACTTCACAGGTTGTCTGTTGTGGGGAGAAGAACAGACGGTTTGTCAGCCCCTTTGAGTCCCCTTAAATCGGTGTGAAAAGTGGGGTAGAAAAGCCAGCTCTTCTTCCTCCTGCCTGTTGACTCTAGGGGAGGAGGGAAGGTGTCCAAAACTGTTTCTCAGAGTGATTTTAAAAGGTAGTAGAGTAAGGAGAGGACAAGTGTATCTGTGGCTACCAGAACTGATGCCTAAGGCCTGCCTTCAGTTGGAGGGACAGGCAGGATTTCTCAGAAGGCCATGTGCAAGGAGTCAAGAGCAGGTGAAGGGTTTGCCCTTGTCTTCTGCTTGAGATGCCCAGAAGCACCTGGTGGGCCACTGTGTGAGGCAGGATGCTGGGCTAGATGACCTGTGGCCTGATCCAGCTAGGCTTCTCTTAGGTTCTTGCAGGGTTAGACAGATTCATAGAGGGCAGGTGTATCAATGGCTATTAGAAGCGATGCCTAGGTACCAAGTCCAGATTGGAGAAGCAGCCATGATACCTCTAAAGGTCATTTGTAGACAGTAAAGAACAGATGAAGGTTCTGACTTTTGTTTGAGAATGACCAGAATCACTTGGTGTTGAGATGGGGTGCTGGACTAGATGGACTGTGGCCTGATCCAGCAAGGCTTCTCTTAATTCAGGAGGACCGTTGTGTCGATAGCTACTAGAATGGATACCCAGGGACCACCTCCAGTTTGGAGGGACAGGCAGGATGTCTCTAAGGGCCATCTGGAGGGAGACAAAGGTTTTGTCTTTGTCCTCTGCTTGAGATACCCATCAGCAATTGGTGGGTTGCCATGTGAGACAGGATACTGGACTAAATTGTTGTGGCCAGTCCAGCAGGGCTCATCTTCTGATCCTATGTTCAGGGGTCAGAAATTGTCACCCACCTGACTGTCCCAGCGTTGCTTACCTGTCGTTGAAGGTGTGGTGGTGCCACCTGTGATTTGAGATCCCATAGACATCAGGTAGTCGCACCCCTCTAGGCTAAGAGGACTGAAATGTGCCTCTGTTGTCTCCAGCATCCTTCTCATGAGGATGCGCGTGGCCCAAACCTATTACCAAGTTGTGCCTCGTAGTCTTGACTTCAGAATAAGCATGATGGAGAATTTGTATGTTGGCGAGGAAGTTTCACTGCTGAGCCATGTGCCCGTTCTTGGAGAACATGGATGGGGAATTCTTCCCAGCCGGTGCATGAATTCCATGCAGCGCTTGGATTCCTTGCTTTCCCTTAAAGAGTGGTGCAGAAACTCTCCCGAAAGTTCGCCTCGATTGTGTAGGACCGCCACGCAGAATCTCTCTTGTCTTCAGCCTGATGTGATGCCATTAATATGCATGTCTTTTGGGCTCTGCAAAACTTCCTCCCTTTGATCACGATGGGTTGTGACATGCAGCTGTGCCGCAGACAGCTTAAGGCGTGCGTGCGTGTGTGTGTGTGAGTGTGTGCGTCACATTAGCAACATTTTCAGAGTCTTAACTTGAAAGGAAAGTGGGGGGAAATACCTGACAGAAGTAGGAAACCCGTGGAATCCTATCCACTTTCCAGCGTTCTAATTAAACCGGTGCGCCCTCCCCTCGCCCAAGCGAGGGTCTTTAAAGCCAAACCTGCCTCCGAAGCAGCCATGGGTCTTTGAGCATGGTCCAGCTGCTCTCTCCTAGAAGGAAGAGATCAAAGTGGCCAGAGCTTTTGGATCGGCTGTCGTGATTTACACCGAGCGCCGCGTTCTAGAATTTCCCTGTCCTAAGTCACTAAAGCGATAGGTCAGATCACCCTGGGTATGTCCTGTTCCTTCCTGTTCCATGCACCGCCATGCCAGCACATCATTCTTGTCCCCACATCACTTCTGCACTGCTGACATTCAGCATCTGTCTTTAATAGACAGCGTTTCCGCTCTGCAGAAGTTCACTAGCCAAAGGGAGGGCCCTTTGGTCAGCCATGGGCAAGCGTGGTAAGGAAGAGACGTCCGGTCAGGGTGGGGTGGGGGGACCTACAGTTGTGTCCTTTAGGTACCTGTTGAAGATCTGTCCCTCTGCCCCTGGCTCCCCCCCCCAACCCCCTGTGAATGTCTGGATCTTTGTTTCCTTCGTCCCATCCACCATTCTAGTATTGTTTTTAATACTGATTTTAGTATTGGGTTTTAGCCTTATTTTTATGCCTTGTATTGTAAACCGCTTTGAGATGTTTTACGGGAAGCGGTATATAAATGTTTTAAAAGAAATCAAAGCAAAATAAAATAAAATAAAATAAAATGGTTGAATACAACAGTGTCTGGAGGTGTTGGTCATTCTTAGGCGTGTTTTGGAAATTCACAACCTCCTCCTTCTGGCGTGGAAGCATAATCCAGAAATTATGGGATGTTTTGGGTGTGCAGATGTTTGAATTAACTCTGGAGAAATCTCTTAAGCACATGCTAAAATTCAAAGCACTCCCCCCCCCCAATAATCTAAGCTGCATATGTAGAAAAAGAATGCTGTTTGTTTTGTTTATTTACATGTTTACCCCGCCCTATACCCAGTGTTCTCAGGTTGGCTTACAGCTGTCACAACAAAGTGTAAAATGAACCTATTAAAAGCAATAACGGGTTGAAGAAGGGGAGGAGAAACTGTTTCCTTTGCCAAAGTCCACTGAAGGTATAAAATGAAAGTGCCTGGCACATCTCAGCAGGGAGATTAATTCCATAGGCTGGGGGCTGCCAATGAAAAGACCCTGTCCTGGCCCCTCACCCCTTTAACTGCTGAAGTTGGTGGTACAACCAGGAGATCTTAAGGCACAGGCAGATCAATGCAGGAGAAGGTATTCCTTTTCAAGTGCAAATCAGTTTATTATATTATGTGAAAAATAAGTGTCGTCTCCATCTTGCGCCCCAGTGTGGCTGGTAGCTGCAACTCAGGAACATCTAGAGAATTGCAAGGTGTGCACCAGTACTCTAGAGCTAGTGAGACACAATTCTTTTCTTTATTTTCCACCCTATTATCTGGTGGGTTACAGTACAAACAATCAAAACAAAATGGAAAAGAAACCACTGAACATAATACTAAAAACAATACCAGTGCCTGCGATAAGGAAGGGAGACTCTTTCATTAACTGAAGTCCAGGGTAAAGAGGTATGTCTTCACTACGCTGCTGAATGTATGCAGTGATGGTGCCTAATGTCCCTTAGAGGGAAGACTGGGGGCTATCACTGAGGAGACCCTGTTATGGATGCCCACTCCTCTTACTGCTGAAGTTGGTGCCACCACCAACAAGGCCTCATTTGGCAGATCTTAAAGGCAGCCAGGTCTGTATGGGGGATACCTGGGGCCCAGGTTGTTCAGGGCTTCGTAGATCCATGTTAAGAGGCCTTTTGACACCACCACCCCTTTCTGTCAGTCCTAGACACGATGGGCCTTCAGCTGGTCATCAGGGCCAGCTGGTCTTCCTGGAGACCCTGGTGTGTGTGTGTGTGTGTGTGTGTGTGAGAGAGAGAGAGAGAGAGAGAGAGGGACAGAGAGCTATTCCAGGGTGCAGGGGAGGGAAAGGGGGCCAGTCTCTGATGTGGGAGGCACCAAGTGTGCATCCAGACATGTTAATACTGCACAGCAGAATGCGCAGTTGCAGTGGGGGCGTCACACACCACAATCGATGGATTATAGCGGTGTCGCATTATCCCATCGCCACGGCACACTGAATGCTGCTAAGAGAACACTCACCATGCAGTATGATGAAAATTCGAATCTTCCCGCCAGTCTGGGCAGGACGGCGAGAAGAGACGAGAGCAGGAAGGGCAGCTCAAATCCGATTGGCTGCCTCATCCCACGTGACCGGGAGCCCCGACTCAGCTCTCGCAGCTTCTGATGAGGAAGCTACGGAAGGTGCTTTTAGTCGGGACAGCGGGTTGTCACTTCGTAGGCAGGTAAGCTGCGGTTTTTCCTTTAACTGCGGATTTATTCCGCAGTCTGGAGGGGGCCGAAGATTTCTTGTCTTGTTCTGGTTTCCTTCCCCAAACCGGAAGCATACTGTTCACACTAGGCCTTGTTTGTTTTTCTATCCCAGCCAAATAATAAAATCGCTATAAAGACAAATAAAATAGGTTAGGTAAGAGAGTAACAGTGGGAGTGCTCCCATGTGCCATGCAAAGATATTGATGCCTTCATTTTTGCATTTAGTTCCTGCCGTTCTCTTTCTGAAGAGCTCAACGTAGCAAACCTCCTGCCCTCCTTTTAATCTCCACAACGCCTTGTGTGGCCTAAGGGTGCAGGCCTTGCGCAGCAGACGGGGTGCTCAGCGGTAGCCTATAACTCTTCCCCCCTGAGACTGAAAGAATAAAAGTAACACTTTGGAAGAAAACGAAGAGTGAATGGGTCGAAGATGGAGAAAATCACTTTTTGGAGGGTTGGATTTGCTTATTTGTCCACCGAACTGAGAAAGGTAAGCTTGAAGTTACCCTTCGGTTTTGAATGGCTGGGGCTCTGGGTGTACTGGTGGATCACAGGACGATCATGAGCCAGCAATGTGATGCAGCTGCAAAAAAGGCAAACACCATCTGAGGATGTATCAAGAGGAGTATTGAGTCTAGATCATGAGAAGTAATTATTCCTCTTGACTCCACCTTGGTCAGACCTCATCTAGAGTACAGTGTCCAGTTCTGGGGACCCCAATTCAAAAAAGACATTGACAAACCAGAGCAAGTCCAAAGGAGGGCTACCAAAGTGGTGAGTGGTCTGGTGACCATGTCCTAGGAGGAAAGGTTGAAGGATCTAGGAATGTTTAGCCTGCAGAAGAGAAGACTGAGAGGAGACATGATAGACAAGTCTCTGAAGGGCTGTCACAGTGCAGAGGGATCATCCCTGTTCTCACTTGCACAAGATGGGAGGACTAGAAACAATGGGATGAAACTTCAAGGGAGTCAATACAGTTTAGATATTAGGAAAAACCTCCTGCCAGTGAGGGCGATCAGTCAGTGGAATAGGTTGCCACAGGAGGTAGTGGGTTCTCCTTCACTGGAGATAGTCAAGCAGAGGCTGGACAGACATTTTATTTATTTAATTTAAAAAATTTATATCCCACATTTCACCGAATGGTCCCAGGGTGGGTTACAATGAGTTTAAAACATATCAAATGGTAAAACATAATTAAAAATACAACCCACTTCCTCCCGCCCTCCTTCCCTTCCTAAGAGGACGAACCTATTTAAACAGTAAAACCTGGGTAAAAAGGTATGTTTTCACCAGGTGCTGAATATATGATGTAGGCACCTGGTGAACCTGAAGAGAGAGGCTATTCCAGAGTCTAGGGGCCACCACACAAAAGGCCCTCCTGCATGTCCCAATGCCTCATACCTCTGCAAGAGAAGGAACTCCCAGAAGGCCCCTCTCCCTGAGAGCTCAGTGCATGGGCAGGTCTATATGGGAGAAGGCGCTCCTTCAGATACCCAGGGCCCAAGCCACTTGGGGCTTTATGCATTAGTGTCAACACCTTGAATTGGGCCCGGTAGCAAATAGGTAACGAGTGCAGATCCTGTAAGACCGGCGTGATTTGAATAAGGAGTCAAGCTGCTGCATTCTGCGCCAGTTCCAACTTCTGAACCGTTTTCAAGGGTCGCCCCATGGAGAGCGCATTGCAGCAGTCTAATCTGGAGGTTACCAGAGCATGGGTCACTGTGGTCTGATTATCCCAATCCAAGTAAGGCTTAAACGGATGGGCCAGATGAAGAAAACGGTAGGCACTCCTGGCAGTCGCTGCCACTTGGGACTCAAATGGCAGCGATGAATCCAGGAGCCCTCCCAGGTCACATCTGCTTTGGATGGTTTAGGAAATCCTGCATTGAGCGGAGGATTGGACTGGATGGCCTTAGAGGCCCCTTCCAACTCTATGATTCTATTATTTGTTTATTTAAATTATTTGCTGTGAGCTGGGTGAGGGTTGCCCTAGGTCTACTGCTTCTTCTCCCCCTTTCCCTGCCTCATGTGTGGCAGGGCTTTGTGGCAGCCATTTTGTGTGACCCATTGGAGTGCCAAATGGCGTCTTAGATTGAGCAGAACGCTGCCGTTGGCTGTTGCCTCAGGCTCAAAGGAGGCCGGAGATCTAATCATTCCCCTTCCAATGACATTCACTGCAAATAAATAGATAGATAGATAGATAGATAGCACTGTAATGTACGGTAAATTGGCAAGAGCCACAAGTTGCAATGGTTGCTCTCTCAGCCTGTGTTAGAATTGGGTTGCCATGCCATGCCATGCCAGGCGTGGCTGTGGCTGTGGTTATCCAGGGGACAAAACAGGTTGCCTTCAGCAAGGGCACATGGTGCGCTAAGTGGTAATTTTTTAAAAGGCAGGAGAGCTGGAATGGCTTGCCGAAAGCTGCTCACGGTGTCCCACGTGGACGCGGTCACAGGATGGAAATGCCCACATTCTCGTCTGCACAGGCATGTCAGGCACCCAGAAACTTTCACCCATAGGTTGAGTCATATTGACTTGGCCATTCTATGGCCTGGGCAAAAGTGTTCTGAAAATTGAGTCTGGAATTTAGGGGTATCACCCCCTGAATATTCCTTTCTGTGGGCTCACTTTGAAGTCCCTATTCTGAGGTTTGGGAATTTTTGTACAAGAAGAACAAGAGTTGGCTTTTCTAGCCTGCTTTTGTCACCCATTTAAGGGGACTCAAAGGGGCTGACAAACCTTCCGTTCTCCCCACAACGGTCACCCTGTGAGGCAGGTGGGGCTGTGAGAGCTCAGCAGAGAGCTGTGACTAGCCCAAGGTCACCCAGGTGGCTTCATGTAGGAGGGCAGAATCTAACTCAGTATTCCCAGAGAAGAGTCTGGCTCCTTAAACACTAGACCAAACTGCCTCACAAGAAGCTGCCTAGTGGCTTCACTTCCTGTCAAAAATGAGAAGGGCTTTCCCCACGGTCAGCTTGAAGAAGAAGAAGAAGGGTTGGCTTTTCTACCCCATTTAAGGGGACTCAAAGTGGCTGACAAAGCTTCCGTTCTTCTCCCCACAACAGACACCCTGTGAGGTAGGGGTGGCTGTGAGAGCTCAGAAGAGAGCTGTGACTAGCCCAAGGCCACCCAACTGGCTTTGTGGGGGAGGGTGGAATCGAACCTGGTATTTCCAGATAGAAGTCCAACTCCCTAACCACTAGACCAAACTGTCTCAGATTGAGCAGTTCTGGCACCTGTAGCCAGCAGGTGATGCCTGTTCCTGTAAGGATGGGGCAGCCAGGGAGCAAGGTGAGAGATGGGGCACAGACTACAGCAGGGAAGCCCTGCTCCTCCTGGCTCCTCCTCAAAGTGTTTGTTGGAAGGGAGGCATCCTGCTGGAGAGTCTACGGGTGGCTGGCAGGCACAGGCCTGAGCTGCTAACTCAAGCTCGGTGCACGGCCCTGTGGGCACCATTCTAAAGCCAGCCCTGGCCAAGAGGGGTAAATGCGGCACCTGATTACTGCAGCAGGTGAAACAGTTGCCAGGCAGTGTTTGCAGATGGGGACAGGCTGTTTTTTGCACTAGCAACAAAGAACCCATCAGGAACCCGATCGATACAGAATTGGTATGGAATTGTTGCGCACCGTCCGCTTATCCGTTTGCACCCACAAGCACCAGCGAAATCCAGATTTAATGGGGTCTTCGGCCCTTAAATCTGGATTAACGGTAGACCCCTTTAACGGTGTCTTCAATCCTGTCTTCCCTCATGAAGACCAGATCAGGGGCCGTGCGTCCACACGTATACAGGGCAATGGGTCCAGGGGTGGCCCCAGAGGCCGACATTTGCAGCGGTCAACACACACTCTACATAGTCCCACATGTCCTTCATAGGGGTCTAGGAAGCTGGGCAGCCGTGTTTCTCCACCACGCCCACTGTAAACAGAAGTGACCCTTAATCGGAAGCTACGTGGGCCAATAGTGCCACGCCACCCCTTGGGCCTAATTGGAACCTTGGAATGGGTGCTACGGCATCCACACGGCAGCTGTGTCATCACCCATTGCAATTGGGTGCTAGGCGGCCATCTGCTGGGACTCGAGAGCAGAAGAAGGTTTGTCCTTGTCTCTGCTTGAGATGCCCGTGAGCATTCGGCGGGCCACTGTGTGCGACAGGATGCTGGACTAGATGGGCTGTGGCCTGATCCAGGAAAGCTTCTCTTATGTTCTTATGTAGATGCTGATCTTCATGGACCAGATTCAGTGAGGACTGGATATCAATGATCTGGATCTTCTAAATCCGGATTAACGAGATGCGTGCAAAAACAGCCACAAATCAGACTAAGTTGAGGGCTGTCCAAATGCTTTGCGTCCAGGTCCCACCAGGCTGGGCATGCTGAGAGCTCTAGTCTGAAGCATTGTGGGACTGGGTACCTGGATGACAAAGGCCCTGCTGTTTGTTGGGTACTGAGTAGATGCCAGCAAAGAGTTTGCTTCCTTTGTTACTGTGGGTACAAACCCTTCATGCCCTCCAGTCCCTTTTGCCCTTTCACTTCGGGATCTGGGGCTCGGCTTAGGATGGGCTTCCAGCCCTGAGATGTTGACAAAAACAAGGAAACGCTGCAGGGCTTTTGCAGAGCAAACAGTGACAAATGCCAAAGCGTTTAAAAAAAAAAATATTATTTTTTTAAGAAGAAAGAAAAATCAGTCCTGTGCACACTGGAGCATTTGCTCTGAAAGCGCATCCAAATACATCTGCTTCTGCGGGCAAAGAGATCTGAGTTTCAGAAGTTTTGCTCATTGGAGAAGTCATGGAAGGCCAGGTGGTCTCTGGGGAAACAGCCAAGCGGAACAACCATGGTCCAACATCAAGAAAGGCTGTGAATTATTGTGCTGGAAAGTTGACTGAGGTGCCACCTGCTTGAGGGTTGGTGGCAAATAATTAGCACAGACCCCGTCCCCAAGCAAGCCATTTGGCACCCTTTGGGCACTGTTTGGGCACACAGGGGCCAGGCGTGGTAGCGGGCACGCATTTTATGTGTACCCATGTCATTCCCTGCAGTGCGGGACAGGCACTGGTTGGGCACGGATGGTGGTGTTCCCATGCAAAGCGTGCCGAACCCTGGTAAGGGGGAGCCGCGCCCCCTCCTCTCCGCCCCCTCCCTCCTCATTGGCA
Source organism: Aspidoscelis marmoratus (assembly GCA_014337955.1). Classification (NCBI taxonomy): domain Eukaryota; kingdom Metazoa; phylum Chordata; class Lepidosauria; order Squamata; family Teiidae; genus Aspidoscelis; species Aspidoscelis marmoratus. The sequence goes on from MTQE01002217.1 coordinate 12,570,842, forward strand.
GCCGGATTGTCATCAGCCCACCCCTGTGCCGCGTCACCCCCTCCCTCAGCGGCACGGACAGCCAGGACTGGCGTGGGAGGCACGGAAACAAGCTCCATTCATAAAATAAAGCCTCATTCATAAAACACCGATGAAAGCCGCTAGCGGCAGTAGGCGCTTGAACACTTTTGCGCATCTTCGCTCCACCGGGGACCGCGGGAGCGCCTGTCAAATTTGAAATCAAGACTCTATTTATTATTGCCTCGATGATCGGGAAAATGGCATTCTGAAACGGAGTTGGAATTACTCCTGTTGAAGCGGCAGAATTTTTTTTTAAAAGCCGTTCTCCAGCCTGCCTACAGCAAATCTGAGAATAAAATGGGGGTTTTTCAACCAGTTTAGCTTTTACAAAGCTCAGCATTTTCCCTTTTCAGTCCTTTCTGACCTCAGAACTTAAGCAGTGCCAGTGCTGGCAGCTAGGTGGAAAGGAGACCACCAGGAAATCACAGGCTCTCCAGCCTAGATTGGGAAGCTGAAAAATATCCTGGAAGAAAGTGGTGGGAAACCATTAATGCATTGTTACCACAAAACTGCTTGGATATATTCATTTAGATACCAGGAATGGAGTTTGATTTACCTGGTATCTCAATTCTGCTGCAGTGGTAATAATGGCAGCTCTTCTTCCTTCGTTAAACTCTCTATATCTAATATTTGTGAATCTTTGGAAGATTATAGAACTCAGTGGACCGCAGGCTGCCTGCTTTTCATGCAAATGGCTTAATATTTAAGTCTTTGCATCTCCAGTTAATTGATAATGTCTAAAACCCTAGAAAGTTGCTGCCAGGAAGCGCATTAGAATTAGGAAAACAAATTGAGGGTCTGATTCAGTATAGTGTTTAAGCGTCAGGTACCTGCATTTCTCCTACAGCAAGCTCATAGGCATGGCAGGAGGCTGCACTCTGGCTTGATGTAACACTGCAACACATTTATGTATTCTTTTTTATTTGTATTTCTATCCCGCCCTGTACCTGAAGGTCTCAGGGCAGGTAACAACATTTAAAATCAAACCTATTAAAACAATAACAATATATATTAAAACAACAGTGTCTGCAAGTGGGAAGGGAAAGTGTATCCCCATTTAACCAAAATCCAGGGCAAAGAGGTGCAGTGAAGGTGATAGACACACCTCAAGGGGGAGACTATTCCACAGCCTAGGGGCCATCACTGAGAAGGCCCTCTCCCAGGTCCCTATGCCTTTTGCTCCTCTGGTGGTGGTACAACCAGGAGGGACTCCCCTCCAGATCTTAAGGCATGGGCAGGTCGATATGGGAATAAGATGTTCCTTCAGATATCTGGGGCCCAAGTCATTTGTTGCTATCTGTTCCATAAGAAAACCGATGCCGTTTTTTTCCTACCTGCAAACCCCAGGGCTGGTTTTGGCAAAAATAACATTTTCTATAATGACACCCAGGCTGCACCCCCATGCAAGCTGTTTGTCTCTGATAGGGCGCGCATTGGACCGGGTGCGGGTCTGAGATCGGATCTTGCCTGTCCCCATGCCATTCCTGGCAACGTGGGCTGGGTGCGGATGCAGCTGTCCCCATGCAAACCGTGCCAAACCCCAGCATGGGGGATCAGCCCCATCTTCTCTCTGCCCCCTCTCCTCATTGGAAGCTGAACTGATGTCACCCCACCTGTGTGCCGCCCAGAAGCCAGGACCACACGGAAAAAATAATAATTTAAGTTTAATGAATTTTAAAATAATTTTTAAAAAACCAAAGCCGCTACGCGGTTTGGCGGTAGTTGAGCAGCTTACCAGTTTTACGCACCTCCACTCCACCTGGGAACCGCGAGAACACCCGGCAAGCTTAAAAGGGAGAAAAATCAAGCCATTATCATGCCTGCCTTGGCGATCGGGAAAGGGGGGGTGGAATATTTGCTGTGGAAAAGGGACAAAAATTAAGCCGTTATCCTGCCTGCCTTGGCGATCGGGATTTTTTTACTCCCAAAAAATCTCAGCGGTTGCGATCTCCAATGCACAGAGCAGGAATGGCAAGCGCACCCCACCTCCCAACAATGCAAGCGACAATCTTCTCCCCAAATAGCTCTGGACCATCCCCATGCCCACGCTCAGCTCGCAAGGCAATGCGTGCTGGGACACCAAACCGTGACGAGACTTGTTTTTTCAGGTACCAAATCAGGTACAGGTTTGGGCGATTTGGTACGTGGAAATCAGACCAAACCAAAAGTGCATGGGGACACCCCTTGCAGAACCCGATTTCGGTTCGGACCAAAACGTGTTTGGGGATGCTCCCCCAGTCGTTGAACTTGCTGCAAGATCTCAGTTCTGTTATTTCGGCAGCAGACAAAAACGTTGGGTATTTTTCAGATTTCTAAGGACTAAAACACTTAGACCCTCATTACTTGCTAGGATCATGTTCCTGTAAAACTTCATGAATTTCAAATTCACAAATATTAACCCTCCTCAGATAGCTCTGGGTCCCAGCCAAGTGAAAGTGGAGAATTTTTTTGTATGTAGTTTTCACACACATCTGCAAACACACACACACACACACACACACATGTACATGGGGAAATGTCTGCAGAAATAAAGCCAATAGCATATAGTTTGGCTACAAGGTTTGAAAGCCAAACAAACCCATTGTCCACACACAGCACAGTTTTTCCCCTGTGTTGATGAAGGCTGAATCTATGGGTGTTTTTCCACCGCGCTCCTTTAATCTGCATCTAAGACGATCCGGATCTGAGGAATGGGTACTTCCCTTAATCCAGTAGATCCGGAATAAGGGAAGTACCCAATGTGTTTCCATGGGTGGTTTAGCACCCAATAGCAATGGGTGCTAGCCTGCCTGCTGTGGAAACATCGGAGCACCTATTTGCAAATCCGGATCTACCCACAAGGGGTCTGCCTGCCACCCCAGGTGTTTTGGGGAACGGGGTGCAATCTCTAAAGTTGCCTTTGGAGATTAGCAAAGGCTCTGCAGAAAAAAACCTTCAGAGCCTTTGCTAATCTCCAAAGGCAACTTCAGAATGACTTCAGAGGGACTTCGTAGTTTTGATTTTGGGGCAACCCCCCATGGGTGCCCCCTCCCCTGAGCCTCCTCTAGACCCCATTGCCCAATTGCAGTGGAAACAGGCTCCCTATAATCCGGATTTTGTGGCTGAAGACCCCATTGTAGACCTCTTTAATGGGGTCTACACAAAATCCAGATTATAGGCCCTGAAGGACCCATATGATCCGGATTTCCCTAGCTGTGGTGGAAACAGATGTGTCCCTAATGGGGCCTGTAGTGGAAATGGGGTCATCCGGCTCTCAGCCAAATGGGTCCTTAATGGGTGCTAAAATGGGTACTTACTGCCTGTGGGAAAACACCCTATGACTACGGGAAAATAGGGATTTCGGCAGTTGCATCTGACAACTCCAAGCTGGTTGTTGTGGGAATGGAGAAAGGGTGCCGCTTGCTTTGAACGCCTCCCAAGGACATAAGAGTTGTTGTTGAGTAGATGCAACTGATTTCCAAACGTCTCAAACTCTCTTAGAAGTGCTGATGTCAGCAGTACCAGGACTCAGAGGTGCTTCAGCTCAAATGCAGCAGTTTCAAAGACCCCCTAAGGATTAAAAAAGTGTGCGAAAGTGCCAGACTTTAGTGCTAACTTCTGAATATGCAAGCTCTGGATACCAAACCCTTTGCAGTGTTGGAACTGCAGATACATAAATCTCCCAGAATTTAAAAACCATCAGGTAACATGAGATGCACATATTCTTCTATGTTGTTTACGGCTCCGAACCCACTACTATGAAATGCTCCGTAGTTCTCTTGGCTGGAAGGGAGGCTCCCTGAGCAAGCAGGAGAAAACCTTCTGGGTTGAGTTCCCACTGCTCTTTTAAATCCATATTAATTTAATCAGCATTCAATCCATTTTTTCATGTACCCATTTATGGCTTTTTATGCGGATTTACATTAACCAACCAGGGTCTTACCCCAAGTGTCTGGGGCAGCGACCATTCGGTCTTCTTCCGGCGTTCAGGAGTCGCTTGAGGTGCCGCGCAAGCGCCCTGGCACCTAGGATGGGGCGACCATACATGCGCCTGCACATGCGCAGAGCGTCCGCGTTGCCCAGGCGACATGCAAAAACACACCAGGTTTAATCAAGCACTTAATTCAATGGTAGAGCAAAACTGCCGGAAAAGCAGAGGGTCACCGGTTCGATCCCCAGCCTCTCCCCAGAAGAAGGCAATGGCAAACCACTTCTGTATCACTGCCAAGAAAACTGCATAGAGGTGCCCACAGTCGCCACAGCAAACAGACCCAATGGGAGAAACAAGCAACAAAGAACAACCAACTGAAGTTTATCTTGGCTCCAGAGGGATCCTTTCCTCCTCTGGGAGCTGCCATTTTGGCTGCGGCGCCCTCTGCGATTGCGCATGCCTCAGCGCCATCGCCCTGTCGATGCTGACGCTCTGCGCAGTTGCGGTCACATCTGTGGTTGTCCGAGGGGCCAGCACACTTGCATGGCACCTCAGACGACCCTGGAGTGCTGGAAGAAGAGCAAACAGTTGCTGCCTGGACCCTTAAGGTAAGTCTGGTTAACGCTGGTTAATGCGTGGAGCATGATTTCACGCTCCACACCTGAACAACAACTAGTGAACTTCTGGTGAAGGCGGACATGCTTGGAGGCTGTAACAGCCCACTCTGCGTGTGCATGCTCTGCACCAGAGGTTCACTAATCGTGCACTAGAGGCCGTAGTGCACATAGGCCTCTTGCCTCCAAGGCAGCTCAGTGGCCCGTGTGTCTCGCCTTTGCACACACCCGTGGGCCCAGGGCCGGCAGGACCTGTTTTGCCCTGCCATTTCTACAAACATCCTTTTTGCAGGGAACGGTGGTTGCGGTCCGAATTTAGCATGTGGATGGCCGGTCCCTATTCTGAGATATGCTATCCAGGATAAGGCCCAGTGCAGAAAGGGAGGGAGGCTTGCGATTTCTGGAGGAGAAGCAAGGAGTGCAGAAGCCAAAGGAGTTTCCAATCTGCAGCTGACCGGGGGGGGGGGGGGGGG
>MTQE01002217.1:12587194-12602547 GCA_014337955.1 Aspidoscelis marmoratus
CTGGACTAGATGGGCTGTGGCCTGATCCAGCAGGGCTCGTCTGAGGTTCTGAGGTTCTCAATGAGACAAACCTTTCTCCAAATTTCCCCTAGATCCATAATTTTCAAATAGCATTTGGAGGTGTGTGTGGAGGGAAGCAATGCAAGGGGCTGTGGTCACACCTAAGGTTTAATCCAGCTTCAGTCCACTTTCAGAACCGGGGAACACATCAGCAAAGTGAGCAGTCATTTCCTTTCCACATTATCTGTCCTTAAGGTGATTTTTCTGAGTTATTTAAACACTGACAGAGAACAGCTTGTCACTTTGCTGAATTATTCTCTCACTCCGAAAGTGAACTGAAACTGGATTGAACCTTGGGTGTGACCACGGCCAGTGAAAGAACACACTGGCAAAGTGACCAGTGATTTTCTTTCCACATTATCTATCCCAAAAAGGGAATTTTCTGAGTTATTTAACAATGAAAGAAAACAGTTTGTCACTTTGCTGATGTGATCTCTCTCACTCTGAAAGTGGACTGAAGCTGGATTAAACCTTAAGTGTGAGCACAGCCTTTGTCTAGATGGGCATGGGGTGTGTGAAAAGGGGGAATATAAATATATCCTTTGGAGCTTTAGGATGATCTTTTCTTCAGAAGCAACCAGTCTGGTCTGTATGAAGGATGGAGCAACCGGAGATGTGAATTTTCTACACTTACAAAAGCAAGGAAACAAGGCAATAATTCTGCATTTCCCATTCAATAAACCTGACTCCTGTGCCAGCCGTGGCTTGGCTGAACTTGGAAGGGAAAACAAAATAGAACAACAGGCTGCTGGAGATCCCAATAGGTGAGCAGCTGAGAGCAGCTAGGATGTGGCGGATTCACACCTGAGGCCTATTTGCACTACGGCCTCTTGTGAGGAAGTAGTGAACCTCTGGTGAAGAGCATCCGTGTGTGGAGGAGGAGGAAGAAGAGTTGGCTTTTCTACCCTGCTTTTCTCTAAGAGGACTCAAAGTGGCTGACAAACCTTCTGTTCTTCTCCCCCCTGTGAGGTGGGTGTGGCTGTGAGTGCTCAGAAGAGAGCTGTGACTAGTCCAAGGTCACCCAGCTGGCTTCGTGGGGGAGGGCGGAATCGAACCCGGTATTCCCAGATAAGAGTCCGATTTCCTAACCACTAGACCAAACTGTTACAGCCTCCAAGTGTGCCCTGGCTGACCAGAAGTTCACTACTCATTGATTAGGTGTGGAGCATGAAATCATGTTCCACATGTTAACCAATGTTTACCTCATATTAACTCAAGTGTCCGGGCAGTGACCATTCACTCTTCTTCCACTGCTCTGGGTCCTTCGAGGTGCCACACAAGTGTGCTGGCACCTCAGATGACCATAGATGTGACTACACATGCACAGAGCATCAGCATGGTCAAGGCAAGGGCACTGACGCATGCACAGTCATGGAGGGTCCCGCAGCCAAGATGGCGGCACCCAGCAGAGGGGGCCCAGGATTGAATAAGGTAAGTATTGGATCCTGAAGGGGATGGGGGTGGGCAAGGTTGACTAGCACCCCAAGTCTGAGTGCTGGTCAGCTATGGCTAATTGCGCTCCTTCCCGGTCCAGCAGAAGGGAAGGGAAATGCGAAATCGCCCCTGGGCTCCATTGGCTGGGCTAGCGTGATGCTACGGAATGCTAATAAACATTCTTACAGATGGGAAAGAAAGAGTCAGCTGGGACACTTTCCTCATTGGATGGGGCACAAGTGGAAGGTTCAGGGAAGCCTCACCGCTGTCTATTTATCCATTCATGAATATTTAACTCTCAGTTGTAGGGTTTTGAACTACAACTCCCATCTGCCCCCTCACCAGGTATAAAGGCCACATCTTGTGTGCGAAATTAAATTAAATACTAAAGCCTGCTGCCTGCAGCCAAAATGTGCTTGGCTCCAGCGAGTCCTGGCTGATGGAGCAGTGCCAGCAGTGCAAGAAAAAGAGAAGGAGGGGAGAATTGTCTGTACGTCTTTCATCCTGCCAGGTGCTGGTGCACAGATCAGTCCAGGATGCGGTCCCACACAGTGGCCCACCAACAGCTTCTGGGCATCTCAAGCAGAAGACAAATGCAAAACTTTCACCCACTAAAGACTTTGAATTAAGAGGAGCCCCACTAGATCAGGCCACAGCCCATCTGGTCCAGCATCCCATCTCACGCAGTGGCCCACCAATGGCTTCTGGGCATCTCAAGCAGAAGACAAATACAAAATTTCACCCACTCAAGTCTCCCTGCAAATGGCCTTTAGGGACATCCTGCCTGTGTCTCCAACCTGGAGCGCCCATTCTAGTAGCCATAGATAGCCCTGTCCTCCATGAATTAAGAGGAGCTCCGCTAGATCAGGCCACAGCCCATCTGGTCCAGCATCCTATATGACACAGTGGCCCATCAATGGCTTCTGCAGATCTCAAGCAAAAACGAAGACAAAACCTTCACCTGCTCTCAATGTCTGACAAACGGCCTTTAGAGGCATCCTGTTTGCCTCTCCAACCTCGAAGTGGTACCTAAGCGACCATTCTAGATACAAACTTAAGGGGAGCCCCACAGGATCAGGCCACAGCCCATCTGGTCCAGCATCCTGTTGCACCCAGCCACACATAAATTGCTTCTGAGCATCTCAAGCAGAGAATAAAGGGAAAACATCCAACTCCTCTGGAATCCCTGCAAATGGCCTTGGATGGAGGCAATTTCTAGTGGTTCGGGAGCCGGACTCTTATCTGGGAATGCCAGGTTCGATCCTGCCCTCCCCCGCGAAGCCAGCTGGGTGACCTTGGGTGAGTCACAGCTGTCTTCTGAGCTCTCACAGCCCCACCTGTTTCACAGGATGTCTGTTGTGGGGAGAAGAACCGAACGTTTGTCAGCCGCTTTGAGTCCCCTTAAATGGGTGAGAAAAGCAGGGTAGAAAAACCAACTTCTTCTTCTTCTGTATACAGTTAGGTTTTTGCTAATTCTTGCGTGGATCACGTTGCACGCTTCTGGGAAACAGTGCATGCTGCACGCAGCTTATGAATTCTTTCTGCGGAAACCAGAACTGTACAATAGTTGCAAGTTGTGTGTTAGTAGGATACAACAAACCATAAACCTTGTGGTGGTGGTGGTGGTGTATGGGAAATCCACAGATAAGGAATGTAGGCATAGCTCAGTTTGGGCATCTCATTTAGTCCCTCCCTCCCTCTCTCTTTTCTTTCTCTCCCCCCCATCTTCCCTCCTAATCTCCTGGTAGGACAGTATCCCACAAGACAGAGCCTTTGTCATGCTAAGAGAGGCACAGACCTTTCCATCTGCATTTGAAGGACCGGCAATGTTGGAGCAGAATGTAACACCATCTGGAGCAAAGCTGCTGCCCAGCACATACCCCCCTCCTCCTCCTCCCCCCTCCCTTTTCAGAAAGTCCCTTGAAAAGAACAAGAGAGAGAGAAAGAAGGAGCGAAGAAGAAGCGAGAAAAGGAAGAAAGCGAAAGACCATGAAAAATGCCCTGGCCCAGCCCTTCAGCTGTGTGGGGCTGACATGTTACTGACCCCCCCTCCCCGGGGCTGCAGACAAGAACAGATGCATAGCAGAGCATGAGGCAGTTTTCCTCCTGTGGAAGCACACGCAGGCTTCTAGGCCGCGTAACTCACGTGCAAACTTCACGGAGAAGGTAAAGATGGGGTTAAGCCCGACACCTGGTCACTCACTAGCTGTGGTTTTTTGTTGCTGGCCACAGTTCTGAAGAGGTTCTCTTGCCATGCCCTCCTGCCTCCAGGGTGCTTTCAAGTTCCCAGGCCACTTCTGCAGCACTGGGATTTCCTGGTGGTCTCCCATCCAAGTGCAAATGTATTTGGCTCTTTGAGATTAGTCAAGGTCAGAGAGGCCTGAGAAACGGAGGATTCCAACACTGTAAGTGGAAGCCAGCCTGTTCCAATTACCCTCTGGCAATAAATACACTACAGGGTACATACACAGCAGAACCCTCACTTTTTCTTTTAATCCAAGGAAGTTGGTTTTAGGGGCAGTTCTAACTCAACGGCAGGCCTCCAGATGTGCCGGGGGCTGGCCCAGGATGCAGAGTTCCACTTAAGGAACATCTGGAGGGGCACAGCAAGCTTGAGTTGTGGGTGACTCCTGGCTAAATGCGTGGGCACCTCAGTGAGTACCTCTGCACAGTTTTATTGGCACAAATACAGAAGTGCTTTGCCATTCCCTACTTCTGGGGAGAGGCTAAGGACTGAACTGGCAACCCTCTCCTTTCCAGGCAGTTTTCTCTACCACTGAGATACAGCAACTTCCAGACTCCACGGGTCTTCTGTGCAGTTTTCTTGGCAAAGATACAGAACTGGTTTGCCATTGCCTGCTTCCAGGGATTGTCTGGGATTGATCCAGCGATCCCCTAACTTTCCAGGTAGTTTGCTCTACCATTACACTACAGCTGCTCCCAATCAAGCAAATACCTGTTTTAATCCTTGTATTGCAAACTTTGGTGTTGTAAATGTATACAAGCTAAGCAAGCTGAGTAGCTGTTTGGGACTGAAGGTAACAATATTAGAATAGTTAGCAGGACTGATATTAGATAATAAGGGAAGGCTCTTGAGCCAGTTTGGTCTCAGCGTTAGGGAGCCAGAATCTTATCTGGGAATACCGGGTTTGATTCCACACTCCCCCATGAAGCCACCTGGGTGACCTCTGGCTAGTCACAGCTCTCTTCTGGGCTCTCACAGCCCCACCTACCTCACAGGGTGTCTGTTGTGGGTAGAAGAATAGAAGGTTTGTCAGCCGCTTTGAGTCCCCTTAAATGGGTGAGAAAATTGGGTAGAAAAGCCACCTCTTCTTCTTCCTACATGAAGCCAGCTGAGTGACTTTGGGCTAGTCACAGCTCTCTTCTGAGCTCTCACAGCCCCATCTACCTCACAGGGTGTCCATGGTGGCAAGAAGAACAGACGGTTTGACAGCCACTTCGAGTCCCCTTAAATGGGTGGGAAAAGCAGGGTAGAAAAGCGAACTCTTCTTCTTCTTCTTGAACCTTTAATAGTATTTTATTTATGTAGAATGCATTTGTGTTCCTTCCCAATAAAAACAAAGACATTTTTATTAAAAACATAAAAATAACAACAGTGGATGGGACAGAGGAGACTTTTTAGACTGGAAAAGCTGGGGTGAGAAGAAAGGATACCTTTGCTCTGGTTACATTGAAGGTGGAATTTTAATTATTCCTCTTGACTCTCCCTTGGTCAGAGCTCATCTTAGAGTCCTGTGTCCAGTTCTGGGCACCCAAAATCAAAAAAGATGTTGACAAACTAGAGCAAGTCCAAAGGAGGGCTACAGAATGGTGAGTGGTCTAGACAGCATGTCCTACGAGGAAGGTTGAAGGATCTAGGACTGTTCAGCCTGCAGAAGAGAAGACTAAGAGGAGACATGATCACAGTCTTCAAGTCTCTGAAGGGCTGTCTAGAAACAACAGGATGAAACTTCAAAGGAGTAAATACCCATTAGCCAGTTTGGTCTAGTGGTTAGGGAGCCGACCTTTATCTGGGAATACCGAGTTAAATTCTGCCCTCCCCCATGAAGCCAGCTGGGTGACCTTGGGCTAGTCACAGCTCTCTTCTGAGCTCTCACAGCCCCACCTACCTCACAGGGTGTTCTGTTGTGGGGAGAAGAACAGAAGGTTTCTCAGCCACTTTGAGTCCCCTTAAATGGGTGGGAAAAGCAGGGTAAGATAGCCAACTCTTCTTCTTCTTCTTCTTGCACAAAGGGAGAAGAACAGAAGGTTTGTCAGCTGCTTTGAGTCCTCTTAAGTGTGAGAAAAGCGGGGTATGAAACCCAATTCCTGCTCCTCCTTCTGCAGCAGCCTGCGGTCAAGGCCAGAAACACCACACAGTGAGCCAGTTTGGTTTTGTTGTTAAGAGTGTCAGATTCTTATCTGATAGTTTGATTCCACACTCCCCCATGAAACCAGCTGGGTGGCCTTGGGCTAGTCACAGATCTCTTTCTGAGCTCTCACATTCCCGCCTACCTCCCAGGGTGACTGTGGTGGGGAGAAGAACAGAAGGCTTGTCAGTTGCTTTGAGTCCCCTTACAGGTGAGAAAAGTGGGGTATATAAACCAACTCTTCTTTTTTATTACATCCATACCAACAGCCAGGGCTGATATTCACTTTCATATTGGTCAGCTGTGCTGGTGTACCATACCTTTGTTGTATTTTGTTGACTATAAATAAATATAATCTGCTTTTTTAAAAAGCTGTTGAAATTACTTCTCTACCACAGCTTTGAGGAATTTGGGAACCCTACTGGTTTGTTTGTTTTCCATATTGCAATCCTGGCAATTGCCTGCCATATCCCTTGTGTTTATGGTTGGAATAATCTGATACCCCCAGCGGCCGGTTCCTGGGCATTTCTAATGGATGTACTTGGATATGCACTTGGGGTCATTTAAAGTTCATGCTAACCTGCTCAGGTAACGCTGGTAACAGGCAATTGCTGGGTGGACATCCTGCCCTGCAAAGATACCTAGAAGATAGCAGCTCAGCTGGCAGGACGGCTTATCTTGTGCTCTTTGGAGCTGGGATTTCACACGCCTCATTTGCAAGTGGGTCCAACTTTTTTGCACAGGGGCTGTGATGAAAATGGCACAGCAAAGATGCGGTGGAATAGAGGTGTGCACGAATATTCGCAGGCATTTGAAATCCGATCCAATGTGCCGCATTTTGACATTCGAACTCGAATAGAATGTCCCGAAATTCGAACGAATTTCGGGACATTCTATTCGAGTTCGAATGTCAAAATTCGGCACATTGGATCGGATTTCAAATGCCTACGAATATTCGTGCACAACCGGATTGGATTTCGGATTTCGGATCCATCCGTTCGAATTATCCGGACATTCGCATGCGAACAGGTTTGTGCACAATGTGTATTTGAAGATCCGCATCCATCCCGCATTTGTACGGATCCGTACGGGACAAAAATGGGTTGCCTACAGGAGACCTACGGGATGCATACGGACATGTACGGATGTCAGAAAGATGCACATTTTTGAATGTCGAATCAAAAATTCAAACTTGGGAAATATGAATCGAATCTTGTTAAATCCGAATTGAAAAGATTTGAATCGGATTGGATTTTCGGGGATTCGATTCGAATAGAATGTAAAAAAAACACATTTGTGCACATCCCTGCTCTGGAGAAGGTGTGCTGAGCACCTGATTCATTCCTTACCTGTAGGTCCTACCTTGGCCAACCTTTTTCCTGTGTTGGGTGGCGTGTTTTCCAAACTCTGTGTCAAGACCGGGATATGCATGCATTTATTTTCATGTTCCCTTCACTTCACATCGAAGTGAATTCAAAGGAAATTCACATTCGTGTGAGTAGAGCCACTTTGAATGTGGTGGGATTCGAATCCGCTCTGACTGCTCTTTCAATGCTATTCAAATCTGCTTCGAATCCCTCCCTCCAGTTGCATCTCCGAATCGGCTTTGAATCTGCTCTGAAACCACATTGGATCTGCCCTGAATCCACTTTGAATCCATTTTGAATACGCTGCAAATTTGACTGGGCAGCTGCTTTGCCACCTCCCCACATTCACATAACAAAGCATATGCGCTGCTAATGCTCTTCAGACGCTATTCAAATCTGTTTCAAATCTTGGCCACAAGTTGCACCTCTAAATCCCCTCTGAATCTCTTCTGAATCCACTTTGTATTCTTTCTGAATCCACTCTGAATCCCCTTTGAATCTGCTCTGAATCTGCTGCAGATGTCATTGTGAAGCTGCTTTGCCACCTCCGGCTTTTAAAACATTTTCAAATGGGAGAAGCTTAGGAATGCTTTTAAATACTTGAAATACTTTGAAATGATCCATTTTTTCACACACATTTGCCGGTCATCTCAAAAGGGAGAGGTGTGAAAAAGAAAGTAATGAATAAAGTCCCTTCATGTTTGCTTCTTTTATTGCAGGCAGGGTTTGCATGGGAGGGGGATTTAAAAGCCCTGGTTTTTACCTTTAAAAATAGCCCCTACATTTTATCAAGCTGGGTTCGATGCCTCGCAGATGTGCATGGGCGCACTTTTGCCGGTAATCCCAAAAGGGAGAAGTGTGAAAAAGAAAATATTTGTGGTTAGAATTCATTTTTAAAACTTCCGTTTTGTTGCTTTTATTGCAGGCAGGGTTTGCACGGGAAGGGGGATTTAAAAGCCCTGTTTTTTACATTTAAAAATAGTCCCAAAACCAGGACTAAAAAAGGTGCATGGGGACACTATATTCGGATTAATTGACAAGAACTCAATTCGGATTAAAAATAGTCCCCCAAAATAGGCCAAACAGTGCTGAACTTAGACTAAAAAACCTGCATGAGGATGCACCCTCAGTGTCAGGGAGATGCTTCCATGGGACCAGCTGCGCCCAGGTGTTTTCTCCACAGCACTTGGATATGTGGCCTAGAGATGCAGAGGCTGAGACGACCAATGCCCAGCGCTTGCCTCGTGTCCCTGAGTTAGGTCTCCCCACTTAACTATCACTTAAAGCCTCATTTAATGGTGCATTGAATTCTTAGCTTCATCAGCACAACTACAGATTGTGTCCTTTGGAGGATGGGTCCGTGTCCAGCTCACAAAGCGGCTTGCCATCCTTTGACTGACCTTTGCATTAATAGCCCCCGTGGACGGCAGGCAAGGATTCCTGTGTCTGCTGATCATCTGTGTGCGTGCCCCCCTCCTGCTGTGAAATGTGTCACATGTCAGTTTCTGGTGACCAAGCTGCTGACACAAACACAGGGCAGAATGGGCCATTGTTCTCCCAATCGGACGGCACAGCGGCAGGTTGAAAAGAAAACGCGACAAGGTCCGGCCCGTTGGCGAGGGCTTTCGTAATCCTGCTGGCCTGTCCTGAATTTGGTCAATGAGCTGGAATGTCACATTTTCTGCAAGTCCTTGAAATACTTACAGGTTGCTCCAAAGTGGAGAGTTAAGTGGGAAAGCAATGCTATCTGGAAATATGCGCTGCAGAGAGTTCTGGTTTCTTCTGTCCTTGCTAAATTCAGTGGAAATTCTTTCTGCAACGGCGCGGGACAGTCTGCCTTTCCCAGCCTGAATTGCAGGACAGGAAGCGGTACTGAGGATGGCAATTTCCCACATGGGTAATTGACAGTAAGCAGAGAAAATTACAGTAGAGGAGCTACCATAGAAGTTCTTGCAAGGGTAGAATTTGATGTAATTGCTCTGGCGGAGGGGTGGGGGAGGGGGGATAGAGGATTGGGCAAACACCCAGGCTGTGAAAGTTTTGGGATCACAAATGGAAGACATGGGAAGGAAGGAAGGAAGGAAAGGAACGCCGACGGACCTTGAAACTAAGGATTAACTCCATATGGACAACCAGATCCATGGACTTTCCTTGGCAAGGAGGTGGAACTCCTTTGCCATAAGAGAACATAAGAACCTAAGAGGAGCCCTGCTGGATCAGGCCACAGCCCATCTGGTCCATAAGAACCTAAGAGGAGCCCTGCTGGATCAGGCCACAGCCCATCTAGTCCATAAGAACCTAAGATAAGCCCTACTGTATCAGGCCAGAGCTCATCTGTTCCATAAGAGGCTAAGAGGAGCCCTGCTGGATCAGGCCACAGCCCATCTAGTCCATAAGAGCAGGGCATCTCTGAGGTTATTATGCACTAGGTGGGCTGTGGCCTGATCCAGCAGGGCTCCTCTTGGGTTCTAATCCAGATGGCCCTGATCCCATACTATGGGCTGCCCTGCCAATCCTGAGGTGTTTTCGCACTACAGCTGGAACAGCTGTAGAACACTTTGGCTATGACACTCTGGGGCGCTTTCCCCATTCACACATAGGCAGGTAAGGAATGCATCTGCACACGTTCCTACCTGCCTATGTGCAAAAGGGGAAAACATTCCAGAGTGTCACAGCCTGAAAAGGTCGGCCTGAGGGTGACCAACGGAACACTGAAGAAGGAAACAGAGGGCCTAATTTTCGCCGCACAAGAACAATCCATCAGAACAAATGTCACCAAAGCTAGAATTGAGAATTCAACGGAAGTCCCACTCTGCCAGGAAGCTGATGAAACGGTCGACCACATTCTGAGCTGCCGCAAAAAGATCGCACAGACGGACTATAAACAGAGGCACAACATAGTGGCGCAAATTATAGACTGGAAGTTATGCCAGAACTACCATCTGCCGGTGGCAAAGAACTGGTGGGACCATAAGCCAGAAAAAGTGGTTGGACTTCCGACTTCAGACTAATCGAACACTGGAACATGACATCACAATCGTGGAGAAAGACAAAGGTTTATCATTGACATTGCTATTCCAAGGGCCAGCAGGATTGATGAAAAACGGTTAGAAAAACTTACCAGATATGAAGATCTGAAATTAGAACTGCAGTGACTCTGGCATAAACCAGCAAAGGTGGTCCCAGTGGTTCTCGGCACACTGGGGGCAGTGCCGAAAGATCTTATTGGGCACCTCAAAAGCACTGGCATCAACAAAGTATCCATCTGCCAGCTACAGAAAGCCACTTTGCTGGGATCTGCTCATATCATTCACCGATACATCACTCAGTCCTAGGCGCTTGGGAAGGCCTGACTAGTGATAACAATGACCAAAACCAGCATAAATATCTTGTGTGCTGTGTGTTACTGCTGTGTTATGTCAATAATAATAATAATCATGAATCACATCACATAGTCCTAGGTGCTTGGGAAGTGCCCGACTAGTGATATAATACGAAATCCAGCATAGTGATCACGTCTGCTGTGTGTAACTGTTGTTTTTACATCATCATCATCATCATCATCATCATCATCAAGTGGTTGAACGCAGTGTTTAAAAGACATTGCTGTGATCCTGCTAACTTCTCAGAATTTCACCTTGTGTTGGGGTCACCTGTAGCGCAGGCCTGGCAAAGGGCGGCGCAGGTTCCACATCCTTCCCCGTTTTTACAAAGAGTGTCACTTTCTCCAAACACCGACTCTCTTGCAAAGGAATTACACTTTATTGCCTTCTGCTTCTCAAAGCCCAGGGCCTTAAAGAGAGGAAGGCCACACATCTGTGCTTTGAGGCGGCTGGAGCAGCGGGTACAGGGCGGCGAGGTGGGGCCCTGCACCTCCGGAAGGCGCCCGCTGGCCTTGTGTGGTCTCGCTCTTGTGAAACCTCGCTCTGAAGAGCCTATACAACGGCCGCCCTTTGATATCCACCGCTGCCCGGCAACCTCTGCTCGGCCAAGAGGAGGCGGGAGCCGCCGGCGGTTCCCGGCTTAGCTGGGAGCAAGCGCCATATGGCCAGAGATGTTGGTACTTTGGAGCGGTCTCTCCTTTCCCAGAATTCACATGGTAATGAAGCTGCTCTCCTTGTTGCGCTGGGATGTGGGCCCATGTCGCCCAGGGTGCGGCGAGGGAAGGGCTGCCCCCTCGGGTCTTTTCAGGCAGCGGCAGCCACAACATGCTGTCAATGGCCTTTAAAACCACCTGTTTGATTTTCCCACCGTGCAACTCAACGGGCAGAAAGGAGACGCCGCTGGGAACCAGCCTGGCCTCCCAATAGATCCGCCGGGCACGTCTGGGCCTCCCCTCCCCCCCTCCCCCAAATGGGGTCCTCTCCTGCTTTTGCAACCCTACGGCTCAGCTTTCTGTCCAGGCATTACGGCTTCGAAGCTGCACACCATTAACTCAGGCTGGTACGGTGTTGGCAGTGCCAGGCGTTCCGCTGGCACTGCAATGCAGTCTCGATCTAAGCGGCTGGAAAACTGACATAATGCTATTATGGGACATCCAACAATTATGCCAGGTTTCCTGTGATAGCGATGCTCACCTGGGCAGGTTCCTGTGCTAGTGGTACTTAATTTGGAAGCTTCCTGTGATAGTGACACTTACCTTGGCAGCTTCCTGTGATACTGGTGCTTATTTTGGCAGCTTCCTGTGATATTGGTACTTAATTTGGCAGCTTCCTGTGATAGTGACACTTACCTTGGCAGCTTCCTGGGATAGTGGTACTTAATTTGGCAGCTTCCTGTGATATTGGTACTTAATTTGGCAGCTTCCTGTGATATTGGTGCTTATTTTGGCAGCTTCCTGTGATATTGGTACTTAATTTGGCAGCTTCCTGGGATAGTGATACTTACCTTGGCAGCTTCCTGTGATAGTGGCACTTACCTTGGCAGCTTCCTGTGATATTGGTGCTTATTTTGGCAGCTTCCTGTGATATTGGTACTTAATTTGGCAGCTTCCTGTGATATTGGTGCTTATTTTGGCAGCTTCCTGGGATATTGGTACTTAATTTGGCAGCTTCCTGGGATAGTGACACTTACCTTGGCAGCTTCCTATGATATTGGTGCTTATTTTGGCAGCTTCCTGTGATATTGGTGCTTAATTTGGCAGCTTCTGCAGAACACCGCAGTTCGATCCTGACAAGCCCTGCCCCCGAGGCCTACCCAGTTTGAACCAGGTGTCCGACGAGGTCGGGCATGGGGAGCTGAGGGGCATTGCGCACCCCTGGGAGGGGGTGGGCACCTCCACAGGCTGTGGGGGGCCGACTGGGGCAGAGGCAGCCCGCGGGACCCCAAGACAGGCCAAACCGGGCTGTCAGCCAGTGGGCCGATACAGCGCAATGGCGGCACAATGCATTTAGGTGATGCACCAAATTGTGCAGTGAAATGCATCGCCCTGGGGCCCCTGAGGCCAGGAAGTAAAGTTCCTAACAGCTGGGGTCCTTGGCTTTGGGGTGCCATAGGGCTGCAGTGGGTGGCGCAAGGTTGCACCAAGGGGTTTGGTGTGGTGGGTGGGTGGGTGGAGGGCAGAACAAGTCATCCAAGTGCAGATGTGACAGTGCCAGTAACATCTCCACCTGCAACATCCTGACCCAGGCAAGTACAGAAGCAGCCTTAATTGATCAACAAAGTGAAGTGCCCGCCTTTACCACGCCAGGCCCAGGGACCAGTCTGAAAAAGAAGCAGGGATGCTTGGACTGCTCTCCTCTACGTGTTCTGGAACTACAATTCCCATCAGCCTCGCCTTGTCTGACCACAGCAAGCTGAGCTGGGAATCGTCATTCAAGAACATCTGGAGGGGATTTGAGAGGCAAAATCCAATAGGATAAAGATGGAAGTGCCTCTTGGTGAGCCCCTTTCGTCGTCTGGTTAGAGTGATGGACTCATATCTTGTAGTCACGGGGCTTGATTCTTCACTCCTCCACCAAGCCAACTGGGTGACCTTGGGCTAGTCACAGCTCTCTTTCTGAGCTCCCACAGCCCCACCTGCCTCACAGGGTGTTCTATTGTGGGGAGAAGAACAGAAGTTTTCTCAGCTGCTTTGAGCCTGCTTAAATGGGTGAGAAAAGCAGGGTAGAAAAGCCAACTGTTCTTCTTCCTCCATGAAGCCAGCTGGGTGACCTTGGGCTAGTCACAGCTCTCTTCTGAGCTCTCACAGCCCCGCCCACCCCACAGGGTGTTCTTTTTTGGAGGGAAGAACAGAAGGTTTGTCAGCTGCTTTGAGTCCCCTTAAATAGCTGAGAAAAGCCAACTCTTCTTCTACTGCAGTAAGAACCTAACAGGAAAGATGCCCTCAAAGCGGGACTGATTTCTGATCCTTGTGTGTCCTCAGTCCCACAGTTTTATAGCCAACCAAAGAGAGAAGTGTTTCCCTGGAGATACTCTGCACATGCCCAGAGGCATGGCTTTTCTTTCCTGAAATCCCATATTGCGGTGCCCGCCGCGTCCTGGCATTTTGAGGCGCTCCATATTGAGAGCCTTTTTTTTCTGCCCCTGCTCCGGCAGGCGCCAGGTCATCTTGGGAGAGGTCCGGGCTGGGGTCAGCTCCAGGGCTCTGCTTCCACGCCGTGACCTCTGATTCCAGAAGGCCTGAGGTTTGACATGGGCTAATCGGTGCAAAGGGCCGAGCCACTGATATAAGCAGAGGCGGCCGCGGCCGCTGGCAGGAGAAGGATTGTGTGGGTGGGTGGGGGGGGGGTGAGTTGTCTCTCAAATTATCCTCCCCCTAAGCTCAGGCCGTAAGGCCGGCCAAGAGAAAGGCATTTCTCCGCACAAAGCCCCTGCCCAGCCTCTCAATAGAGCCTCACATACCACTGGTGGTGGGGAGGGGGGGGGATGCTGCCAGCAGCAGATGGGGGCTAATTAGCTGCTTTGATAGCCTGTGTGGGAACAGGGTGTCCACATGGTCCTCCTCTGGGGGGGGGAGGAGGGGGGGCTCTGAATGGAGGAGCCGCCGGGCTGCGGCAACCAAAGAGTCCACCCTGGGAAAGCTTTTTTCGTCAGCTGGAAAACAGTGTGGCGAACCAGAGACTGGGAACCAGTGTGTAGGATGGGTGTGGGACCATGGAGGGGGCTGCTGGGAGAACTGTCAACCAGTCTGCCTGGACTGGACTGGTCTGGACTGGACTGGACTGGGAAGGGCTCCTTGAACATTTGTATCAGAGGAGAATCCTACCACATTTGAAGGGGATCCAACAAATACGAATTTTCTTGCATTAAATTCAATACAAATTGAATTTTTTAAAAAAATTGTGTACATCTTTATTCCAGACTTCTGCCCTAGGCAATATATATATATATTTTCCTGGGCAATTATTAACAACTCCTGTGGGCACAGGGGGAGGCCACCTGCTGAGCTCCCACAGCGTCTACATCAAGCTTTAATCCAGCTTCAGTCCACTTTCAGAGTGAGAGAACCCACCGGCAAACGGACGGGTCATGTTCTTTCCACGTGGTCTAACCCTATGGTGGGTTTTCTGCATTAGATAGTGCCAAAAGAAAACAGCTTGTCTCTTTGCTGATGGCTTCCTCTCACTCTGAAAGTGGACTGAAACTGGATTAAGATTTAGGTGTGAACACAGCCTCCTCCAGGAACGTCACTTCACTGAATTAATTCCCTAGAATTCCTTGCATTTCCGCATCTGGCGCAGCGAGGTGATGATGGAGAGATGGATCAGAGTGATCTCTGTCTTCAGAACATTTTTATATGGCTTCCCATTCAGAGATCCTAAAACCACAAACCCCAGAGTTCATTAAAACGGGCCAAAAGCTGAAATAAGATACAATAAAAACGATTTAAAACGTCGGATGAGAAGGAAACTTTCACACCGGAAAGGCCTGGGCAGGGAGAAATAAGGCACCTGAAAGGTGGTGTTGTGGGTGCAGATGGATAACAATGCATTGGGGCCGCCACTGAGCAGGCCTAGTTGTGGCAAACAATGGACAATACTTGTTAATTTCTCTTTGAGAAGTGTTCTTTTAAACAGTGAATGCTCCAAAAACCTTTTTTGAGGCTGTAATTTCCTCTAAGACGGAACTCAAGTGGTGAGTGACAATGGAAATAAAAACAAAACGCGCGGGGGGGGGGGGG
>MTQE01002217.1:12667804-12678504 GCA_014337955.1 Aspidoscelis marmoratus
TTTGTGGATGGATAGGGCCCTATGAATAGGGCCCTATTCAATCCATCCACGAATCCCAGAATTCGGGCACATTCGTCCGAATTCCAAATAGCATGAATAATTTGTGCCCATCCCTAGGTTAGAGCAGAGCTGGCAGCTGCTGTTGCAATGTTATGAGAGATACATTACATTGTAACAGCAGGGAGATTCTGACAATGGCAGAGAAGAGGGATTCTTTCTTATCTCTCCCCTCCCAGCTTCTTGCTGCTTTATGCATGGAGAGTCTGATTTTAAACAGACAGTGATTGGAGCTTTATCTCTTCCCTCCCAGCCCCTTGCTGCTTTATGCATGGAGAGTCTGATCTCCGCCCATAAAGTCAGGGTATGATGCAAAAGAGAGGGGGTAGGGGGCTCCCCCCTAAATCCACATAATAAGCTATAAATGGGGACATGAAAAAAGGGTATCTTCCCTTGGAGGAGGCTGCTACAGCCCCCAAGCCCTGCCTGCCCAGAAGTTCCCTAATCATGTACTACCTGTGGAGCATGAAATTCTGCTCCAACTCCCCCCCCCCCAGCCTTCCCCAATCACTTACCTGTTTCGCCCAGCTGGGGAGCATTCGCAGCTCTGCTGGACGAGGACATATAATGCTCCATGAAAGGCAATGAGCAAGGGAAACATGTTCCTGAATGGTTAGTGAATGACACATTGACATCAAAGTGTGAGCGCCCCCCAAATTGCCTTCCAGGTTGTGCCCTGGAACAGGGACGGGGTGTGCTTGTATTTCCTACCAGAGCAGCCTTTCTGGACTAACTGCTGAAAGCATTCAGAGGGAAACCGGTTGGGGAAAGCCAAGCACTATGGCACTGAGGGCACACCACCATATTGGCTTCATGGCACATGGCCCTGCCAGCCTGGCTTTCTCTGTGCCCAACTGTCTGTACTCACAGGGAGCGGCAGCAGCAAGGATGCCAACTTCAAGCCTGAGGAGCCAGAGTTGTGGCTGGCCCTTGGCCAAACTGAAGCAGGTCCCATTATGGAAACTCAGCCCAAGCGTGGCTTAGTTTGCACAGCCCCATGCCAGCGAGGGAGGGTGCCAGGAGGTCCCTCCCTTGGCTGACAGCTGGCTGGGGGGAGCCAGGCTTCAAAGCAGCTCACTAACCAGCTGTTTGGTATGGGAAACAGCTGGTGTGTCCCCCCAGCTGCCCTCCCCAGAAGAGGCAGAGACTGGATTGCGCTGTTTGCAGAACCTCATGAGTGCGGGAGGGAAGGTTTTTGTTGATGTTGGCAGAAAAGGAAGATGTCTGTTGATGTCTCCAGTGTGGACACCAGCCCTCAAGCAAAGCAGAGAAGGCCTGGCTTCAGAAGTGTCCCGAAATTATCATGAGAATTACCGTCAGAGCTGATCTGTACACTGGGGCTGCCTCCAGACATCTAGCAGATATCCCGCTAGGAAGGGATAACACAAGTATTGCCTCCCCGGGATTATAGTGCCTTAGCTAGATGGCACTGGCAACTGCACTGTCTTTGTGCGTTTTTGGCTTTTATGCCCCACTTTTCTCACCCTTAAGGGGCCTCAAAGCTGCTGTCAAACATTCTGTTCTCACCCTTAAGGGGCCTCAAAGCCGCTGTCAAACCTTCTGTTCTCACCTTTAAGGGGACTTAAAGCTGCTGTCAAACGTTCTGTTCTCACCCATAAGTGGACTCAAAGCTCCTGTCAAACGTTCTGTTCTCACCCTTAAGGGGACTCAAAGCTCCTGTCAAATGTTCTGTTCTCATCCTTAAGGGAACTCAAAGCTCCTGTCAAACCTTCTGTTCTCACCCTTAAGGGGACTCAAAGCCGCTGTCAAACCTTCAGTTCTCACCCATAAGTGGACTCAAAGCTCCTGTCAAACTTTCTGTTCTTCTCCCCACCCTGTGAGGTAGGTAGGTGGGGCTATGATAGCTCAGAATGGCATGGATGAGGGGAGGAAGCCCGGCCTCTGCCTATCACGCCTGTTCCAGCAGTACAAAACCCCAGCTGCACCCAGTCCTAACAGCGGCATGGACAAGGGGTGGTGGTGAAGCTTGGGGGTCGGCTGTCCCACCTGCTTTAAAAGATTATTATTATGTAATATATTATTTGTGATTCCATAATGTATTGTTTATTATAACATGTGATGTATTATTTGGTGCTGTATTTTTTTCTGTATTATGTAAACTTGGAGAGGGGAAAGGAGGAGGGCCTGGCATTATTGTCCATTTGTTCCCCTCCCCTAATGTTTTGTATAACTGCATAGGGTATTATTTTGTTTATATAATTTTTTAAAATATATTGTTGTATTACTTTGTGTTGTAGTTTTCATAGTTGTTGAAAACCACCTTGAGTAATTTATTAGAAAGGCGGTATACAAATAAACTGAATGAATGAATGAATGAATGAATGAATGAATGAATGAATGAGAGCTGTGACCAGCCCAAGGCTGCCCAGCTGGCTTCGTGGAGGAATGTAGAATTGAAATGGGAGACTGGGTTTGGCTCAGTATGTGGTGTATCTGACCTTGATTGCAGGTCTGTGAAGAAGGAGGAGAAGGAGGAGGAGAAGATCTCAAGCAGGAGGCAAAAGCAAAAACTCCCTGCATCCTGCCTGTCTCTCCAACCTGGGCATGGTACCTAGGCACCCATCCTGGTAGCCATTGATACACCTGTCCTCCATGATTTAAGAGGAGCACTGTTGGATGAGGCGACATCTAATCCAGCATCCCGCCTCACCAGTGGCTTCCGGGCATCTTGAACAGAAGACTAAGGGAAAGCCCTCCCTTGCTCCCGACTCCCTGCACATGGCTGTGAGAGGCACTGCCCTCCCCCCACCTTCCCTCCCTGGAGGTTCAGCTGCCCCCTCCCCCCCCCCAGTTCCAGGGCTCTGCAGCAACACATCTGCGCACTGCATGCCTCTGTGCGGACCACAAGGGCCACCCGAAGCCCTGGAATGTGCAAGCCGCTCCTGTGGCCAGCGCTGGCTCGAGGCGGCAGCTCCTCCCAAGGCCTCTGGGCCACAAAAGAAAAGCCACGAGGTTTATTTTGGTCTCCTGTCATGGGTTACCCGTCCCCAAAGGAATGGAGACACGTGGATGCCGGCCCGGCTGGTGAAAGGGGAAGCAGCCATGCCTCCGTTCCACCAAGAAATCACGGACACCCTGTCAGCTCAAACACTGACTCCCAACGAGCCGTTCCGAAGGCTGCAACGTCTTCGTTTTCTTTGAATATTTATATCGTATCCTCCCGTGCGGGAGCGCACTGTGGGTCGACTACGTGTGTTCCACATGTGCACTTACCTGGGTTTGTCCCAGAGGCGGGAACATCTACGGTACAAGGAGAAACACGCAATTCACCATGCAACTGTGCCGACGCGTCAGGCGACATGCTGGAACCAGTGCATGCCTGCCGTGTGCCATCGTTGTCCCGGTGATGGCGCGTGCACAGGGCCTGCCCACTGGTGCCAGCATCCAGAGGAAAGATGGTGGCATCTGCACACGCAGCTGCACCAAAGTAAGTGTCCGGATGGATGGGGTGGGTGGGTTGGCATGTACTAGCTCCCCCCACGATGACCAGTGGGCCAGGTGTGGAGAGGCCCCTGGCCCAGAAACCTCTCCTTAAAGCCACCTGTGCTTTGTTAGAAAGCATAGAGTCATGGAGTTGGAAGGGACCCCCAGGGCCATTGAGTCCACCCCCCTGCTCAATGTTAGTTTCAGGCTAAACTCATCCTGTTAGTTTCAGCCCACTGTTCAGGCTTGTCTAGATCTTTCTGGATTCCCTAAACCATCCCAGACAGATGTAGGTCCAGCCTCTCCTTAAAGACCTCCAGCGAAGGAGAACCCACTACCTCCTGTGGGAATCTGCTCCATTGACTGATCGCCCTCATTGTCAGGAAGTTTTTCCTAATATCTAACCTGCATTGACTCCCTGGAAGTTTCACCCCATTGTTTCTAGTCCTCCCATCTTGTGCAAGTGAGAACAGGGACGATCCCTCTGCGCTGTGACGGCCCTTCAGAGACTTGAAGACCACCATCATGTCTCCTCTCAGTCTTCTCTTCTGCAGGCTAAACATTCCTAGATCCTTCAACCTTTCCTCTTGGACAGGTTTTCCAGACCACTCACCACTTTGGTAGCCCTCCTTTGGACTTGCTCTAGTCTGTCAATGTCCTTTTTGAACTGCGGTGCCCAGAACTGGAGACAGGACTCTAGATGAGGTCTGACCAAGGTAAAGTAAAGAGGAATAATTACTTCTCATAATCTAGATGGTGTTCGCCTTTTTTGCAGCTGCATCACATTGCTGACTCACGTTCATCCTGTGATCAGCCAGGACACCCAGACGCTTTACGCTTGTGCTACTACTCAGCCTAATTCCTCCCTTTCTGTATTAATCATGTTTATCATTTTTCTCACCCAGCTGTAGGACGTTGCATTTGTCCCTATTAAATATCATCCTGTTAGTTTCAGCCCACTGTTCAGGCTTGTCTAGATCTTTCTGGATCCTCTTGAGCAATGATCCTCTAGGTGCAAGAGACACTTGTCCCAGGCAAGGCCAGTTCCTGTGTGGCCTGTTTTGGTCCCGAGGCCACTGCTAAGTCACGGGCTCTGCTCTTTGCCTTAAACTACATAATGATCCCTTCCATCCCATCCAGCTCTTGGAAGTTGGTGAGTCAGCAGGGGAGGAAACGGTTGTGAAAAGCAGGTGCCAACCCAAATGGAGGCTTACTGGTCCAACCAGACCGTGGAAACCCAAAGCCTCTACTCAGCCCTTTGCAGAGGCGTGTCCACGCTGAGGTCGCCTCCCGCCCCTCGGGAGCTACTAATTAGCCGGCTTCCCACTTAGATGCCCTCAGAAGTCATGTGCAGGTGCTGAAGCTGGAAGGACGTGAAGAGTGTCTCCCATTCATCTGGCAGGAAGGTAGGGACCATCTCTGTGGACCTCCATGGCTCCAGGTACGTACCTGAACCTGATCTATTTGCAAATGGCATAACATTTTAGACCGCAGCGGAGATGCCCGCGTGGTCTTCAACCTTCTCAGAAATGTCTACTAGGAGATATCTGTCAGCCCAGGGCTAAGATGGGCAGAGAAGGAACCCGTTTCTGGTCAATTTCTAAACAGGCGTCGAGTCTGGGATAAGCACAGAACTATGTGTCAAGCCCAGAGGTGCGCACCGAGCATAACACATTAAGCTGGGAATGAAGATGTGATTCAGGGTGTCTGGTGTCCGCTGGAAGGAAAGGCATTCTAAATGACTCACCCAGTTGAAGCCTGTGCTTAATATGGACCAAAGCTGCAGCAGTGTTGTGCTTACAGTATTCAAGGAAAACAGAAGAAGAGTTGGCTCCCCCCCCTGCTTTTCTCACCCATTTAAGGGGACTCAAAGCAGCTGACAAACCTTCTGTTCTTCTACCCACCACAGACACCCTGTGAGGTGGGGGCTGTGAAGAGCTGAGATAGAGAGCTGTGACTAGCCCAAGGTTACCTTGCTGGCTTTGTGCAGGAAGAAGAAGAAGAGTTGGCTTTTCTACTCCGCTTTTCTCACCCATTTAAGGGGACTCAAAGAGGCTGACAAACCTTCTGTTCTTCTCCCCACTACAGAACACCCTGTGAGGTAGATGGGGCAGTGAGAGCTCAGAAGAGAGCTGTGACTAGCCCAGGTCACCCTGACGGCTTCATGGAGGAGTGCAGAATCAAACCTGGCATTCCCAGCTCCTTAGCCACTAGACGAAAGGTTTTCTTTATTTGTAGTCTACAAAGGACAGGCAGGGTGGATCCACAGCAGAAGCGTTTTATTCTACTAGGGCAAGGAGAAAAAAATAATCAGAATTCCAGATCCTTTTCCTTTCCTTTCCAATGATTGTGATCCAACATTTTACACCAGCTGGGTACAAAATTTGGCTGGTGTAATGCATTTATGGGTAAGGATGGGGGTTCCTCTGAGTGTGCATTTGGCCCAGCAGTTTGGGCAGCTGTCACACCCAAGTTTTAATCCAGTTTCAGTCCACTTTCAGAGCGAGAGAGCACATCAGCAAAGTGACCGGTAATTTCCTTTCCCCATTTTCTACCCCAAAGGTGAATTTTCTCAGTTATTTGAAAGAAAACAGCTTGTCGCTTTACTTGATGTGTTCTCTCTCCCTGAAAGCAGACTGAAGCTGGATTAAACCTTCAGTGTGACCACAGCACCAGAATTAACCCCCCTTGTCCCAGCCTCTTTCTCCACTGCGACTGCCCAGATTAGACAGAAGGAGAAACGAACCCTCTGGGGTGCAGCCACAGCAGAGTTTCTGGGCAACTCGGATGGTTGGTTATGAAACAGCGCCAGGTCTCCCCAGGCATGGAAGGCTGGCACTCAGCCTGGGGCTGCTGAGTCCAGAAGAGCTGCCAACTCAGCGTAGCACATCTGCTCCTCTAAGGCTGCAGGCAAAGGTTTTCTTCTTCCCACCGTGGGCAGATACAAGGAGTCCAGGGGGAATGCAACAATTAAAGGCCCAGAAGCCCCGCTGTTTCTTCTCTGGCTTTCCCTTTTCTAGGCGAAAGTTAATGGTGCAGGAGGCCTGGTGTTACTTCTTGCAGGCAGCTACTGAAGGGGCAGAAGCCCCACCATTCCTTCCACTAGGCAACAACGGATGGGGCAGAAGCCATGACAGTCCCATCCCTTCTTGTAGGCAACTATTAAAGGTGCAGGAGTCCCGCTGTTTGTTCTTTTTGAGCAACCTGGAAAGCTGCAGGAGCCCTGGCATCAACTTTGCATTCCTTTTTGCAGGCAACTATTAAAGGTGCAGGAGCCCTGCCATTCCTTCTTCTATGCAGCTATTAAAGGTGCTAGAGCCCTGCTATTCCTTCTTCTATGCAGCTATTCAAGGTGCAGAAGCCCTGCCGTTCCTTCTTCTATGCAGCTGTTCAAGGTGCAGGAGCCCTGCCATTCCTTCTATGCAGCTATTCAAGGTGCAGAAGCCCTGCCATTCCTTTTTCTATGCAGATATTAAAGGTGCAAGAGCCCTGCTATTCCTTCTTCTATGCAGCTATTCAAGGTGCAGGAGCCCTGCCGTTCCTTCTTCTATGCAGCTATTCAAGGTGCAAGAGCCCTGCTGTTCCTTCTTCTATGCAACTATTAAAGGTGCAGGAGCCCTGCTATTCCTTGTTCTATGCAGCTATTCAAGGTGCAGGAGCCCTGCTGTTCCTTCTTCTATGCAGCTATTCAAGGTGCAAGAGCCCCGTCATTCCTTCTTCTATGCAGCTATTCAAGGTGCAGGAGCCCTGCTATTCCTTCTTCTATGCAGCTATTCAAGGTGCAGGAGCCCTGCTATTCCTTCTTCTATGCAACTATTAAAGGTGCAGAAGCCCTGCCCTTCCTTCTTCTATGCAGCTATTAAAGGTGCAGGAGCCCTGCCATTCCTTCCTCTATGCAGCTATTAAAGGTGCAAGAGCCCTGCCATTCCTTCTTCTATGCAACTATTAAAGGTGCAGGAGCCCTGCTCTTCCTTCTTCTATGCAGCTATTCAAGGTGCAGGAGCCCTGCCGTTCCTTCTTCTATGCTGCTATTAAAGGTGCAGGAGCCCTGCTCTTCCTTCTTCTATGCAGCTATTAAAGGTGCAGAAGCCCTGCTCTTCCTTCTTCTATGCAGCTATTCAAGGTGCAGGAGCCCTGCCGTTCCTTCTTCTATGTAACTATTAAAGGTGCAGGAGCCCTGTCATTCCTTTTTCTATGAAGCTATTAAAGGTGCAGGGGCCCTGTCATTCCTTCTTCAATCCTACTCTTAAAGGTGCAGAAGCCCTGAGAATCATCTGCCTCCAAAGCAGAAGAGTTCCCTCCCTTCCCTTTCCAGGAGCTCCGTTCCCCTTTCCCTTCCCCTCATCCATGCTGCAACCGTATATTTATTTTTTCAATCATTTCATTCACTCATTCATTTATTTATACATACCACCCCTACGAAGTCCTCCTCCCAGAGCAAATGCCAAAGCGAGGAAAGCAGTATTAAATCCGTGCAAAAAGCGTTGTCAGAAGCGACCTGAGATTTGCAAACGGGGTGCAAAGTCCTCCCCCATGAGCAGCGTCCACTCCTGCTGTCCGCCTCCGTCCCGCTTTCGCACTGGAGCGGCGGCGGCGGCGGCATTGGCAGGCAGCGCGCGCGCGCAACGGCGCACATTTTCCAGAGCGGCGGCTCGGGTTGTTGCCGCGTCTTGTCGGAAACGAAATCGCATTGCGCACGCCTGCCGGACTCTTCCGCACAGGGGACGCGGGAGCCAATCCCAGGCAGTGGCCACGGAGTCCCTTGGCTGTGGCTGCCGGGGGCGCAGGCAGGATTAGTGGGTGCAGAAGGTTGAGCTCCTGGGGGCGGTTTCCATTTCTATTTATATACCGCCTTTGCTCAAGGCGGCTTACAACAAATGGAAAAACAAAGTACAATACAAATAAAAGTCAGCAAATAAGTATCATCAACAACTCAAATCAAAGACAATTTTTGCCCAAGGCAGTTTACATAAATCAAAGATACATTACATGTTATAACAAATAATACATTATATAATAATAATATTTAAAAAAACACCCTATAAAACAGGGGGACAGCTGGCTACTGAGCCTCCTTCCTCTTACCCATGCTGTTGGTGGGATTGGGGGCTGCCCAGTTTTTGTTGTTCTTGCTCCTGCTCACAGGGCTCTTCTGGAACCAGACCGATGCTCTGGTCGCACCCAATGTTTAATCCAGCTTCAGTCTACTTCCAGAGCGAGAGAGCACATCAGCAAAGCAACCGGTAATTTTCTTTCCACATTATCTGTCACAAAGGGGAATTTTCTGAGTCACTGAATGCTGAAAGAAAACAGCTTGTCTCTGTGCTATGTGTTCTCTCTTAAAGTGGACTGAAGCTGGATTAAACCTTAAGTGTGACCACAGCCTAAAGGAGAGTCCGAGGAAAGTATGGATCCCTACCTGGCTGTCTTTCCCTCTTTCCCTACCTGCCGCCTCCCGAAGAGAGAATATTTCATTTCATTTTAACAATAAGAACCTAAGAGGAGCCCTGCTAGGTCAGGCCACAGCCCATCTAGTCCAGCATCCTGCCCCACACAGTGGCCCACCAATTGCCCACGGGTATCTCAAGCAGAGACAAGGGCAAACCTTCTCCTGCTGTCCAATCCCAGCAAATGGCCTTAGAAGCCTCCTGTTTCCCACCAGCCTGAAAGATGTACCTAGGCATCCATTCTAGTAGCCAGTGATATATCTCGCATCGATAAATTTGTCTAACCCTTCCTTAAAGCCATTTCAAATCCCAGCAAATGGCCTTAGAGGCCTCCTGCTTGTCCCTTCAGCCTGGAGGATATACCTGGGCATGTATTCTAGTAGCCATTGATACACCTATCCTCCATGAATTGGTCTAAGCCTTGCTCAAAGCTATCTAGGCTATATGTTGCAGTGGCTCAGCAGTTTTGGAGTTTGGACTTACATTGTTAAAAACAAGTTGCATATATCTATAGAATAAAGTTTTGATATTTCACTTTGCATGGATTCTAGAACATAAGAGAAGCCCTGCTAGATCTGGCCACAGCCCATCTGGTCCAGCATCCTGTCTCACACAGTGGCTCACCAATTGCCCATGGGCATCTCAAGCAGAGACGAGGGCAAACCTTCTCCTGCCCTCAAATCCCAGCAAATGGCCTTAGAGGCCTCCTGCTTGTCCCCCCCAGCCTGGAAGATGTACTTAGGCATCCATTCTAGTAGCCATTGATTCATCTGTCATCCATGAACGTGTCCAACCCTTCCTTAAAGCCATCCAGGCTGGTTGTTGTTTCCACCTCTTCTGGCAGCAAATTCTATAAACCGATGACCCTCTGGATTGGATCCGACTCTCCTACCCATCAGCTTCATAGACTGAGCGACTTTTCATAGATTCTCTATAATAAGTAATAAACTCCACAATTTAGACCAGTCTGATAAGGTCAACACAACTTGTTTTTCCAGGAATGAACACTTTGAACTGCAGTTCTTTCCTTTGGAAACACGTAGCAGATTGTTTTTCCCTTTCAAACTGTTTATTTAAGAAATGTAATTGTTTCTTCACAAGAGCGATTGCTAGAGCCTCCCAAAATAACATGTGTAGTTTTCTTTTCCATCTATGGAAGGCAGGGTCTGGGTTGCGTCCTTCTGTTCCTCCCCACCCACCACCTGCCACACTCCATATTCTCAGTTTTGGAGGTAAAAGCCTGGATGAATTTTGGAGAAACCATCAGGATGTGTAAAATGCACAGGACATGGAGGTGGGGTAATTATCTTGTATTGTCTTTAGATCAGACTAAGGGAGTTTTTCCACTGACCTCCCTTAATCCGGATCTAAAATGATCCGGATCTAAGGAATGGGTCCTTCAACTAATCCAGACCTAGTAGATCTGGATTAAAAGCGGTACCCGATGTGTCGCCATGGATGAGGCAGCACCCAATAGCAATGGGTGCTAGCCTGCCCACAGTGGAAACAGCGGACCACCCGTGTGGCAAATCCAGATTGACCCACGCGGGGCCTGTCCTTCACCCAGGCTTTTGGGGAGACGGGGGTGCAATCTCCACAGATTCTTTGAAGATTCTCCAGAGCAAACTTCAAAGATTCTCTGGAGCCTTTGACAAAGGTCCATAGGATTGCTCTCGTGTAGGATCCGCTTTGGAGCCTGTGTTATTCTTTGGAGCCAGCTTCAGAGATTGTGCACAGGCTTTGGAGCTTTGG
>MTQE01002217.1:12696828-12717345 GCA_014337955.1 Aspidoscelis marmoratus
TGGAGGGGAGGCCCTCCTGGGTGTCCCACCACCCTCAGTAGTAAAAGGGGCGGGCATCCATGAGAGGGCCTTCTCAGTGATGGCCCCTAGGGAATAGTCTCCCCTTTGAGGTGCGTCAGGCTCCTTCACTTCATATGTTTAGGAAGGCGGTGAAGACGCACCTCTTTGCCCTGGGAATATTCTGTCTCTTCCCACTTTACAGACACTGTCGTTGTTCTAATATATGTCTGATTTTACAGCCACCTAGTGGCTCAATGGGCTGATGCACCGAATAATAAAACATCTCTGTGCATCAGCCCAAGAGTTCGAATCCCCTTAAGGGACAAGAAGCCAGGCTACGGGCACCGGATGAGTCGCCATAATGAGAAAACCGGTTCAATAATGTCTGGTTTTAAATGTTGTTACCCGCCCTGAGTCCTCCGGGTATAGGGCAGGATAGAAATACAAATAATAAAATTAATTAATTAATAAAAAGCACCCACATTAATCCCAGTACAAGGGTCTGCGCTGTCTACACGCCTCCCTTGTTCCAGAACAAGGCCATTAGCCCCTTTGGTAAACTCGATTAAACTGGTCTAAAAAGATCCAGATCAAAAGCATCTTCATCTGTCTCCATCTTATAAGGCCTTAAATGATTTGGGCCCCAAATATCTAAAGGAATGCCTTCTCCCATATCAACCTGCCCGTGCCTTAAGATCAAGCTGTGAGGCCCTCCTGGTTGTCCTACCACCTTCAATAGTGAGGTTGGTGGGCACCCGGGAGAGAGCCTTTTCTGTGATGGCCCCCAGACTATGGAATAGCCTCTCCCTTGAGGTGCGTCAGGCCCCTTCCTTATATATACAGTATTTAGGAGGGCGGTGAAGACGCACCTCTTTGCCCTGGCCTTTGGCTGAGCTGATTATGTTTCCCCCCAGTATAGACACTATTATTTTAAACATATTGTGTATTGTTTTATATTGGTCGAATTCCTTTTAAAAGTCTTTTAATGTATACTTTGTTTTAATCTGTTTTAAGGTTGTTACCTGCCCAGAGACCTTCGTGTATGGGGCGGGATAGAAATGTAAATAAATAAATAAATAAATAAATAAATAAATAAATAAATAAATAAATAAATAAATCTAGTGCAGATGGAGCAGGACCAACTGAGGCAGGGCTCCTTGATCCACATTAATGTGGAGATCAGGAGGCCCAGGATCCGGTCTGAGAGGTTCGTTAGAGCAGATCAAAGGGTGAGAGATGCAAACTTGAAAATATAGAAACCTACATGTCTATGGAGGAGATTTTTAGCTTCCCGACACAACCTGCCTGTAGGGATGGACATGAATATTTGTATTTTGTTTCTCTAATACAAATATTTGTAATATATGGCCAAATTTGGTCATTTGGATTCAAACCGAAGGTTGGCACACTCAAAGGCTGACATTCGAATAGAATGCTTCAGAACATTCGTGAACCTGGGAAGTAGGAAAGAGGCTGCCTCAGTCACATCTGCAATGGATCCAAAGTGGATTTGGATCGAGAGCAGACTCAAAATGGATTCAGGGTGGATTTGATGCATTCCAAGCAGATACGTATGGGATATGTAGCATATACGTATGGGATTTGTATGGAAAATCTGAACCCTACCACATTCGAAGGGGACCTATTCCAATGAATATGGATTTTCTTGCATTAGATTTGATACAAATTGAATGCAAAAAACACCCCCAACCCATTTGTGCGTATGTCTGATGGCCTGGGCTGGGTTGCATAAATGTCTCGATGGAAAGATAAATCGAGGCAAGAGATTTTCACTGTCTCTGACACCCCGGAACGTCGCCTGCTCTTCGCCCTAAACCTACCCTTTGATCCCTCTTCACAGGCAAGGAATTTGGACTGAGGATGTTGACATCACTGCTGAAGAAGGACCAGATTCAGAACATGAGCAGCTCCTACAAGGTGCCACTTCTAGGAGACATCAAATATTCCATAACAGGGTAAGAGATTCTGGGTGTCCCTCTCTTCGCCTCCCCCTCTGTGGCCCTTTCTGCACTGGGCCTTAATCTGGATTACATCCCAGAATGGGGACTTCCGGTCAGTGTCTAATGTAGGTCCCTTCCAGACTAGTGGATAAAAATCTGCAGCTATATAATAATTTGCAGCTTAACTGGCTGTAAAGTCGTGACTCGTCATCCACACTCCAAACGGAGGTCAGCAGCTTCGTCCTTGGCAGCTGCAAGACTTCTATGGCATGTGGGACTGGGCAGCCAACGGGAGCAGCAGGTAAATCCGCAGTAGCGGTGGCATAATGCGCTGCCACTACAAAGTATCGGGTGCCAGGTGTGACGCCCATGCACCGACTGTGCATCAAAATGCACCCTATTCCCAATTCTGGACATACCCATACTCTGCACCGGCGTGTGGATGGTAGGTCCCTCTTTTAGGATATAATACAGAATAAGGCCCAGTGGAGAAAGGGTCTAAGGGGGCGTCCCCATGTACGCTATACTCTAAATTGAACCTGAATTCGACTTGGAACGTCCCCATGCAAAGCTCCCAAACTGGGCTACATGCAGAACAAATCACCCAAATCCGTGGTAAATAAACTCCCCTTGCAAACTGTTCTCACTGCGGTTCAGGAGGCAAACCTGGATTATTTTGGAGGCTAAACTAATGTGTGTCTGCTATCCTACCTGTTTCTTCCTGTCCCTGTAGCAGGGCATGAGCTTGCAAAATGGCCTTGCATCTCCCCTTAATGTCTGCAGGGTTAGGAAGGCCTCCTGTCCTGCTGGGAAAGGCCGGGAAGGGGTCTTTGCCAGCACAATGCCCGTGTAAAGTGGAAGCGCCGGTCCCTCTTGCCACCCTAAGGACAACTGAGGGTGGGGGTGCCCTCAGAGCAGTGAAAATCTGCCCTGTGAAGGTTCCTTCAAAAGGCAGGAGGAGCTAGACCAGAGGTGGTCAAGGCCTCCATGGTCTGCACTTAGAAGCAGATACGGAGGTCCAGAATGTACCACAAGGACCCTTGATTGAAGGTCAGAAAGGGCCTTAGGTAGCCGGAGGGAACCAGTGGAGCATCCTGGGAAATTCCATGTGCATCCTGTAGGTGCCTGTTATAGAGAGGACTCCTGATGTGGAAAAGCCACTCCAGGCCAGGAACGTGGCGGCATCTTGGGGCACATTGGGGGCAGTCTGCGCATATTCTAATGTATGCGAAATTCGGTCAAATTTGTCTGAATTTCGACATTCAAATTTGAATTGAAAGCCCATAAATTCAAATTCAAGCATTCAAACGGATTTCAAATTTGAATTATCCAGACATATATATGTGTACTGGTTCGTACACAATGCGTACTTGCTCATACACATCGTTCACGCATCCGTACAGGACGAAAACGGGTTGCATACGGGATAACTACGGGATGTATACGGACTTGTACGGATGCGTTCAGATGCAAATGGGATGTGTAACGATGTGTAGGGGCACATACAAATGTTGTCAACATTCCTAAGTGCGAACTTGAATTAAAAATTCAAACGAATAGATTCGGATTGGCTTAATTCGAATCAAATTCGGTTAAATTCAAATTTTAAAGATTCGAATTGAAACAAATTTCGGAATATTTGAATCAAATTGAATCCAGAAAATTGCATTTGTATGCATCCCTCCTGGCCTGGCCTGGCCAAGTGGTTTGAAGTGGGGAACAAAAGCTCCCTGGCCTTGAAGTTGGAAGCCAGGAGGAGATGAACACACCACCAGAAGTGAGCCCATCAAGCTCCAGATCAAAGCCGGGGCCATTCCCAGTCCTGGTGTCTCTCTGTGGACCGGTGGCAGGAATGAGCACCCAGCCTGGCCTGTGTGGGAACTGGCCAGAGAGAAAGGCCGGGTGGCCACCAAGAGGAATGGCAGCCATGCCCTTCCGTGGTCCCAGAACCCATCTAGAGTGGTCTTTACTGACCATGGTGATGTGGCCCATTAATTCTGCTCCACTGGTCCCCACCTGCTCTATGTCCTTGGCAGGATTTAGGGGGCAAAACAGGAAGAGTGCCTCACCGGTGTTTCTGTGTGCTTCTATTTAGGGCCCACGTTAAAGACCTTCAGGTGAACAACGCGTCCTTGGCCTTCTCTGAAGGGACAGGTGTCAACTTGACCATCCAAGATGCCCAGATCTTGTTCAAAGGAAATTGGATGTCAGCTACTATTTTGGGGTAAGAATTAATCCGATGGTTGGGATTAATTGGCTAGTGGCTGCCAAAGGACATATCCTGTTCTAATCCAGAGCCTCCCTTTTGGCCAGAGAAGATGAGGCAGACACACCATTCCCTAACCTCCCTCCATTTTATCTCCACAACAACACTGGGACAAGAGGCAGTGACTGGGGCCAAGGGCCCAGATTAGGTCCGTGTGAGACACTCTGTCCTTGATGGGGTTGTTATGCCCTGGAAGGGACAGGTGTGCAATTTGGGGGTACTCCTGGACTCTGCGCTAACACTTGAAGCTCAGGTGGAGGCCGTGGCCAGGAGTGCCTACTCCCAACTACAGCTGGTACGTCAATTGAAGCCTTTCCTGGACAGAGATGACTTGGCCACAGTTATCCATGCTCTGGTAACCTCTAGACTGGACTACTGTAATGCATTTTACATGGGGCTGCCCTTGAAGACAGTTCTGAAGTTGCAGCTAGTGCAAAATGCAGCCGCTAGGGTGCTGACCAGGACAGATAGCCAGATGCACATCACACCAGTCTTAGAAGGGTTGCATTGGCTGCCAATTCACTACCAAGCCCAATTCAAGATGTTAACCCTGACTTATAAGGCCTTAAATGACAAGGGCCCCAAATATTTAAGGAAGGCTTTCTCCCATACTGACCTGCCCGTGCCTTAAGATCTGGAGGTGAGGGCCTCCTGGTTGTCCTATTACCCTCAGTGGTGAAACAGATGGACACCCAGGAAAGGGCCTTTTCAGTGATGGCCCCCAGGTTGTGGAACAGCCTCCCCTTCCAGTTGCGTCAGGCCCCTTCTCTGTCTACTTTCAGGAAGGCAGTGAAGATGCACCTTTTTGTCCTGGCCTTTGGCTAATGTGGCTATATTGTCCTGTCCCTGCCCCTCCCCCCCCCACACACAGCAGATACTATTATTTTAATATTTATGATGCTGTTTTAATTGTGTCATTAGAAATGTTTTTATGATCTTTAGGAGATTGTTTTGTTTTGTAGTCTGTTGGTTTTGAAGGTTGTTACCCACCCTGAGACTTTCAGGTATAGGGTGGGGTAGATATATAAATAATAAATAAAATAAAGGGAGGCAGGGAGCACAATGTTTGTCACCATGAGATTTTTGGAAGAAAAGGATAACAACATAAGATGGATGGAGCCAGAGCCTATCTAGTCCAGCATCCTGTCCCACACAGTGACCCAGCAATGGGGATCTTATAATTCAATTCTTAAGGCTTTTTATCCCATTCCTTATTACTTCACTCAATACATTTGTCACTCCTGGTCTATTAATGAAACTGAATAAGTCTCTCCACTTCCCTTCGACTGATACTCTGTAATCCCATATAATTCATCCGCTGATGTCTATCAAAATCAAATTTAAAGTGATCAACAATGTAATTAATGCCACAGCTCAACTTTATCTTGGGAAATAGAGCTCAGCTTCCAGATATTCCTGAATTACGACTGCCACCATTCTGTGTCCATGGGGCTGGCTTGGGATGATGGGATCGTAGTTCACCGCTGGAGAGCCCCTTGCTGGCCCCTTGTGGGCCAGTTTGGTCTAGTGGTTAAGGAGCCGGACTCTTATCTGAGAATACTAGGTTTGATTCCACCCTACCCCACGAAGCCAGCTGGGTGACCTTGGGCTAGTCACAGCTCTTCTGAGCTCTCACAGCCCCACCCACCTCACAGGGTGTCTGTTGTGGGGAGAAGAACAGAAGGTTTGTCAGCCACTTTAAGTCCCCTTAAATGGGTGGGGAAAGAGAGTTCTCCAACCAGCTGTTGCAAAGCCCGGCTCCTGTTCCTCCTCTGGAGGGCTGCGATCACGGGGCCATTTTTAACTCTTGCTTCTTTCTCCCTGTTTCCAGGAGTCAACGTGGCACCGCTGACCTCAACGTCTCCCAGCTGTCCCTCTCTACCACCCTCGGGATTGGCAAGGATGATATGGGGCGGCCCCAAGTCTGGTTCTCCGGCTGCCAGTCCGCCATCAGGGACCTAAAGTTGACCTTCTACGGGGGAAGCAGGTAGGCAACCGTTTCTAACCCCCAATTTCCTTTCCGTGACCGAACCCTAAAAAACAGTCTCCTTGGGCTAGCGCAAGCTCTCCCACCACTGCCAGATGCTCTTCAACTACCATGCCCTTCATTCTCTGCCCGCAGCCCCAGCCCCAGGTTGGTTGAGCCTGGCATGGGATGGTGGGGGTGTAGTTCAGGGTGACCTGGAGGGCCACGGCGAGAGCAACTTTGCTGCAGAGAATGGGAAATGCACTTTCTATCTATCTTTGATGGCAATGATTTAGACTGCAGAAGATTCTAAAGTTGAAGTGGAAATAGACCAAGACTCCTATTTGGGAATACTGTACCGGGTTTGATTCCGCACTCCTCCGTGAAGCCAGCTGGGTGACCTTGACCTAGTCACAGCCCCTTTCTGAGTTCTCACAGCCTTATCTACCTCATAGAGTGTCAGTTGAGAGGAGAAGAACAGAAGGTTTGTCAGCAGCCTTGGGTCCCCTTAAAAGGCAAGAAAAACAGGGTACAAAAGCCAACTCTTCTGTGAGCCAGTTTGGTCTATTGGTTAGGCAGCCAGACCCTTATCTGGGAATACCGGGTTTGATTCCGCACTCCTCCACAAAGCCAGCTGGGTGACCTTGGGCTAGTCACAGCCCATTTCTGACTTCTCACAGCCCCATCTACCTCATAGGGTGTCTGTTATGGGGAGAAGTACAGAAGGTTTGTCAGCCGCTTTGAGTCCCCTTAAATGGGTTATGGAAGCAGGGTCGAAAAGCCAACTCTTCTTCTTCTTCTGTGCAAGTCTCCTCCACAGATCTTTATTTGCAGATAAATCAGTGCAGTGCAGACAGGCTCTAACATCTCTTTCTTATGAAAAACATAACCGATCCACCTCCCACACTGAATTGCGCAGATACCTTTGTGACGCATGGTGCTTCTTGCTGAAACTCTCCTTTGTGCGAGTTTGCAGATTAGGAGATTAAGCCCGCCTCCAGCTGCTGTCCAGAGATCCTGCTAGGAAGTGATCATGAGGAGTATTGGCTCCCCAGTATTATTGCATGGCACCGTGGCACTATGTCTGCATGTTTTTGTCATGCGCACATCCAGATATTCAGCCAATGCTGAATATCCAGAAGTAAGGATGTGCACAGATGGGGATTTTTTTTGCATTAGATTCATATCAAATCAAATGCAAGAAAATTTGTGTTCGTTCAAATAGACCCCGTTTGAATGCGGTGGGATTCTATTTATTATTAATGTATTTACACAAATTTGTACGAATGTCAGAAATGAACGCATATGTACCCGATATGTATCCCGTAACATATCTGGTCTCAGAGCGTCAAATCCACTTTGAATCTGCTCTCAAACTATGTCGAATTCACCCTGGATCCTTTGCAGACGTCACTGGCCCAGCCATCTTCCCACCTCCCCATTTCACGAATGTTCCAAAGCTCCGTACGAATGTTCTGAAAGAATTCCTATTTGTACACATTTCAATGTACAAATGTCGTAACATTTGATTCATATACGGTTGCCCAAATTTGTATGGGCATGTGCAGCTATCTGTCTTGGCCTCCACACATGCACGGTGGATGGAGCATGGGGCTGCTCCATCCCCAAGGTAAGAGAAAGAGTTATTGCTGGGAATTCTGTGACCAGTACGGGGTTTCCCAGCATCTTAGTCCTTCTTGGGGGGGGGGGGATATGGTGGGGCGATGGTGAAGTTGTGGCAATCTCACCACAGCGATACCATAACGGCACTCTATTCCCCCATTCTGGATGGGCTCTTGGTTTTGCAAGAGATCTGCTTCAGTTGTCATTGGGGTTTTTTCCACTAGCACTAAGTACCCATTAGGGACCCATTAGGCTCAGAGCAAGAAGACCCTGTTTCCACTGTAGACCCCCATTAGAGCCATTTCCACCTGTAGTAGGGAAATCTGGATTAAATGGGTCTTTCAGGACCTATAACCCAGATTTTCGGTAGATGGGGTTGACAATTTGGTCTTCGACCATGAAATCTGGATTATAGAGTGCGGGTTCGCATCGCCGTTGGGCAATGGGGTCTAGGGGCACCCATGGGGGGGGTGCCCTGAAACCCAAAGCTTCGGAGCTGGTGCCTAATCTCTGAAGACAACTCCAGAGAACGGCACAGACTTCAGACCTTAGGCCATTTCTACAGGGCCTTTTTATGGAGGTTTGGCCAAGCTCCAGAGAATCTCCAGAGCAATTTGCCACAATCATTGAAGATTCTCCAGAGTGGCTCCAAAGTTTGCCCCTCGGCCTGCGCGTCACCCCCCAAAAAACATGGGGTGACATACGGGCCCAATGTGAGTAGAGTCGGAATCGCCACATGGGTGCTCCGACATTTCCACCGCGAGCATGCCTCACCCATTGCTACTGGGTGCTACGCCGCCCGTGGAGACGCACTGGGTACCTCCTTAGATCTGGATCTACTAAATCCAGATTACCTGAAGGACCCATTTCTTAGATCTGGATCATCCAGATTAAGGGAGGTAAGTGGGGAAAAACTCATTCTCAGTTCAAAGCCCTTGGATGGGACAGGAAGGATGCATCTTTGCTTTGGATCTTGCAACTTAATCTCTCTCCTCTTCCTGCACAGTTGGCTTTACAATGTGGTTGCCTCTACCACCAAGGAAGTGATGAAATCACAACTCAATAAACAGGTGAGACGCCGGAGCTGGGAACAGAGATTCTTGACAGCGTGATGTGTTAAATGCACTTACCTGTGGAATCTGCATTCAAATTTGGGTCGAATCGAATATCAAAACATTCAATTCAATTTGAATGTTTATAATCCAAATGCAGCAAAATCCAATTCGAATGCAATACATTTGAAACTATTCATCTGAATGTTGGGTTCGAATCCGAAGATACGAATGTCGACAACATTCGTATGTGTTATACGTATCTGTACGCCTTTCGTACTCATTCTGTTTTATCCTGTATGCATCCCGTTTTCGTCCCGTACTATCAGTGGAAATGTGTTCAGATATGTATGAGATCCGTACAGATACACATGCATTACATATGAATCTGCACATCTGAATGTTTTGAATCTTTCAAAATTTGTTTGAATGTTTAAATTCGAATCTGTAGACATTCTGTTTGAATTCGAATGTCCACATTCATTCAAATTGATTGAATTTCGTATGTTTAGAACATCCGTACACATTCTTACTGTGGAAGATGGTTTTGGGGGCCTCCAAATGTCCAAAGAAACGCTTCCTCCCATACAGCACTGCCCAAGCCTCAGAACTGGCCTAGAAGACCTTTTTGGCTGTACCCCTACCCTCAGCACTTAAAGGGGTGGGAGGCCATGAAAGGGCCTTCTCTGTGGTAGCCCCCTAGCCTGTGGAGCAGCTTTCCCTCTCAGATGCATCAGACACCTTCATTGTGTACCTTTGGTGGAGATGGTTTTGGTTAAACGAACTCTGCAGTTTATCTCCTTTTCCTGAGCACTGAAATTTTAATCCTGTTTTATCTTTACCCCTCTTCTGAATCTCTGTTAGCTCCGCTTTTTAAATTTCCTTTGTATTGTTTTTATGTGCTGTAATCCATCCTGAGACATTAAGGTTTAGGGCAAGATATGGTAGATATGTAAGAACAGGGAGGGAGGGAGGAAGATGTATAAGAAAAGGAAGTGTGGAAGGAAGGAAGGAATGTAAGAAAAAGAAGGGAAGGAGATGTGTAAAAGGAGAGAATGAGGGAGGGGAGAGAGTAAGAAAGAAAGAGAGAGAGAGAGAAAGAGAAAGAAAGAGAGAGAGAAAGAAAGAGAGAAAGAGAAAGAAAGAGAGAGAGAGAAAGAGAGAGAGAAAGAAAGAGAAAGAAAGAGAGAGAGAGAGAGAGAAAGAGAAAAAGAAAGAGAGAGAGAGAGAGAGAGAGAAAGAAAGAGAGAAAGAGAAAGAAAGAGAGAGAGAGAGACAGAAAGAAAGAAAGAGTCTTGTAGCCATTCCTTTCAATTCAAGCTCCTAGAATTCTCTCTTGAGCCACTAAAGTTGTGATTTAAGACTCTCTGTCCATTTTTCTCTATTAGTTTGGGTGTTTTTAGCAGGTACAGGCCAAGGGTCCGTTTATGGTCCTTCTAACATTCTGGACTCCGTATCTTCTAGTTGTGTTTGGAGCTCAAGAAAGGCATCGGGGAACTTGCAAAAACCCTGAAAACGTTGAAAGGTAATGGACAGAGCTTCTCTTCTCCGGGATAACTTCAGACTTTCTGATTTGTGCCTTGCAAGAGTTTTGATCTCCTCTTGCTCTTATCTAGTCTCAGCCCCAGTGGACTCCACGGCCGAGATAGACTACTCCGTGGTGGACAACCCGGAGATCCACGCAAACCGATGCAAGGCGGAGCTCAAGGTAATGCAGCTGCATTGATCTTTGGAGTGGGTCTGTGGGACTTTTTTAAAAGACAGAATAGCGTGTGTATCAGGAAAGTGTACAAGAAGGAGAGCCAGCGTGGGGGGAAGAACATAAGAACCTGAGAGGAGCCCTGCTGGATCAGGCTGTGGCCCATCTAGTCCATAAGAACCTGAGAGGAGCCCTGCTGGATCAGGCTGCGGCCCATCTAGTCCGTAAGAACCTCAGAGGAGCCCTGCTGGATCAGGCCACAGCCCATCTAGTCCATAAGAACTTAAGAGGAGCCCTGCTGGATCAGGCCACAGCCCATCTGGCCCATAAGAACCTAAGAGGAGCCCTGCTGGATCAGGCCACAGACCATCTAGTCCAGTATCCCATTGCACATGGTGGCCCACCAATTGCCCATGGGCAGCTCAAGCAGAGACAAGGGCAAACCTTCTCCTGCTCTCAAATCCCAGCAAATGGCCTTAGAAGCATCCTGCTTTCCCCTCCCCCCCAGCCTGAAAGATGCACCTAGGCATTCATTCTAGTAGCCATTGATACATCTGTCATCCATAAATTTGTCTACCATCTAGACTGGTAGCTGTTATACCAATAATATCAGTTCTTTTATCCATCATTAAGCTTTCTAGCTCCCCTATTTTAGCTCGAAGGCTTCTGGTGTTTGCATATATACATTTGTATTCACTCCTCTGGTCCAAATTCTGCTGTTGAGGAACATGTGAATCCTTATACTGCCCCTTGCATCATTCTTGCATTACTGTTCACTAATCCCCCACTTCATTCAGCATTATGTACATACTTCCAGCCCTCCTCACCCAAGGGCGCACTCTCCTGACCCAGACACTTGCCCGGTTCCTGACGGTTTTCCTGTCGGGTAACATCTTGGCATAACACCAAGCAGCTTTTCCAAACTTAAAACCAGGTGCCCCTGTAGCCAAATGTTACATTGGACATTTTACCCATTCATTCATATATCACGTCCCACTCTCCCTCTTCCTGGCATTATGAAAAATTAATACAGACAGCTTATGAAAAATTAATACAGACAGGATGTTCATGAACCCTTTTTTTGCATTCAGTTTGTATTGAATCGAGTTTAAGAAAATTTGTATGCATTCAAATAGATCCCCTTTGAAGGTGGTAGGATTCTATTCAATACAGATGAATGGGTACCAATTTGTACGAATATCCGATATGAATGCATACACATCGGATACTTATCCGGTAACCTATCTGCTCTGAATCCACTTTGAATCCATTTCACGAATGTTCTGAAGCATTCGTACGAATACGGATGTCAATATATGAATGTTGTAACATTTGATTTTTGCACTTAGGTGAAAGGGGAGGTCTGTGGTTGCTTCTGAACGGAATCACGTGGGCCCGTTCCAGAATGGCTCTGAGCATGTGGGACCAGTCCTCAACCCGGATAGCTGTGGAGCTCTAAAAAGGCCTCTGACCTTTCATATTTGGTTCTTCTTTTCCTTGGCTTTCAGGGAGAGTTCTTCTTGGTGGGACAGACAGACAGAAGCCCCTTCCTGCCTGCACCCTTCCTTCTTCCCAGCAACTCAAGTTCTATGGTTCTCCTTGGAATCTCTGAGTCTGTGGTCAACTCCGCTGCCTTTGTATACTACACCGCTGGGGCTCTACAGGTGAACTACACCGACAAAAAGGTACGCCCACCTGGAGCGTGTAAAGGAGGGGAATATCACTGAATCTGTGCAAGCGCTTTCCCTCCCTCCAGAGCTGATTTTGCAAGAATTAAAATATAATCTCTAAGGAGGCGTGAGTCTCCGTACAACCCAGTTTTGGAAACAATGGTAGTTCCCATTGTTTCAAATAAATACTAAGAGCAAACTTGTCTGGCAACCAGGATCCCAAAATAAAATGTTTGTTTCGTGTTTTTGTTTCAGATCCCCAAAACATTCCCTCTCCGTCTGAACACTAAGAATGTGGGATTGTTCGTACCAGAAGTAAGTTTAGATATGGAGAACAACTCATTGTTACTCTCTTCTCAAAGACCTAAAATGGAAGACTGAGAGCATCTTGTAGAATATTGGCCCCATCCAGATAGGGGAAATATAGGGTGTTTTTCAACTGTCACTAGAAGTACCCTTTAAGTACCCATTAATGGGTACTTCTAGTGACAGTGAAAAAAACACCCATAGAGTCATTATGCACCATTATGGTGTGGTTGTCTCATGTACCCATCATAGCTTTGCTCTTTGACCAAGAAAAATGCTAGAAACTATTCCTGGAAAACTGGGCACTGATTGTAGGTTTTGCTGCAGTGGTGCATTTACAAGTTCTCTTCATAAATCTATGGTGAGGCCACATGTGGAATATTGTGTACAATTCTGGCCACCACACCTCAACTGGAAAAGGTGCAGTAAAGGGCAACCAGAATGATTAAGGGGCTGGAACAAAATCCCTTACGAAATCAGACTGCAACACCTGGGCTTTTTCAGCCTGGAAAGATGGCATTTAAGAGGGCATCTGATTGAAGTAGATAAAAAATCATGCATGGTATGGAAAAGGTGAATAGAAAAAAATACACTAGAACCAAGGGGCATCTATGAAGCTGATGGGTAGGAGAGTCGGAACAGACAAGGGGAAGCATTTCTTCACCCAGAGGGTCATCAGTCTATGGAATTGGCTGCCAG
Organism: Aspidoscelis marmoratus; assembly: GCA_014337955.1. NCBI lineage: Eukaryota > Metazoa > Chordata > Lepidosauria > Squamata > Teiidae > Aspidoscelis > Aspidoscelis marmoratus. The sequence continues at coordinate 12,710,071 of MTQE01002217.1, forward strand.
AAGGGGTGGTGGCTAGGGGTGTGTGCAAATGCAATTTTTGGGATTCAATTTGATTAGAATCGAATACCCAAAAATTCAATTCAATTAAAATATTTAGAATTCAAATTTGACCAAATTCGATTCAAATTAAATACATTTGAATCTATTTGTTCCAATTTTTTATTCAGATTTGCACTCATGAATAACGACAACATTTGTAGATGCCCATACTGTGTCTGATGAGTGACACAGTATTAATGAAAATAGGCTTTTGGTGCTTTCTGCTACATCAGTCATCAAGCAGTATTGGCTGCCTTCAGACTAGCTGAATTAACCCGCAGCAAAATCTAAGAGCACAGTATACTCACTGCACAGCAACTACTGGGCATCCCGACTGGAAAGGCAGCTCTGTAGCTTCCCCTGTCGGAGCTGCTAGAGCTGAATCGGCGTGCACCATCACGTGGTTTGTGGCAGCCAATCAAATTTCGAGCTGCCCTTCCTGCTTTTCTGGCATCTCGTCTGCTTTTCTTGTAGTCCTGCCTGCATTGGCTTGAAGCTTTGGATTTTCTTTATACCGCGCAGTGACTGTCGTTGAACCGGCATTAAGGGACCTGCGCAGTCCCAACTGGATAACGCGACACCACGACGATTGAATGATCACCGTGTGTGACGGCTCGATCAGGACTGTGCATTCCGATGCTCACTATAAATGTGTCCGGACAAAGCCATTGTTAGGATTTTACCTTTGAGAAGTCTGTTTACAAAAGAAGCAGAAAGTAGAGTGTCTGTAGGGACTTTGTCAGCCTTCCAGTCATGCTGCCCAGATGGAATTACATGGAGGCAAGAAAGAAGAGCATCTAACGCCACTTTGCTTCTCCCTGTTTCCACCCAGCTGAAGAAGCTCTTCCCATCCATGGCCATGGAGATACACATTGTAGCCCAGAAGGCGCCACTGCTAAGCTTCCGTCCTGGAGGGGTGGACGCAAAACTCTCCGCTTCTGTCGAGATCTTTGTCGTTCTCCCAAATGCCAGCCTGGCCTCTGTGTTCATCCTAAATATTGTAAGCACCTGGGAGACATGGGAGGGGAAGGGATCGAGTGTTTTTCCATTGTCAGAAAGTACCCATTTTTGCACCCATTTGGGTGTGAGCCGATCCCATTTCCACCACGGCACCCATTTGGGACCCAATTGTTTTGACTGCTGCTGGGGAAATCCGGATCAAATGGGTACTTTCTGGCCTTAAATCCGGATTTTCTGTAGACCCCATTAATGGGGTCTACAATGGGGTCTTTAGGCAGAAAATCCGGATTAAAGGGAGCCTGTTTCCATGCTTGTGTGGCAATGGGGTCTAGAGGAGGCTATGGGGAGCGGGCACCCATGGGGGCGGAGCCCCAAAACCTAAGCTTCAAAGTCATTTCAAAGTCACTTCGAAGTTTGTGCAAAATAGCTCCGGAGCGTCTTTGAAGTCTGTGCTGATCTTCAGAGTGAACTCCGAAATGACTCCAAAGTGACTCCGAAGTGACTCTGATGTCACTTCGAAGTTCACTCTGAAGATCAGCACAGACTTCAATGGAGCTGTTTTGCACAGACTTTGATTTGACTTTGAAGTGACTTCGAAGCCACTTCGGAGATTGTACCCCCTGTCCCCACAAACACCTGGGGTGACAAGCAGACCCCTCATGGGTAGATCCGGATTTCCAAATGGGGGCTCCGGTGTTTCCACAGCAGGGAGGCTAGCACCCATTGCTATTGGGTGCTAGACCACCCATGGAAACACGTTGGGTACTTCCCTTAATCCGGATCTACTAGATCCGGGTTAAGGAATGTACCCATTCCTTAGATCCAGATCTTCTTAGATCTGGATTAAAGGACTGCGGTGGAAAAACACCCATCCTTTGCTTCCCTTAGGATTGGTGGGAGAGAGTAAGAATCTCCATGAATATTTCTACAAATTCGCAATTTGTACAAACTCATAGAAATTCAAACATTTGCGTTGGAACCGAATATTGACTGGATTCAAAGATCGACATTCAAATGCAAAGCGAATGCTTTTGTGCATTAGTTTAATACTTTTATTATATTTGTGAATAGGGATGTGCATGAATAGATATTCATTATCCATACAAATTTGTATAAATTTGGACATTCGTACACGAGTTGAATATCCAGACATTTGTACTTTAACATTCGTATTAATACAAATATTTTTGAGTTATTCATACACATAATTAGGACATTCATATGTGTACGTATCTATACACATTGTGTACATTTCCGTACCCAACTTGTGCATATCCATACGCATCCATATGGATATGTACGGGATGCTTACGGGATGCATACGAGATTTGTATCGTTAGATATGTATCAAATATTCAAACAAATAGATACAAATGTATTCGTATCGGTTCGAATGTCCAGACATTAGTTTTTCTTTATTTGTGCAAATTTGGATTTCCAAATATACGATTCGTTAACAACTGAATGTCGAAAATTGCATTTGTGCACACCCTTATTTGTGAACGTTGGGGAGGCAGCAAAGAAGCTGCCCAGTCACACCTGCAGCAGATTGAAAACGGATTCAGAGTGGAGTCAAAGCGGATTCGGAACAGATCCAGAGGGAATTCAGGGGTGGAACTGATCGCAGGGGTTCAGAGTAGGTTTGGAGAGGATTTGAGGCGCATTCACAGCCGGTTCAAATCCTACCGCGTTTGAAGTTCACACAAATGCACGTTTCTTCTGTGTTCGTTTTGTTACGAAACGAAGCGGACACCAAAAAAGACCCGCGCAGATCCCTAGAAAAGAGGTGAACGCAGGTCCCAATGACAGAAGTGAGCCCAGTTTCTCGCAGTCCCAACCCTGCACCGTTCTTTCCCACCAAAGCCCAGAAGCTCTTTCTGCCCCATGGTGCTATTGGCCTCCTCCTCCTAGTAGGCTCTGTGTTCAGTAGTTGAGAAGGATGTTCTGACCATCAGTTGCCAAGGAGCCCAAATTTATTTATTTATCAATCCTTAACATGTGTATTGGTTCATAAACAGTGGTGGTGGCTGATGTGCTGGGACAATATCTCCCATTCCATTGGGTTTGGCAGGGAATGCTGAGAGTAGAATCCTGAGGGTCCTGGCTGTCCAATGCAACAGGCAGGAAGATGTTCAGCTTTGCCTAACCAAGCTGGATGCTTATAATCCATCCACCAGACTGGTGATGGGAGTCTCTGGCCAGACTTGCATCACACCAGTCTTGAAGGATCTGAACTGCTTGCCTATTCTCTACTAAGCCCAATTCAAAGTGTTGACACTAATTTATAAAGCCCTAACCGGCTTGGGCCCTGGGTATATGAAGGAGCGCCTTTTCTCATATGCCTGGGCACTGGGATCTCAAGGAGGCCTTCTTGGGAGTTCCTTCTGTTTCAGAGTTATGAGCCGTGGGGACTTGCATGAGGGCCTTTTCCCTGGTGGCCCCCAGACTCTGGAACAGCCTCCCTTTAGAGATTCGCCAGGCGTCTGCACTGAGAGGAGACATGATCGTGGTCTTCAAGTATCTTTTCACCAAGGCTTTTGCTGTTTAAATAGCTTCCTCTGGGTGCTGTCCTGTTAGGGAGGAAGGGAGAGAGATAGGGTTATATTTTTAATTATGTTTTAATATTTGATATGTTTTGTTCCTATTGTAACCTGCCCTGGGACCATTTGGTGAAGGGCGGGATATAAACAAACAAACAAATAAAAAAATAAATATTATCTTTCCCACCAGCACAGCAACCTTACTGGGCAGCTCTTCCTGGAACCGGTCAAATCCGGGAACTCTCTTGGCAAGGTGGTGGGGTCTGTGTCCCTCAAAGGGTGAGTTTCTTAGCTATCCAAAGACTGACATTTGAATGCGGAGCAAATGCTTTTGCGCATTCTTTTGCAGCTTCATTATATTTGTGAAAGTGCAGCAGACTCAGAGTGGATTCAAAGTGGATTCAGAGCAGATTCGGAGGGGATTCGGAGGCATGGCTGGTGGCGGGGATTTGAATTGGATTCGGAGAACGTTCACAGTGGATTCACATCATACCACATACAAAGGGGCTCTAGTTATACGAAGGCAAATTTCTTTCCCATCTCTATTGGAAAACCTGCAACTACATTGGGTTTTCCAGGAATAGTTTCCCAAACATTTTAAGGGGGAAACAGTGGGGCAACCCCAGCACATTGGCATCATGATGGCACCAAATTACACCTTTCTCAATAGGACCAATATATATAAATATGGTGCTGGATAATTTCAGGTTCTTGGCTTTGCCCGGATACAACCTGAATTAGTGTAATACTTCCATATCAACCTGCCCGTGCCTTAAGATCTGGAGGGGAGGCCCTCCTGGTTGTCCCACCACTTTCTTTAGTAAAACCAGTGGGCACCCAGGAGAGGGCCTTCTCAGTAATGGCCCCCCAGGCTACGGAATAGTCTCTGCCTTGAGGTGTGTCATGCTCCTTTACTGTATATGTTTAGGAAGGCAGTGAAGACACACCTCTTTGCCCTGTTTCAATATATACTGTTGTTGTTTTAATATATGTCTGATTTTAAATGTTGTTACCCGCCCCGAGACCTTTGGGTATAGAGAAGGATAGAAATACAAATAATAAAATAAATAAATAAATAAATAAATAATTCTCAGCTTCTCTATCTAGCTGTTGCACCTCTGTTTCTCTTTAGCACTGGCTGCATATACGAAAAGGCCATGATATACCTTCATGCCATAAACAGGTGCTAAGTAGCAATTCTGCATGCTGGAAAAACTGAATAGTGTAAGGAGCTTTCCATTCTGGCTCAACTTAATCCGGATTTCACGCCTTCCATTTCTCTGTGTCCCAACAGCATCCGCCTGTCCCAGGAGTGGTCGAGGATTGGTGACGTCAAGGTGAGTAGAGCAATGGTCTGCTGACCGAGATAAGGTCCGTTGGACAAGGCTGGCACAGGAGGGCAGAGTCTGCGCACTTTCATTTCTACCCATTTCATCTGCGGACTTTCCCTCCAGGATGGTCTAAATCAGTGATGGCCAACAGGTGACACGCCAAGCCCTTTTGGGTGACACACATGGTCACCCTGGCACCTGGGCGTGTAGTGCTTGCTTGTTCTTGAAGTGCGCAAAACACCAACTTTCAGTTGAAGATTTAGCAAATGAAATTCAGCAACAAAAGTCACTAATGTAAAGAATTATTCATTTTTGCTTTTAATAAAATACATATATCAAAAATATAACTTTTTTTTACTAGAGCTACAAATATCACAAAATTATGGATATTTCTAGAAGTGACACAGCACCTGAGTTAAGCTAGGTTTTCTTGTGAATGTTGACACACCGAGCTCAAAAGGTTAGCCATCACTGGTCTAAATGGAGCATGGAAAGTCCGCAAATAAAACGGATAGGAATAAAGAAGTGTGAGCGGTCAGAGCTGAAGATGGACTGAAGAAGGTTTTCAAATGAAGGTGGGAGAAAGGCCTCTTTGGTTTGGAGAGTCGGCGCTTAAGAGATTGAAGGATAAAAAATCATGCACAGTGTAGAAAAGGTGGATGGAGAAAATTTCTTTTCTCTATCGCACAACACTAGAACCAGGGGGCATCTATGAAGCTGATGGGTAGGAGAGTCAGATCTGACAGGGGGAGGTATTTCTTCACCCAGAGGGTCATCGGCTTATGGAATGGGCTGCCGGAAGGGGTGGTGACAGCTACCAGTCTGGATGGCTTTAAGGAAGGCTGAGACAAATTTATGGATGACAGATGCATCAATGGCTACTAGAATGGATGCCTAAGTACATATTTCAGGCTGGGCAATAAGCAGGATGCCTCTAAGGTCATTTACTGGGATTCAAGGGCAGGAGAAGGCTTGTCCTTGTCTCTCCTTGAGATGCCCATGAGCATTTGGTGGCCCACTGTGTGTGATGGGATGCTGGACCAGATGGGCTGTGGCCTGATCCAGCAGGGCTCCTCTTATGTTCTTAAAGGCCGTGGTTACACCTTGACTTTAATTCTTTTTCAGCCCAAATTCCAGCCCATTTGGTTACATCTTTAATCCCCTTCTATGAGGCCTTCAGGGTCCCTGCTGTCCGGAAAACGATACCTATGCAGTAGGGATCTGCATGAATTCTTTTTGTATTCTATTCGTATCAAACTGAACGCCAGGAAATTCAAATGTGTTCAAATAGATCCCCTTCAAATGTAACAGCATTCAAATTCAATACAGATGTTCAATCCCATACGAATCCCAAACAAATCTCATACGTGTCCCATACGAAGCTTCATACAAATGTATAGAACCTTTGATTTGAATTCGAATGTCGATCTTCCGGTGTGCTAACATCCGATTCAGATACGAATGTCCGCATTTCAATGTTAGATATTTGCGCCCATCTATATTATGCAAGCCTCTGCTCTGAGTCTCTCTCCTCCCGCTTCCCCCTTGCAAAGACAGTCCTTCCTCTGCCCCGTCACTGCAATCTCCCTCCCCTCCTTCTTGACTTAATTTCCTTTCCCTGTTATCACTGCCGTTGCAATCAATGCTCTCCCTCCTCCCGCCCCCACTGCCACCTTGCCCCCCCCCCCGTTTACCCTCCTAGAACACCTCCCCATTAAGAACATCATTTCCCCCACCCACTCACCTGGTGAGGATTACCAGCAACAGCAACAGGAAGATGTAACCCAAGCCGTTCCAGGCCAAAAGCGGCTCGGATACGGCTCCCTTCCTGATGTGTATTTAAACGGTAGGGTGTAACCAAGGCCAATGTTTCCTTCTCCGTAGTTTTGAAATGTGCAGGAAAGCCTTGCCCAACCTAGCAGAGTGTCGTAGAGTCTCTTGGGTCTTGTTTTCCTGCTACTGGAAGGCCACAGAGGGTCACCCCTCCCTGCCATAGGTCAAATATATGATCTCTGGGGTGCCCTTCCTACTGGGGCTTCACTTCCAACGTCTAAATCATCCAATTCTCTCTTTCACAGCTGTCTGCCCTGGAGAAGCTCCTCAAATTTGTCAGCCCCTTGATATCTTCAAGGATTAACCGTGAGTCCAGTTTTCCTTTGGTCCATCCTTTTTAAAATGGCAAACTCTGCTTACATAGCAGATTATTATTATTATTATTATTATTATTATTATTATTATTATTATCATTATTATCATTATTATTATTATCATCATCATCATCATCATTATCATCATTATCATTATCATTATCATAAGTTTATTCCTTGAGCGCTATAAATGTATATAGCACTGTATAAACTACAAATATTTAAAAGACAGTACAGTAAAAGGATACAGATAAAGTT
>MTQE01002217.1:12747336-12759908 GCA_014337955.1 Aspidoscelis marmoratus
GAGAGCTGTGACTAGCCCAAGGTCACCCAGCTGGTTTCATGGAGGAGGACGGAATCAAACCTGGTATTCCTAGATAAGAGTCCAACTCCTTAACCACTACACCAAACTGGCTCACAATAGGGGCCTACCACCCAGACTATGGTAGGTCTCGGGAGCTTACCAGGTTCGATTCCGCCCTCCCCCATGAAGCCAGCTGGGTGACCCTGGGCTAGTCACAACTCCCTTCTGAGCTCTCACAGCCCCACCTACCTGTTGTGGGGAGAAGAACAGAAGGTTTGTCAGCTGCTTTGAGTCCCCTTAAATGGGTGAGAAAAGCTGGGTAGAAAAGGCAACTATCCTCCTCCTCCTTGGAGGCTGTTCCAAGCCCTTCCCTGCTCAACCTAACCCGTTCCTGAACCCAATCTCTCTCTCATGTAGCCATTCTTCACGCGGGTCAATCAGAACCGGTACCTTTAAGATTTTCTAAAGGTGCCTTTCGAGCAAGGAGATGCTCCTCTCCTCCCTTGGATGTTTAGAAAAGCACTTTACTACCTCAACAAAGACAGAAGTCTGGGAAAGAGAAATAAAAACTAGATTAGCAATCCCCACGAGATGTCCACGAATATTCGCATCATTCAAAATTAGGCCATTGGGATTCAAATCAAATGTTTTGATACATTTGTTTGAAGCTTCGTATGGGATTCGCATATGGGATCTGTATGCTATTTGTATGCATTCATATATAGGATCCATCTGCTGCTTGTATGCATTCGTATGGGATTTGTATGGGATTGAATATTCGTATTGAAGATGAATCCTACCACACTTGAAGGGGATCTGTCCGAATGGATACTAATTTTCTTGCATTCCATTCGATACGAATCAGATGCAAAACCCACATCCACGCAGCTCCCAACCCCAATTAAATCTCCCCTGCCCTCCTCCAGGTTCAAGATGGTCCTTCCAAGACCAATGGGCTTTGCCTTGTTGAAAGATCTGCGGTGGCGCATTGGAAGAGGTCTTCCAGCAGAGGGCGCTCATGTATCTTTTAACAACCCGCCCGCCCCCCCGCACTCCATTCACTCTGCTCTGCCCCACGTGGCTCTACCTCACCCCGCCCCGCCCCACCCCACCCCACCCCCATTCCCCGGCCAGCCCAGCCCAGCCCAGCCCTCTGCCTCTACTGCCCACAGCTGATGATGTTTCTGGACCATTGGGAAGTAAACAAGCCATGGCTAGCCTGCGTGTCGGCCTGCTCTCCTGGAAGCCAGGGGCGGAGAGAGGAACAAAGGGGCCGCTGTTTGGCTCACGTTGGTAGGATGCCCAGGGAGCTGATGTTTCCCTCGCAATGCAAGAGCGGCAGCTCATCTGCCAAGCGAGGGGGCAGGGAGAGAGAGGAGGAGGAGAAAGGCCCCTTCCACTCCCCAGCCGGGCAGCCGTTGAAGCAGACCTACCAGGCTGCGCCCTTTGCCGGCTTTCCTGCGGGGCCTCCAAGGCCTCTCGGTGCCCACGGTTTATTTGCAAGGTGGATGCAAACGCAGAGCAGTTGAATCATTACTTTTTCTAGCAACTGGCATGACGCTGTCTTATGTTGCAAAATGCCCAGGAACTCATTTCCTGCGTTGCAGAAGCTTGGACCTTTCTAAGGGTGCCCAGAACGGCGTGAGGCATCGGGGAAAGCGTCCCTGCATGAATCACCTAGTCGTCTGGAGTGTTGCAGTTTTTCCAGGGCGCAAAGAATGCGGGGCAGTGAAACCCACCCTGAAGGAGGGGGCAACTGGCCTGATCCTGAGAAAACACTTTCACCTCCAGAACCAGAGGGCATCTATGAAGCTGATGGGTAGGAGAGTCGGATCAGACAAGGGGAAGTATCTCTTCACCCAGAGGGTCATCGGTCTATGGAATTGGCTGCCAGAAGAGGTGGTGACAGCAACCAGCCTAGATGGCTTTTAAGGAAGGGTTAGATAAATATATGGACAAGCTACTAGAATGGATGTCTAAGTCCATCTTCCAGGTTGAGGGGAACAAGCAGGAGGCCTCTAAGGCCATTTGCTGGGATTGGAGAGCAGGAGAAGGTTTGCTCTTGTCTCTGCTTGAGATGCCCATGAGCAGTTGGTGGGCCACTGTGTGGGACAGGATGCTGGACTAGGTGGGCTGTGGCCTGATCCAGCAGGGCTCCTCTGAGGTTCTTATGGACTAGATGGTCTGTGGCCTGATCCAGCAGGGCTTCTCTTAGGTTCTTGGTTCTCTTATTTCCCGCCCCTTCATGGTGTTAATAACTATCCACTTGCCAAGAGAACTGTTGTTGATGGTGAGCGACCAGGTCTTAATCGCCTCAGATGATGTGGATTTTCTGGATCCATTTCCATAAGGTTTCATACCTGGTTTGGACACAGAAACAACACTGGTCTCCTTAGCGTTACGACCTTTTGGGAAGGGGACCATTGCGTTCTCCTGGACCTCTCAGAAGCTAACACTTATCCAAGCTAGGATTGGGTGGAACTATATTGTCGTGGTTTCTCTTGTGTCTTGGTGGCTGCCTGAAGATGGTGTTGCTGGACTGGGGAGCTGCAGTCAGACACTTGGTCCTAGAGGTGTGGCACTTCACAGGGTCCCATCTTGGCCCATTGTTGATTAACCTGTTTGTGAAGCCACTGGGAGAACTTTGCTATTGTCATCATGGGAAAGATGCACAATTCTGTATCTCCACTGCATGAAATGTAGGAAACAAGAAGAATCGGCTTTCATAACCCATTTTTCTCACCAATTTAAGGGGACTCAAAGTTGCTGACAAACCTTCTATTCTTCTCCCCACAACTGACATCCTGTGAGGTGAGGGTGTGTGTGTGATGTGAGAGCTCAGAAAGAGAGCTGTGACTAGCCCAAGGTCACCCAACTAGCTTCATGGGGGAGGAGGAAGAGTTGGCTTTTATACCCTGCTCTTCTGGACCATTGGGAACTCAGAGCTGCTGAGAAACCTCCTGTTCTTCTCCCCACCACAGACAACTTGTAAGGTAGGTGGGGCTGTGAACGCTCAGAATGAGAGCTGTGACTAGCCCAAGGCCACTCAGCTGGCTTCGGGGAGGAGTGCGGAATTGAACCCTAGTGACTATGAGATATGGGTCTGGACAAGACCAAACTGGAGGAATGTAGAAGTGTTGAACCAGGGTCCAACCATAGACATGGACCAGAGGAAGCTGAATGAACTGAAGCTCCTTGTTATTCTAATCACCACCGCCACCATTATCATGATCATCTCAGATCCTTCAGAAGGATCCAAAAATGGAAGAGCTGGTCGGCTGCGTATGACTAGCATGATGGAGACGAAGATGACAAAGTGAAGTCAGTTGACAAGATGTGTGTACAGGGATTACACAGGAGTCCTGAAGCAAGAAGCCAGAGTTGTGTAACTGCTAAACAAGAAACCAGAGTTGCTTAAATGCTATTTGATCATGGCTGAGGAAGCTGAAGCCTTCAGAGATGGGGCCCTTTTCCACTAGCAGAGGTGTCAAACTCAATTTTGCAGAGGGCCGGATTAAAAAAAAAAGTACTGTCAGGGCCAGGGGCGTGGCTGGGGGCGTGACCGAGGGTGTGGCTAGGGCACAGGAGGGGCTGGGGCGTGGCTGGGGGCGTGACCGGGGGCGTGACTAGGGCACAGAGGAGGGGCTGGGGCCGTGGCCGGGCCGTGGCTAGGGCACAGAGGAGGGGCTGGCTGTCCATGGCGGCGCCCACGGACTCGGGCAGTGGAGGGTCCCGCCACGCGCTCGCTCACCTCACCTCGCCTCCTTCGCGCCCAAGGAGGACAGCGGTGGCGGCGGCAGGCGGCGGCGGCAGGCGGCGGCCGCGGGCCGTATTAATATAGGCCATGGGCCGCATCCGGCCCGCAGGCCGTATCTTTGACATGACTGCACTAGGGGTTAGAACCCTCCTAAGACCCCATTAGGAACCCAATTAGTACCTAATTGGTACCAATTGGGAAGGCCCTTTCCCCACCTGGACCCCACTGAAGGCCCCATCTGCAAGACCCTGTCCCCACAAGGGCAGGGGAAATCTGGATTGAATGGGTCCTTCAGGCCCATTCATGTGGACCTGATTAAAGGGGTCCACAGTGGGTTCTTCAGGCATCTTCAAGATCTGGATGTCCAGGAGGACCCCATCTCAAAGATCTGGATCTTGAAGATCTGGATTTTTGACTGTGCATGGAAAAAGGGGGATGGTTGGACCTCATCGCCCAGGGCTGGATCCAATGGATGTTCTCTAAGACAGCAGCAGCGGTGGGGATGGAATCAGTGGGAAGGGGATGGATCTTGGAGCAGATTCTTGCCTCTGATTCTGACCCATGGCCCATAGCCTTTGCCTATATTACCTTGTGCCCCCATTGAGTTCATTGCCAATTGGGCTGAATAGAATCCATCTTCTGTGGGTTCAAGGAAGAGTTTTATCCATGCTGACCCAAGATGGATCCAGCCTGCCTGGGACCTTTCCCATACCACGCCCATGCTGTCCCACCTGAGCTGTAGCCCTTCTCCAAGGCCACACCTACTCCTAAATTTTAATCCAGCTTCAAGCCACTTTCAGACTGAGAGAACGCATTAGTGAAGCAATAAGATGTTTTCTTTCCGTGTTATCTAAGGCAGAAAATCCACCTTGGGGTTAGGTAATGAGGGAAGAAAATGACCAGTCACTTTGCTGATCTCTTCTCTCACCTTGAAAGTGGACTGAAACTGGATTAAAATGTAGATATGAATCTGACCCTTTTGGACAAGGTTAAACATAAAACCACTGGGGTAAGCAAAGTGCATCATGGCCATTGAGCCATAGAAGCAGAGCAAAGACCAAGGAAAGGAAAGGGAGAAGACAAGACGGGAACTTGCTTGCCACCTTGGACTAGCCTCAGCCTTCTTCTGAGCTCTCATGGAAGCGTCTGTCTCACAGGTTGTCCATTGTGGGGAGAAGAACAGAAGGTTCATCAGCCACTCTGAGTCCCCTTAAATGGGTGAGGAAAGTGGGGTGTAAAAGGCAACTCTTCCTCCTCCTCCATGAAGCCAGCTGGGTGGCCTTGGGCTAGTCACAGCTCTCTCTCACAGCCCCACCTGCCTCACAGGGTGTAATATAAGAACATAAGAGAAGCCCTGCTGGATCAGGCCACAGCCCACCTAGTCCAGCGTCCAGTTGCACATGGTGGCCCACCAAATGCTCATGGGTATCTCAAGCAGAGACAGGGACAAAGCTTCTCCTGCTCTCGAATCCCAGCAAATGGCCTTAGAGGCCTCCTGCCTCCCCTCCCCCAGCCTGAAAGGTGTACTTAGGCATCCATTCTATAGCCATTGATACATTGTTCTGTGGTTGGGAGAAGAATAGAAGGTTTGTCAGCTACTTTTCCTTTAATGGGCAAGAAAAGTGGGGTAGAAAAGCCAACTCTTCTTCCTCCTCCATGAAGCCGGCTGGGTGACCTTGGGCTAGTCTCAGCTCTCTTTCTGAGCTCTCCCAGCCCCAGCTACCTCAACAGGTCTCTGTGGTGGGGCGAATAACAGAATATCTGTCAGCCACTTTGAGTCCCCTTAAACTGGTGAGAAAAGTGGGGTGGAAAGGCCAAGCCTTCTTCTTCCTCCTAACTCTGACCTCACAGCATGGAAGTCTGACTCTGCCCTCTGCCACCCTCACTAGCTTGGCACCAGCTGGTTATTTTGGCCTCTGTCCCATTATCGCCAGACAGCACGGGTCACTAGTTCACCTGGTGAAGGCCAGTTTTGAAACACGTCCACTCATCACCAGCAGCTCTCTGTGCGATTGCAGAAGAGCTTTGTCTCCTGATGGCAACATTTCTCAATGCTGGCGCCCTGCGCTTAACCCCAAGGACATCAGCTTAGGAGGAATCCAGAAGTTTGTTAGCTGGACTGACTGGGCCTTGACCAAGGGCACATCATGAGCTTTGTAACCAAGTTAGAACTGAAATGGATATTCCCGCCCTGGCAGCCCCAGAAAACCCATATTTGTTCGACAAGATCCCCTTCAAATGTGATAGGATTCTATTCAATATGAATGCATTTGTACGAATTTGTATGAATGTCCTATACATATCCCGTAACATAGCTGCTCTGAAAGCATCAAATCTGCCCTGAATCCACTTTGAATCTGCTCTCAATCCATGTCAAATGCACTCTGGATCTGTTGCAGATGTGACTGGTGCAGCCACCTTCTTTCTCACCTCTCCAAGCTCATGAATGTTCCAAAGTATTTGTACAGTACAATATGGATATCAGTGCATGAATGTCTGAATTCATTGAAATTTGTCCAGATATTGAATATTATAATTTTCGTGCAAATTCTGACTCCAGACTTCTTACCTATTGCTCCAGCTGTCTTTACTGCATTAAGAATAGACCCAATGTGGGTGCAAGGTTATTCTAAGATAATTTGTAACTTTAGTGAGAGAGACAATTCATTTTTCCTCAATTGGATTGAAGGCAAATGAATTTATTGCAACCCCCTAACCCCTCCTAAAGATGTGATCATGTTCTTTCACGAGAAAGCATCCCAAATATCAGAAATTCGCCTTGGCAATTTTTGTCATCCCTGCATGCCACAGACATTATTTACTAAAATTCAACCAATTTTTTTCCCCTTATAGTTGAATAGATTTAAAACACACTGGAAAAAAGATACTCCAAGTACATCCTATGATCATGCTGTGCCACCAGAGGTAGCCGAAACCACACTTGGGAAACACAGTTTTAGAATGGAGAGGAGTATCTTTCTACTGAGCCAGTTTGGTCTAGTGGTGAAGGAGCCATTCTCTTATGTGGGAATACTGGGTTTGATTCTGCACTCCTCCACGAAGCCAGCTGGGTGACCTTGGGCTAGTCACAGCTGTCTGCTGAGCTCTCACATCCCCACCTACCTCACAGGGTGCCTGATGTGGGGAGAAGAACAGAAGGTTTGTCAGCCACTTTGAGTCCCCTTAAATGGGTGAGAAAAGCAGGGTAGAAAAGCCAACTCTTCTTCTTCTCACTCTTTTGGTCCATGGGGGACAATATCAGGTGTGGTCCATGAATGATCAGGGAGGGTGGGCGACTGCAGAATCGGCTAGGCCTCTCTCTCATTAGATTGCGCGGAGAACCAGTCTGGGATGGCAAAATCAAGGTACCCTAGAGGAGTAATTTTTAACCCAGAGAGTCACTGGTCTACAGAATTTACTACCAGAAGAGGTGGTGACAGCCACCAGCCAGGATAATTTAAGAAAGGGTTAGACAAATTGATGGAGGACAGGTGCATCCATGGCTACTAGTATGGATGCCCAGGTACCCCCTCCAGGTGAGAGCAACAGGCAGGAGGCCTCTCAAGGCCATGTGAAGGGAGCCAAGAGCAGGTGAAAGTTCTGACTTTGTCTCCTGCTCGAGAGGCCCAGAAGCAATTGATGGCCCACTGTGTGGGATGGGAGGCTGGATTAGAAAAGCTTTGGTCTGATCCAGCAGGTTTCCTCTTATGTCCTTATAGATAAACCCACGGAGGACAGATGTAGCACTGGCTATCAGAATGGATGCCTAGATAGTGTCTCCAGGTGGGAGACTAGCAGGACCCATTCAAGACCATTTGTGAGGGTTCAAGAGCAAGTGAAGGTTTTGTGTTCACCTTCTTGAGATGCCCATGAGCATTTGGTGGGCCACTGGGTGGGCCAGTATGCTGGGCTAGATGGGCCACGGCCTGATCCAGCAGGGCTCCCCGTATGTTCCTATGTTCTCCCATTCAGTTGGTGATGAATGTGAAGAATTTGGAGTCTTCACTTCAGAAGGATGGGGGAGCTTTTCTGGCAACGTCTCTCATTTCTTCCCACCTCGGCTGTTACCTCCTCTTGTGTTACGTTTTCAGTGTTCCCTTCCAAGCCGCACACGCTGGACGAGGAGTGGAAGGCCATGCAAACCAAGCGGATGCTGGACATGCGGATCAACCCCATTCAGGGCATCTCTGCCCAATGGGACTACGACAAAAACGAGTGGAAGAAGTAGAACTGGAGAGGTCAAGCCGAGCCAGCGTCCCATGATCCTGTGCTGTGAAGAGAAGTGGGCATCGAAGAGGCACCAGATGGGCTCAGAGCCCCCTCCCCATTTCCCACACCCTCTTCCCAACCAACTCAATCCCTCTGATTTGGGGGCTCCTTCCCTTGATCTTCCAACCCATGAAACAGCCCTTTACCCACACCCTGCCTTCTGGTACCATACCCACGGTCACAGGAAGGAGACGTTGGCATCTTCTGCTGCCAGCTGTTCCATGGGGAGACTTGTTAGCCAAAGCCCATTGGTAGCCTTAGCAGCAGCAGCAGCTCTTAAACTTTTCTGGCAGACACAATAAAACACTATAACTAATGCAGATGGTGTGTATTCTGTGTTAGGTCTCTCTTGGTTTGCTGCCAAGGACGGAGGCTGGGTGGCAGCTCGGTTTTCCCGACCGCTTGTCCCCTGGTGGCTGCAAGAGTCAACATCTGTGAGGCAGCTGGATGCCACAAAGATTCCCTCTGTCCACTACGAGATCAGACTGCAATGTCCAGGCTTCTTCAGCCTGTAGAGACGGTGTTTAAGAGGGGATTTGACTGAAGTATATAAAATCATGCACGGTATAGAAAAGGTGGATCACACAACACTAGAACCAGGGGGCATCTATGAAGCTGGTGGGCAGGAGAGTCGGATCAGACAAGGAGAAATATTTCTTCACCCAGAGGGTCATCCGTCTATGGAATTTGCGGCCAGAAGAGGTGGTCACAGCAACCAGCCCAGGTGGCTTTAAGGAAGGGTTGGACAAATTTATGGATGAGATGTATCAGTGGCTACTAGAATGGATGCCCAAGGACATCTTTCAGGCTGGGGGGACAAGCAGGGCGTCTCTGAGGTCATTTGCTGGGGTTCAAGAGCAGAACTTTTGCCCTTGTTTCTGCTTGAGTTGCCCATAGGCAATTGGTGAGACAGGATGCCAGACTAGATGGGCTGTGGCCTCATCCAGCAGAGCTCCTCTTAGGTTCCTATGCTAAGTGGGTAGCAGAGCCCACCTCTCCCAATGGCTCAGTACTGCGCTTAAGGTTCATTCTCCCTTTCCTCCTCCAAACCTGTTTCAATTCGCTGTTGAACAATGTATGGACTGGGTGCGGCAACCTCTGATTCTGCCAAGAAACCTGTACTGAGGGGTGGTGGAACTGCCTGGAAAGCAGAAAGTCAGAAGTTTGATCCCTGGCATCTCTCTAGAATAAGTTAATGGAAAGCCAGTTCTGCATCTGCCAAGAAAATGGTGCACATGTGTCCGTCGAGGCATCAGGAGTCAGTGTGTCTCAGTGACATAGCATTATTTTCTCTATGGCACAACACCAGAACCAGTGGGCATCTATGAAGCTGATTCAGATCAGACAAGGGGAAGGATTTCTTCACCCAGAGGGTCATCAGTCTATGGAATTTGCGGCCAGAAGAGGTGGTGACAGCAATCAGCCTGGAGCAGTGGTCGGCAAACTCATTAGTCAAAAGAGCCAAATATCAACAGTACAATGATTGAAATTTCTTTTGAGAGCCAAATTTTGTACACTTAAACTATATAGGTAGGTACATTGTTATTAACTTAATTAGGGTACCCCTAAGCTGGAAGAGCCACACTCAAGGGGCCAAAGAGCCGCATGTGGCTCCCGAGCCGTGGTTTGCCTACCCCCTGGCCTGGAGGACCTTAAGGAAGGATGAGATAAATTCATGGAGGACAAGACAGGCGCATCAATGGCTACTACAATGGATGCCAAGGTACCACTTATGAGTTGGAGATACAGGCAGGATCCCTCTAAAAGCCATCTGGAGGCGAAGGTTTTGCCTTTGCCTTTTGCTTGAGGTGCCCAGAAGCAATTGGTGGGCCACTGTGTGGGACAGGATGCTGGACTAGATGGGCTGTGGCCTGATCCAGCAGAAAGGGTCCTCTTATGTTCTTATAGAGAAGTACATGGAGGTCCATCAAGGGCTCCTAGAATGGAAGCTTAGGTACCGTCTCCTGGTGAGAGCGACAGGTAGGATGCTTCTCAAGGCCATGAGCAAGGAGTCGAGGGCAGGTGAAGGTTCTGTCCTTGTCTTCTATTTGAACCGCAGAAGCAATTGGTGGGCCACTGTGTGAGACTAGCCTGATCCAGAATGGCCCATGGCCACATACAGCAGGGTTCCTCTTCTGTTTATTTATTTGGATTTGTATCCCTCTCTATACCCAAAGGTCACAGGACATGTTACCACATCAAAAACCAGTGGATGTATAAAAAGAACATTTTGAAACCACTGCAATGTCTGAATACTGTTCCCTTAATGTGTCAGAAGCTGACTCACCCAAGGTCCTGGAGGTAATGGCAGCACGCACAAGATGGGATCCCCTTGCAATTTCCCTAGTGCTCACCTGTGCATTAAGCATCCCTCTGCCCAGTAGAACCCTGGCTTGCTAGGCCTGTCGAGCAGTCCCAGGCCCCTTAGCCAAAGCTAGGTCTTGCCAGTGCTTGGACCACCTCTGGCTCAGCCTCCACTTACCTTTCTTTGAAAGCCATGTTTGACTGAGGCAATAGAGAGCCCCTTCCGCCCCACTGCTTTTGCACTGGTCCTTGTGGGTCACTGTGCCAGGCTGGATGCTGGACTAGACGGGCTGTGGTCTGATCCAGCAGGGCTCCTCTTAAGAAGGGTCGGACAAATTTATGGATGACAGATGTATCAATGGCTACTAGAATGGATGCCCAAGTGCACTGTTCAGGCAGGATGAACAGTCAGTGGGCCACTGTGTGGGACAGGATGCTGGACTAGACGGGCTGTGGCCCGACCCAGCAGGACTCCTCGAAGAAGAGGAGCTGGCTTTTCTACCCTGCTTTTCTTATCCTTAAGGGGACTCAAAGCGGCTGACAAAGCTTCTGTTCTTCTCCCCACCACAGGCACCCTGTGAGAGCTCAGAAGAGAGCTGTGACTAGCCCAAGGTCATCCAGCTAGCTTCATGATGGAGAACGGAATCAAACCCGGCATCCTCAGATAAGAGTCGGGCTCCTTAACCGCTAGACCAAACCGATTATCTGTCATGAAGGAAGGAAACCCACAAAATGCACCATGTGAGACATCTCAAACACCACAGTTTTATTAGAACTGAACTTTCACCTTCAAACCAAACTTTCCTTTTTTTAAATCTCCTAATAAGGGGTGTGCGTTTAGGACGTGAACACAAATGCCTGACCGGTGAGTTGCAGGAAGAACATCCACACTTGAAATCAAAAGGGCAAGACAGACTCCCGCCCCGTGGGGCTACCGGACCGTCCTGGCCATCCCGCGGAGCCTGCGCCCTTCTCCTGCCGTGGCCGGACCGTGACGGCGAGGGCAGGGGGTGGGGCGGCCAGGGGGCAGGGAGGAGGCGAGCACAGTCAACGCACATAAATACAGACATACAGTTAACAAAAATAGTATTATCGTATTCACAACTGAATATAAACTACTCTCCGATATATACAGCTGAGCTTGTACAGGGCAGAAGGGAAGGAAGAAGAGGCCTAGTTAGTCACGCCGGCTTCCAAGAGGACAGAAGAGCATTCTGGGCTTCGTATGCGCAGCCAAGGGGCTGGGGTGGGGGCTGGGGTCAAAATGGCAGGGTGGGCAAGGGAGACCCGGCTAGAACCGGGGACGGGGGGCACTTGAAGGACAGGCCACAGACACCACCGCCTAGAGCAGGGAATGGAAAAGGCGCATGCATGGGTCCTCTTCTCCGTACATGCCTTCCCCTCTGCTTGGCATGTTCGCTCCAAACACCTTCAGACCAGCCCTCCACAAGGGGTCTCCAGTCCCCTCGGCTGCTGCAGAGACCAAGGGAGGCACCGCCAGGCCCGTTCTCCTCTCCGGGGAAATGTCTCTACGGCTGCGGCTCTTCCTAGTCCTCCTTCCCCTACACACGTAGCCGCAACACAGGCGGCTTCTCTGAGCCCAGGATCAGCGTGAGCTTTGGAAAGCGTCTGCAGTTGAGTCCTCCACAAATACCCCTTCAGTGTCTCCCATGAGCACCAACTGTCCTCAAGCATCCAGGTGGCACCCCTGGCACCCGAGGGATGCCCTCTAGGTGTCCACGGGTCATCCCTCCTCCCCGAATTCCTCTCCGCGCATTACCGCAAGCATGGAATGTCAGGGGAGTGGAATGCTGGGAGTTGTGTTCACGAACACCTGCACTGGTCTCAGACCCTTAAGCAGCCCTCCACGGCAGTCTCCTAGAACAAGCTTGCCAGCCTTCCCCAACCCGGTGCCCCGCGGTGGCTGGGTTGCCCCGCAACTCACGTCTGCCTCAGCTGGCATTGTAGGCCAAAGCCGGCTGGCAAAAACTACAACGCGGTGTCTCTCCGCCTCTCTACGTCCATAACTTCGCTACCAGTCCCACACTTACAAGAAAAAAGCACTTCACACAGTTAAAACTGGCTGCACCAAACCTTTGTGCCATCCGTGCGCACACCCCTGCAGGAAAAAGCACGGGCGCGCAGGCGTGCCCTCGCACAGACACACGTACACAGCTCCCCACCAGACACTCTGCACGACAAGAGCACGGCCCCGCACATGCTGCTGATTTTTTTTTTTTTT
>MTQE01002217.1:12772245-12791606 GCA_014337955.1 Aspidoscelis marmoratus
TGCTAGATCAGGCCGCAGCCCATCTAGTCCAGCATCCTGTCCC
Organism: Aspidoscelis marmoratus; assembly: GCA_014337955.1. Classification (NCBI taxonomy): domain Eukaryota; kingdom Metazoa; phylum Chordata; class Lepidosauria; order Squamata; family Teiidae; genus Aspidoscelis; species Aspidoscelis marmoratus. The sequence continues at coordinate 12,772,289 of MTQE01002217.1, forward strand.
ACACAGTGGTGCACCAGTTGCTTCTGGGCATCTCAAGCAGAAGACAAAGGTAAAGCCTTCATCTGTTTTTCACTCCCTGTAAATGGCCTTCAGAGGCATCCTGCCTGTCTCTCCAACCTGGAGAAAGCATCCATTCTAGCATCCATTGATATACCTGTCACAAGCAGTTGCCTTGAATGATTTCAATGTCTATACTGACGCAGCTGTACCAGGGGCCACCAGGACGCTGTGCAGCCATCCCAACATACAACTGGGCCCACATCTTTCCAGACACACTTTGGCCCCTGGCTGTTGCAGTCCAGCAAGAGCCTGGTGATCTAGAAGTAAAGATCTGACCTCTCTGCCCTTGTCACTGCCAGATCACTTCCCTGTTGAGGTTCAGATTCACAGTAACACGACCCCACTGCAAGGGTTCGGTGCCTGCTGTACTTGTTCTGTTCCCTGAGATGAATGGATGTTGAGGGATTCCTGATGGCCCTGGAGGCTTTTACAGTGGTGTGGCTGGGCTCCCTGTAGAAGGCCAGCAACCCTCTGGATTTGGAAACATCTGGGGTGGTTTACATGAATATGGCTTCCATCATGCAGAGCCCAAACATCAACATGGGCATATTTCAGAGCACAGGGCAATGAAACAAGAGTGTCTGTAATGCAACTGGAGGAAGGTTCATGGTAGAAGTGACCCAACACCAGTTAGAGTCCATCATTAGGTCTACTCAGTGGCATTGAAGGTGGCAAAAGAAATCCTACATCTTCTCCATGGTGTGCTCTTCATGCCACCCAGCACAGGACCTTTTCAACTGTGCTCCTAAGCAGCACCTAAGGGAAGCCTAAATGACATGCTGTGATGCTTCTGTTAAGATACTTTGAGCGTAAGGTTGCTCACACACATCATATCCCTGATTCCTGGTCAATGGAATGTTAGTAAGAAAGGTGTCCAGGATACTGTCTACCTTTTGTTACTGAGCCTGGAGAAGATGGTGCTTGGATGGGTAAAGTTCAACCACTTGTAGACTGACCCTTGCCCATCATGGCTGACTGGCTTTAGCAGGGAAGGACTATCTGTTCGGTTCCAAGATATTAAAAATGCCAGAGAGAAGGAGAGAGAGAAGGGTTGTGGGTGCCAGCAGCTCTTAAAGAAACCATCATTCTATCACTCCTAAAGAAACTGGAACCCCTAAGTCCAGCAAGGTAGTCAGTAGCACTTGGAGACTAACAGGAGAAAGGTTGGTGGCATGAGCATTTGAAGACACGTCTACTTCTTCAGATGCTAGGGGACCCAACGTCAGGAACAGACTTATAGGAAACTGGATGTAGGAGATGACAAAGGACCTATAATTTGGTTTACAACTACAGGTCAGCAGGCAATAGTACCTTCCCTGGTCAAGGTGCTTGAGAAGATGGTGGCTGACCCACCAGAGATTTTTGTATGAGACTAGACATATGCACCCATTTCAGGTCTGGTCTGGAGACTCAAACTGCCATCGCTACCCCATTGGACCGTCAAGGGAGTAGGCAGCACTACTCTCCTGGGGGATCTGAGTACCACCAAACAAGGTGTCCTCCTAGAGAGGGTTCCTGGGTTGGACTCTGGAGGCAACAGCTTGGCAAAGGATCAAGTCCAACTAGAATGGCTGATTCCAGAGCACGGTGCTGTGGGAACACTGTTCTCACATATGCTATTTAGGACCTCCATGAAACTCCTGGAGGAGGACACTTGGAGATCTGGCTTGAGGTCTTCCCAATATACAGATGGCTCCATCACTTTTTCATCAGATTCAGGGAAGTCGGTAGATGCCCTCAATCAGTGCCTGGCTGTGGCAATATGAGACGAATGAAGATCAACTGAAACTGTGGCAAGGAATGATGGGAAATGTAGTTCAGGAACATCTGGATGGATGATGCAGAGGAACTCGTCTCTATGCAGTTGGTTTTAAATGCTGTCAGGATTTCCGGGCTGCTTGAAACATGTGCACAGGACACAAAGCGCAACTTTCATGAGGTGCACAAAGGCATCCATTTAAACACTGCACAGCATCTCTTGCCCCAGGGCTGCCCAACTGGAAATGATCCAGAACTATAATTCCCAGCATCCCATGCCAGCCCTAAGTGGCCATAACATAGAAGAAGGAGAGGAGGAGGAGTTGACTTTTCTACCCCGCTTTTAAAGAGACTCAAAGTGGTTGGCAAACCTTCTGTTCTTCTCCCAACAACAGACACCCTGTGAGGTCGGCAGGGCTGTGGGAGCTCAGATGGGAGCTGTGACTCGCCCAAGGTCACCCAGATGGCTTTGTGGAGGAGTCTGGAATCAACCCTTGTTTTCCCAGGTAAGAGTCTGGATCACTAACCACGTAGAGCCTGTGCACGGGTCCTCTTGAGCTTCCAGCTGATGCACTGTGCGCATTTTCCTCTGGAGTGACCAACGGCAGCGTCTGTCCTCTCCCCGGCTTGGGCAACCAGACCCAGCCATCCGTCATTCCTCCTCCCTCCTATATGCCTCCTGACAATGCAACCCTTTCCCACTCTGCCAGGCCGAGCCTCGGCCAGCGGGGTTTGCGAAGCATCCTGCAGGGCTGCCAGTGAGCAGAGACGCCACTGATGACATCAAGGGCTGAGCTGTGGCCGTTGCCAGGGATGCTGGCATGGCGGTGCCCGCCTCGGGGTCGCAGCACTGATCGGCAACCAACCCGGCCAATGGCTTGGAGTCAGGCGCTCTTCCGCTGGAACCCCTCCCGCCCGTCGTCACGGCATCTGCAAAGCATCCAGGGGCACCTCCATCATTCTGTCATTCCCCAATGTGCTGGGAAGAAAAGGGGAACTGGAGCAAAGAGGGGGCTGTCGCTGGTCCCCGTTAGAAGGGGCCAAAGCATTGGGTGCTTGATGGCTTGTGGGAAGCATAAATGCACCAAGAGACAGAAAGCTTTGCAAATCCAGATGTGGAGAAAGTGGCTAGAGGGACAAGCCCCCCCATCTCATAATAATAGGATTTGGGGCCCCCACTGGAAAAATATCCAGCCACTGGGTCAGATAATGCAAAATATGTTTCTTCATTTACTGGCATTTGCAGCTACAAGAAGATCTAGATAACCCTGAACAGCTGAAATTAACAGTTCAGTCTAGTGGTTAAGGAGCTGGACTCTTATCTGGGAATATCAGGTTTGAATCCACACTCCTCCATAAAGCCAGCTGGGTGACCTTGGGTGAGTCACAGCTCCCTTCTGAGCTCTCACAGCCCCACCTGCTTGGGTATCTGTTGTGGGGAGAAGAACAGTAAGTTTGTCAGATGCTTTGAGTCCCCTTAAATGGGTGAGAAAAGCGGGGTAGAAAAGCCAACTCTGCTGCTGCTTCCTCCACAAAGCCAGCTGGGCGATCTTGGACTAGCCACAGCTCTCTTCTGAGCTCTCATAGCCCCACCTGCCTAACAGGGTGTCTGTTGTGGGGAGAAGAACAGAAGGTTTGTCAGCCGCTTTTAGTCTCCTTAAATGGGTGAGAAAAGTGGGGTGGAAAAGACAATTCTTCCTCTTCTTCTCATAAAAGAAATTGGAGAGTTTACAGAAACATTAAAAATAAGGGTAAAACCAGACACCTATAAAAGTCACAGTAAAAACACATTAAAAATGGGTGGATCTGGTGGACAGAATATTCACAAAGGAAACATTGGGGTAAACAGACAAGCATTTAACAGCAGCCTAAAAGCTACAACCATGAGCGGCTGCAGCTCAGCGGCAGACGAAGCTGCCCAGAAAGCAGAAAAGTTGGTAGTTTGATTCCCAGCCTCTCCCTGGAAGTAGGCAATGGAAAACCACTTCTGCATCTCTGCCAAGAAAACTGTGCAGAGGTGCTCATGAAGGAGTGCAGTCAGCCAGGAGTTGGTTGCAACTCTATAGTACCCACAACAGAAAGCTACAAGTGGAGATGCCATTCCGTGGGGAAGGGGCTACCACAGAGAAATGATACTGCAGTAAAATTCTGCGTAGCATAGTTGTCTGAGGTGTTCCTAGGTTCACAAAAGCAGGGCCATTTTTCCCTGTTAATCTTCTGTGCTTGGTTTTGGGTGAATCTGATCCTGTCCAGCATGTCTGAGCCTCAAAAGACTTTGGGTGAAGAAGGAGGAGGAGGAGGAGGAGGAGAGAAGAGTTCTACCCCAATTTTCTCGCCCATTTAAAGGGACTCAAAGCGGCTGACAAACATTCTGTTCTTCTCCCCACAACAGATAACCAATCAGGTGGGCCTGTGAGAGCTCAGAAGAGAGCTATGACTAGCCCAAGGTCACCCAGCTGGCATTGTGGAGGAATGTGGAATCAAACCTGTTATTCCCAGATAAGAGTCCGGCTCCTTAACCACTAGACCGAACTGTTTCAACTCACTGTTCAGGCTTACCTAGATCTTCTTGTAGCAGCAAATGCCAGTAAATGAAGAAACATCTTTAGCATTATCTAACCCAGTGGCTGGATATTATTCCTGTAGATCTCAGAAACAAGGAGTTATTGAACTGTTTGCTCAAAAAGACCCAAGAGAAGATGGGTAAGATCTTCCCTGGAGATTCTGAAGCTGGAAGGAGAGATTTCTTCCTCCTTTTAATGCTTAAAAACATAGAAGGGCACCATAGTGCAAAGAACTTGAAAGAAGCAAGTGTACTATTTTATTGTCCTTAAATATGTAACAAGAAGTTAAAAAAGAAGAGCACAAGACTGCACACACACCCTAAATTTCATTTTTTTTTCTGAAAAGAAAAAGAAAAAGAAAAGAAAACAGGAAAAAAAGTTGTTTTCTTCTGGAGGCTTAAAAATTTCCAGAAGTTTTACATCTCTTGTCTTTATTTCACGGCAAGAATGTAACCTTCATGGAAATATAAAGCTCAAGGAGGGGGAATAACGCCACAATACATATAGTGCAAGAAAGCTAAAAACCACCCTAAGTTCGCCACTCATCGCCAACCAAACAAAGCACTCCAAGCATTTACAGAAATGCTCTGGTGATTCTCCAGAACAGCATTTAAGGGCTGATGGAAAGTCACCAAAAATAGCTCTTTGTCCAACTTGGCCTTTCTGATGGCGGAATCAACAAAACAGAATATTCTAAGACAGCATTGAACTTGGATGCCGCAGATAATAATGTAGGGAGTAGCCTTTCCTGTTCTGAACTATTTAAAGTATTTACAGCTAACACAAGCAATAAACCTTCAGTGTGGAAGAAGTACAAGAGTGTTGGGAGACCCAAGTAGTTTCTGCGCTGGCTGCTGGTATAGGATTGGACCTTCAAGAATACCCAGAGCATCCCTTCTGCTGTCATGTGCCCTGTATAGGATAGGGCCTCCCTTAGGCTGCAGCACATGCAGAAAGTGGTCCGGTACACTGGCCAGGGCCCCTAGATCCAGCAGTACTGCCTACTCACTGACAGGCTGAGCTCATGACAAATATTTCCTCTTTAGATCCTACAGGCACAAGTGATGAACATGAGTTAGAAATGTGATGCAGCTGCAAAAAAGGCAAACACCATCCAAGGATGCATCAAGAGGAGTATAAAATCTAGGTCACGAGAAGTAATTATTCCTCTTTACTCTGCCTTGGTCAGACGTCATCTAGAGTACTGTGTCCAGTGTTGGGCACCCCAATTTAAAAAAGACATTGGCAAATTAGAGTTACCAAAACGGTTAGTGGTCTGGAAAGCATGTCCTATGAGGAATGGTTGAAGGATCTAGGAATGTTCAGCCTACAGAAGAGGAGACTGAGAGGAGACGTGATCACGGTCTTCAAGTCTCTGTCCGGGATGGTTTTTAGGAAATCCTACATTGAGCAGGGGGTTGGACTCGACCCTAGAGGTGCCTTCCAACTCTTATGATTCTGTAATTCCACACTTATACGCCCCACCTTGAAGGACCAGGCAAAGCCTGAAGCTGTTCCTGCAGCAGGTATATCTCCAGTGTCCTGGAACAAGTCTTGGAAGGCTACTCCAGGACAACATCCATGCCAGCTCTGAAAATCACGCCATCTTTGGAGCCAGCTCCTGGGTTCTCCAATGGCAAGGAAATAAAAAGTTCCTAGCCTCCGAGCCCCAGGGGGACCCATTTTGGTAGGATCTTTGTGCATGATGCTGAAATGGGTCCCCCCACTAAACTGGGCCATGGAGGCATGCACACTTCTGCATGCCTCTGGGGAATGTCTAGCATTTGCTAGATCACCGGTGGGTCTGTTCATAGAGATAGACCAGTATGCTTGTCTAGGTGACCTCTGTGCTACACTGTGCCCACCTGGATGCAGGATACTAGCAAGGGAAGCCATTTAAGGGGACTCAAAGTGGCTGACAATGCTTTCTGTTCTTCTACCCACAATAGAACATCCTGTGAGGTAGGTGGAGCTGTGAGAGCTCAGAAAGAGAGCTGTGACTAGCCCAAGGTCACCCAGCTGGCTTCATGGAGGAGTACGGAATCAAACCTGGTATTCCCAGATAAAAGTCAGGCTCCCTAACCACTAGACCAAACCACTAAGCCCTCTGAGTTTGGCACCTAACTATGCAAACAAGGAAACCAAATGCTCTGTAGTCAAAATCAGCAGGGCACAGGGCTGCACCAGCAGTCCAGAAACGTCTGATCTTGCTCTCCGTCAACCAGCCACACATTTAGCCCTGCACCTGAAAGAGCAGGTCCAAATTCCTGGTCAGGCATGGAAATTCACTGAGCAGCCCCGGGCCATGAATCCCTGCCTAGCCACTATCACAGGGCTGTTATAATGACAAAATGGAAGGGGGGGGAGATAACACTTATCACTTTGAACTCCTTGGAAGAAAGGCAGCAGAGAAACGGGAGAATAAATGGAAAGGCGACAGCAGCAGCAGCAGCAGCAGCAACACACAGAGGCTGAGAAATTAACTGAGAAAACTGGGATCCAAGCCTGAAATGGCTTCATGTGATACGCTGGGAGTTGTGAAAATTCATGTGATCCACTCAGCAATCCTGAACCTGAACGACAAGATCAGTGCCATTCTTGTGTGACCATATTTGTCAGCTGTCTTGGTAAATAACGCAGTGCTCCTTTGATCAGGGATGGTAAAGGGTGGTGAGAGAATCACAGGATAACAGAACATGAAAGGGCCAAATGTTCATGGCCTTCCCTGCATTGGCTCCACGCCCACAAGCTGCCCCACATCCACTTGAGGGGCGGCCACTCATGGGGTCTGCTGGGGAGGAGTTCTTCACCTGTGCCATAGCATTTGTGCTAATGAGGGCACCAAGCCCAGCCTTTTCTCTGGCCTACGGAGTGGGAAATTGCAATAGTAGAAAGCAGAGTCATGGCATTCTTTATTCTCATCCTCATGGCCCCATAAGCCTTATAGTCTACCAGGAGGGTCCTTGAATTCATCTTCACAAGCTTCTCAGCACAGGGGCGAAAGCAGGTGGCCTCAACAGACACCTCTTGAGCCAGTTTGGTCTATTGGTTAGGGAGCTGAACTCTTATCTGGGAATACCGGGTTCAATTCCACCCTCACCCATGAAGCCAACTGGGTGACCCTGGGCTAGTCACAGGTCTGTTTCTGAACTCTCACACCCCCACCCATCTCACAGGGTGTTCTGTTGTGGGGAGAAGAACAGAAGGTTTGTCAGCCGCTTTGAGTCACCTTAAATGGGTGAGGAAAGTGGCATAGAAAAGCCAACTCTTCTTCTTCTTCTTCTCTTGAAAATCCCTCTCAAAAGATCTCCGTCCAGCATGGGCCTGTAACTGCTTCAATCGAAGGCTTTTGGTTATTGCAGGAACTGTGAAATCACCTGTGACTTCCTCTAAGCTGACAGCGAATTTCTCAAAAATCCGGACAGACTTGGGGACTGACGCAACTGACATTTACCTGCAAAACACATTGCATCGTAAAGGCAGCTACTGAAAAATGACAAGATTCTGGGAACTGGTCCAGGCACAAGCCTGAAACGCTTGCAAGACACTGCGAGAGAACAGGTCAATATGGCCAGCATTTATCCACAGACAGTGACCAAATCTGATGGCCCCATACAGCAACTGAGCCACCCTTTTATGTGGTTTTGCAAACTGCAACAAGGAAGAAAATGACTAACGTCACCCTAAGTCATGGGAGAAAAATAAAAAAAGCATCTGCTATCCTGAAAGAAGCCAGAGGAGGTGGGTGGCCACTGGTCATCTAAGGAGGAAAAAAACACACTGTGATGAAAACTAAAGGATGATTTGAAGGCAAATTTAAAGAATGGCAGGAAGATGTACTATATAAAGCCCTCAGTGTACTGTCAGAAGAACAGTGTATTCACACTGCCTGAACAAATGATTTTTGGCCATGTTTGTGAGAAGGCAAAGAAATCTTGGATTTGTTCTCTCTGAATCATGCCAGCTGACACAAACCTTACATATCTGCCCTTGAGAACATAGGAGGAGCATCCTTTTTCACACAATGGCCCTCTAGTTGCTTCTGAGCTTTTCCTCAAGCAGAAGATGAAGGCAAAATATCTACCTTCTCTCCAGTCCCTGCAAATGGCCTTGAGGGGCCTCCTGCCTGACTCTCTCACCTGGAGGAGGTACTTGGGCATCTATTCTAGTAGCCATTGATACATCTGCCCTACATGACTTTGTCTAACCCTTTCCTAAAGCTATCCAGGCTGGTTGCTGTTACCACCTCTTCTGGTAATAAATTTGACAAAGCGATGACCCTCTGGGTGAAGAAATCCTTTCCATTCACTGTCCATCAGCCTCAGTTCTAGCATTGCACAACAGAGTTTAGGAATATAAGTTCTGAAGTTTTTTCTCCAGCAACAATTACCACAATTGACCCATCTGAACATCATCACTAGCACTACTCCACTGCATCTCTCCAGATGGGGTTGGTGCAAAAAGGTGGTATTTTGTGGTTCAGGAAAATCTGGAGGGACACAGCTGAGCAGTCTAATCACAGATGAAGTCAAATGGGCTCCGAACTGGTATCTTGATGAACGTAGGAACATAACATAAGAGGAGCCCTGCTGGATCAGGCCACAGCCCATCTAGTCCATAAGAACCTAAGAGGAGCCCTGCTGGATCAGGCCGCAGCCCATCTGGCCCATAAGAGCCTAAGAGGAGCCCTGCTGGATCAGGCCACAGCCCATCCAGTCCATAAGAACCTAAGAGGAGCCCTGCTGGATCAGGCCACAGCCCATCTAGTCCATAAGAACCTAAGAGGAGCCCTGCTGGATCAGGCCACAGCCCATAGTCCATAAGAACCTAAGAGGAGCCCTGCTGGATCAGGCCACAGCCCATCTGGTCCATAAGAACCTAAGAGGAGCCCTGCTGGATCAGGCCACAGCCCATCTGGTCCATAAGAACTAAGAGGAGCCCTGCTGGATCAGGCCACAGCCCATCTGGTCCTTAAGAACCTAAGAGGAGCCCTGCTGGAACAGGCCACAGCCCATCCAGTCCATAAGAACCTAAGAGGAGCCCTGCTGGATCAGGCCACAGCCCATCTGGTCCAGCATCCCCTCACACATGGTGGCCCACCAATTGCCCATAGGCATCTCAAGCAGAGAAAAGGACAAACTTTTTGCTCTCGAATCCCAGCAAATGGCTTTAGAAGCATCCTGCTTTCCACCACCACCCCAGCCTGAAAGATGCACCTAGGCTTCCATTCTAGTAGCCATTGATACATCTGTCATCCATAAATTTGTCTAACCCTACCTTGAAGCCATCTAGACTGGTAGCTGTTACCACCTCTTCCAGCAGCCAATTCTATAAACCGATGACCCTCTGGGTGAAGAAATTGTTCCTCTTGTCTCATCTGACTCTCCTACCCATCAGCTTCATAGATGGCCCCTGGTTCTTATGACACACTTAGCTGAGGGAAGTTGGAGGTGGTGGCTGCAGCCTTGAAATTAGAAGATGCTTCCTTTTGGAGGAAAGCTATGGCAAACCTGGACAGCATATTAAAAATCAGAGGCGTCATTCTTCTGAGAAAGAGGTGGATAGTCAACATGATGGTTTTCCAAGTTGTAACATATGGCTGCAAGATTTGGACCATAAGGAAGGTTGAGCACCAAAGAATCAACACTTTGGAACTGTGGTGCTAGAGAAGGCTTCTGAGAGTCCCTTAGATCGCAAGAAGATAAAATCAGTCAGTAGTCAAGGTAATCAACCCTGTCTGTTTATCAGAAGGGCAAATCCTTGGAAAAGGTTCTGATGCTTGGAAAGATGGAAGGCAACAGGAGAAGGGGGCGGCAGAGAACGGGACTGACAGGCAGCATCACAAAGCCAACAAGCTTGGGAAAACTTGAGAAAACAGTGGAGAACAGAAGGGCCTGGCCTACAAGATCACAAAGAGCTGGACACCACAGCTGAACCACAACGAAAACCCATCATCAGGAAGATACCCCAGTAACTATGAAACAAGAGAAAGATCATAAGACAAATATAAAACCAATGCAATAAAAACAGATTTAAGTAACCAACAAACCCACAGTCACCCAAATGACCTGCTCAGCATGTGTAAACGACTTGGTGAACTTGGACATCAACTGAAGAAGAAGAGGAGTTGAGCTTTATACCCTGCTTTTCTCACCCTTCAGAGGACTCAAAGCGGCTGCCAAACCTTCTGTTCTTCTCCTCACAACAGACATCCTGTGAGGGAGGCGGGGCTGTGAGAGCTCAGAAAGAGAGCTGTGACTAGCCCAAGGTCATCTAGCTGGCTTCACTTAGGAAGAAGAAGAAGAAGAAAAAGAGTTGGTGTTTATACCCTGCTTATCTCACCCTTCAGGGGACTCAAAGCAGCTGACAAGCCTTCTGTTCTTCTCCTCAGAACAGACATCCTGTGAGGTAGGTAGGGCTCTGAGAGCTCAGAAAGAGTGCTTTGACTAGCCTAGGGTCACTGAGCTGGCTTCATGGAGGAGCGCGGAATCAAACCAGAAGACTCCAGATAAGAGTCCAACACTCTAACCACAGGACCAAACTGACTCACTGAGCCAGTACCCACCAAATTTTAACCTCAAGACTGGGTTCCTTAGTATAAAGTAGCCCCCGTTACCATCCGCTAACTGGGATGGGACAAAAACCTTCCCAGTCCAGAGTGATCGATCCCACTGGACCGGACCAGAAGCTAACCGGGTGCTTCCCTGACAATAAACAGCCTCTGCATCTGTCTTTGCTACCCTGCCCTACTTAACGCACTTAAAAGTCTGGAGATCACTGACTAGAGATCAATGGACATATGATCCTCTGGGGAGGAAACCTAATAATCTCCAGCCTAAGGCCTGGAAAATGAAACCCATGCTTTACCGGCTCCTGCACGTGGCTGGCCAGCGCATGGATGCAAGGACACACACACCACCACCCTCTTTACCTAGAGCATCTTTTCAGAGCGGTCACAGGGGCCATGGCATGGAAAGAGATCTTCCCTGCTTTGTTTGGGGAGGACTCTTTGAAACGCTGGGCTGAAGCAAACTGCTGCCGGGGAAAGAAACCCCAACTCCGCAGGGGCCGCCTTTGGGCCTTGGCTAGAAAGTTCCTTTGGATGGGATTTTAAACGAGCCAGGGAAGGCGGCAGGAGCTTTCAGCACTTGCCTTTTCCTTTGAAACAAACATCAAACCCCTGAAGCTTATTTCAGAGCCGCTGTGTGGGGAAACTTCAGAGGCGTCGCTACAAAAAGCCCTTGCCCCGGGGCAACCCCCTTAGGACACGCAGGTTAATTCAGACAGCAGGGCTTCCCTCGGGCAGGAACATCCTAGCGCATTAGAATCTGTGCTGCCCTGACAGCTTGATCAGCCACCAAGCCAGCGTTGACTGCACTCTTCACGCCCCTTCCTTCCCCTCTTGCACCAGAGTCTGAATGAGCTGAAAAAATGGGGAACAGGTTCCCTGAAGAGGAAGGGAGTACTCATTTGGGGGCAAAAAATAAAGCCAGACTACTTCTAGCAGCGTGACTACACACACAAAATGGGAGATAAAAGTTTCCTTCGAGACCCAGGACTCGTTCACAACATAGAAACATAAGAACATCAGAGGAGCCCCGCTGGATCTGGACACAGCCCATCTAGTCCAGCGTCCTGTCTCACACAGTGGTCCACCACTTGCCTAGGGCATCTCAAGCAGAAGACAAAGGCAAGACCTTCACCTGCCCTTGTCTCCATGCAAAAGGAGATCCTGCTTATCTCTCCAACCTGGAGGTGGTACCTAGACATCCATGCTAGTAGCCACTGATATAACTGGCTCCCATGAACATAAAAGGAGCTCTACTGGATCAGGCTGCAGTTCATCTAGTCCATAAGAACCTCAGAGGAGCCCTACTGGATCAGGCCACAGCCCATCCAGTCTAGCATCCTGTCCCACATAGTGGTCCACCAACTGCCCATGGGCATCTCAAGCAGAAACAAGGGCAAACCTTCTGCCCTTGAATCCCAGCAATTGGCCTAGAGGCCTCCTGCTTGTCCACCTCCTGCTTCCACCCAGCCTGAAAGATGTACTTAGGCATCAAGTCTAGTAGCCATTGATATAGCAGGGCTATGAATACATCTGGGAATTTCATCATAGAACCTAAGAACCTAAGGGGAGCCCTGCTGGATCAGGCCACAGTCCATCTAGTCCAGCTTTCTGTCCCACACAGTGGTCCAACAATTGTCTAGGGGCATCTCAAGCAGAAGACAAAGGCAAAACCTTCACCTGTTCTCCACTCCCTACCAATGGCCTTCAGAGACAATCTGCTTGTCTCTCCAACCTGGAGGTGGTACTTAGGCATCCATTCTACAAATGCACCTGTAAGACCATGAAAAACATCCCAGACTTTCAAGGCTTCTCATGGAGAAATCCATGTCACCCTGCACACCTTAGGAAGGAGGCAGTCTCGCCCTTGTGACAACTGTTCCGTCGATAACAGACCAGTTTCCTTCCAAGGGACAACAGCATTAACAGTGACTGATGACCAGCACAGCTTCTTGTCAAGGACAGCCACATCTTCACCGGACGACACAGATTTAGCAAAACCCTTGCAAGACCGGTTTGCAAGGCAGAAATGACAGTGGCCTTTCCTCTGGCTATCCCACCCCAACAAAGCCTTCTTCTGGGGCTTCTGGAATGAAAAGCTCCAATGCTCTGTTCACCCTGGGATGGGCAGAAAGTGGGAGAAAGGAAGGTGGGGGCAGAGAAGGATCAGGCCCTGGCCCTGGACAAGCTTCCCTTTGTTGCATGCTTGGAACAATACTGCATTGTTCCAGAGTCCGGCCCACCCTGCTGCTCCCCTCACACGCCCAGGACTCTTTGGCCGCTTGCTCTGGAGGAAAGGCTGCAACAGGAAGCTCCCCTGGAGGTCCAGATCAAAAGCTGATGGTGTCGGAATTTCATGTGATAGGCAATATCACAACTGCTGGAGCGTAAGCCAAAGAAAAGATTTAAGGATAGGCAAACGCAGGCAGGCAGAGCGAGGGAATACAGTCTCTCTAACTGGGCCACATCTCTTGCCTCTGCCTGTGGAGGCAAAAGGGATTTAAGGGCCATCTAGAGTGAATTCAGAGCGACGTGTTCGGTGCTTTGAGTCTTTCACCATGCGGTGATTCATCCTGCAACAACTAAAGAAGAGATTATTGGCATTCTGGGGAGATGTCTGCCACATGTCTGAAACCACACTAAATTCAGACACTATTTTTTTTTAACAAATGCTTCATTTATTTATCAGAAGATTTTTATCCTCATCAGGGGAAGAATAAATAAATAAATACAAAGCCCAAAAGCTCCCAGAGTGGATTATTAAAAATAAAACAATAAAAACTCAGAGAGAGAAACAGAGAGGCTTGCTGTTCTCGGGTTTATAATCAGAACGTACTGACACAAAAGGAAAAAGGAATAAGCAGGAAGAGAAAGAAAAGAAACTCAGCCTATGGCAGGGGTGCTCACCTGTGACCCTCCAGATGTTCCTGAACTACAAGTCCCAGAATTCACGGGACCATGAGAATGCACTCCTTATGAAAATCCCCAGGCTGGCAGAGTACAGGAGTTGAATCCTGGGAGCTGTAGCTAAGGAACATGTGAAGGGCTACAGGTGAGCAGCTCTCAGGTACTTGGCAACTCCCTGGAAGATGGTAATGGAAAACCCCTCCATGGATGTTCATCCCAAGAATCAACAGTGGCAGATAAGGAGAGGTTGACAACCTCCTCAGAAGTACCCAGGCACTGCAGTCATGACTTTGCAAAAGGAGCTGGAGTTTGGACTAGGGCATTGCCCTAGGGATCCTCTCCCTTCATCTTCAGGGTTGCCATCTAATCTTGATTTAGACAGCCACGACACCCTTCTCATGGTCGTTCTGTCCAGCACACGGTTGATACCAAATAAATGCCAAAAAGATTGTTAGCAGCTCAAGAGAAGGACGAAAATCAGGCACAGATATGGTGGTGTATGTAGCCTGCCTGCCCTCACATAGTTTTTGATTCTGGATGCTGTCTGGCACCTGGAAATCAAGTTCCAGGAAAGCCCTCTTGCCATGATAAGAAAACCCTGCTAAATGAGTGATAAAACTGCACTGCTATCAAGAACCACCAGCTCTTGGGAGGGGCTGCCTGCTTCGCTCTAGAACCGGCTCAGCCATCTGCCGGCCAAGGCAAGCTCTGAAGGATCCCAAGGCTTTGTAGATTTGCAAAAAAGGTCAAGCGGGTATTTTTACAAGGTTCCTTTTGCATCATTTCATCCTGAATCTGTGCTGCTTTTCTTTCCTTAATGCCTACATACCCTTCGCACAATATCAGGACATTAGGTACAGAAAGAATTGCAGTGCCTTAAATGTCACCCACCTAGCTAAGAAGAGAAATGCTCTTTTTCCTGTTCTGAAAGATGCCGTACACCCAGACGATGCATCACACTAAAGAACAACAACCGTGGCACAAAAGCAGAATTGCAACCCAAAGCAAGAGGGCATGCACAGGGACACACACCTGTCCTCCTCCCACCGCAGTTGCAGCGGGGAAGTGGTTGTCTCTAGTCCTAGGTGCCATCTTTTTCCCGCACACTACAAGAACGTAGGCAAAATGGCTGGCACTGGAATCAATTCCCAGCGAAGGCAGTTATATAAAGCAGTGGCAGGTTCTAAGTGCCATGATGGGGGCAGCCTGCAATTTCACCAGAAGTAGAGGCACCTCAGCCTCATCTGCCACGTGCTCTTGCAAGTGGGGTAGAAAGGGGACCACCAGATGCTGACGTCAACAGAATCGCAAAGCCTCTGGGCTTCACGACTTTTCTGCCACCCATTTGCTCTTTGCTCTAGTGCGTGAAGGCATTTCTGCCGGGCCAGGCAGGGTTATCTACTGGGGCTGGCTGGAGGCCACTTGGCCAGAAGGACCGTTAGGACACTGAATTCTACAGATTGCTAAAAAGCCCTGGAAAGCTGAACGAATACGTGCCAAGAGGGGAACAAGCTGCCCAAGCCAAACCTGGGCACTCACAATATTGCAGGAGTCGAGCATACTGGGCAAAAATGCTGTGTGGCTAAACCAACCATGGGAGCAGAATGCTGGGCTAGAGTAGGCACCAGGGTCACACAGTTATTATGGAAGGGTTGGAGAGATTTACGGATGACAGGTGGATCAACGGCTACTAGAATGGATGCCTAAGTACATCCTTCAGGCTGGGGGCACAAGCAGGAGGCCTCTAAGGCCATTTGCTGGGATTGGAGAACAGGAGAAGGTTTGCCCTTGTTTCTCCTTGAGATGCCCATGAGCAATTGGTGGCCCATGGTGTGACAGGATTCTGGACTAGATGGGCTCTGGCCTGATCCAGCAGGGCTCCTCTGAGGTTCTTATGGACTAGATGGGCTCTGGCCTGATCCAGCAGGGCTCCTCTTAGGCTCTTATGAACTAGATGGGCTGTGGACTGATCCAGCAGGGCTCCTCTTAGGTTCTTATGGACTGGATGGGCTGTGGCCTGATCCAGCAGGGCTCCTCTTAGGTTCTTATGACAAAGGTGGACTAGAACCACTAAAACACAAAGATACCTTTTGGCCATCATCCACCTGCAGCCACAAAGCCAAGAATCACCCAGGAGGTCCTCTCTGACCACAAGGTCCGGCCTGAGACTTGTCTGGACTCGTCCAGATATTTCAACCCTTCCCTTAAATGAGAGGAAATGCTTGGAATTCCTGAGTTACTCAATCAATGAGTCTCATGGTAGCAACAGAGGGTGACTCTGCTCAAAGGCAATTCATGTGACTTTTGTTTTGATCTCAGCCTACGATTCCAACAAACTGCTTCAAGTGCCCTTTCCACAGAAAATTGAGATATTCCCTTTTGACCAGAGGTAGGTGGAATTGACACACGGAAAAATAAACCTGTAACTCACCTAACAATAGTTCTCTCTATTCCCCTTCTTCCCTTTTTTTTCCTGTGAAGAAGAAGAGTTGCCTTTCCTACACAGCTTTTCTCACTCATTTAAGGGGACTCAAAGCAGCTTACAAACCTTCTGTTCTTCTCCCCATAACAAGAACACCCTATGAGGTAGGTGGGGCTGTGAGAGCTCAGAAGAGAACTGTGACTAGCCCAAGGTCGCCCAGCTGGCTTCGTGGAGGAGTGTGGAATCAAACTCGGCATTCCCTGATAAAGTCTGGCTTCCTAACCACTAGACCAAACTGGTTCACATTTCTTTGGAGAGAAGTGGACAAAGCCCCTGGATACCTTGTGCCAAAACCCAACTGACGTAAAAGAAATCAAGAAATTGGGCAAAACCTTATGTGGGCAGCAAAATCTGGACACTGAGAGAGAGGTGGTAGGGGATACAGGATACAGAATACATGCTCCAAATCTTCACTTTCCTGTTGTGGAGGAGAAAATAGCTCTCTGCTTAGTCTCCCTCTGTGGCTTTTATTCCCATGAGGCTCAACTAATACTATGCATTTCAAGAACGTTGGGAGCTGCAGTCCAGCAACACGTGATGTGTCCAGGGCCATTTCTGAACTTGCAGAGGATAAAATGGTCCAGCTGGAGCCTGACTGAAGTGGTTCTCGGCTGTAGTGGTTCAGCAGGCCTGGAATAAGGCTATCTGCATTCAGGCGGCCTTGTTTCGGGACAGACCCCACACTGCTCCAAAGGTTCCTGGTCTCAGTGCCCTAGCGGGACTTATTTCAACAGTGCAATTTGGTGCACTGCTGAAATGGGTGCCCCTGCAAGACAGACCCATGGAGGCATGCACCATCCTGCACATCTCATTGGGCTGGTTTAGTGGCAGCCATTTTGGGCCCCTAAACCAGGTTACCTTGCATCCAATGTGGACACAGAGGTCTAGCAGGGGACAGGGTTTCTCTAGTTTGCACCAGAGTGTGGGAAAAGAGCGGTTCAGATGTCACACTATACCAGGATACTGGTCAGGGCAGAAAAGACCTACGTCTGGCCCCTCCTGCTTTGAAATGTGGAACACAGGTGACTGTTCCAATCTAAGAGGGCAATTCTGAATTTTCTTCATCTAACTCATCAAAAGGACGCAGCTGCTGGAGGAAAAACCTGCAGGGCAGTTGGAGAAGGAGCACACAGGCAGAGCAGGTGAAGAAAGGGCCAGCCTGTACCACTCGGGTAATGTTTTGGATCTGTGAATTAACAGCAAGGCGCAACACTTCATCCTCCATAAATTTGCCTATAAGAATAAAAAAGGTTCCCTGATGGTTTCAGCCATAGGCCATATGGTCCAGCATCCCATCTCACATCGTGGCCCACCAATTGCTTCTGGACATCTCAAGCAGAAGGCGAAGGCAAAACTAGCTACTCTTGACTCCCCACAAATGGCCGTTAGAGGGATCCTGCCTGTCTCTCCAACCTGGAGGGGATACCTGGGCATCGTCTCCAGTAGCCATGTGTACAACCAGACTTCTACAAACTCCTCTAACTCTCTCTTAAAGCTATCCTTCCTGATTGCTTTCACCACCTCCTCTGGTAATAAAACTCCATCAACTGATGACCGTCTGGGTGAAGAAATCCTTCCCCTTGTCCGATCTGACTCTCCTGGCCATCAGTTTCATGGAGGGACCCCTGGTTCTAGCCTTGTGAGTCACAGAAACTTAATTTTTTTCTATTCAACTTTTTCACACCATGTGTCATTTATTTGTTTGTTTGTTTGCTGCATTTCTACCCCGCCTGATACCTGAAGGTCTCAGGGCGGGTAACAACATTCAAAATCAAACATATATTAAAAGAAAAGTATGCATTAAAACAGTCAAAGTGTCTGTAAAGTGGGAAGAGACAGTATATTCTCAATTAGCCAAAGGCCAGGGCGAAGAGATGTGTCTTCACCGCCTTCCTACAGTGAAGGAGCCTGATGCACCTCAAGGGGGGAAACCATTCCATAGCCTGGGGGCCATCACTGAGAAGGCCCTCTCCTGGGGTGCCCACCCTTTTTACTACTGAGGGTGGCGGGTCAACCAGGAGGGCCTCTCCTGAAGATCTTAAGGCATGGGGCAGGTCAATATGGAAGATGTTCCTTCTTTTAATATTCCACATTTCCTCCCTGGGTGTTACAGGGACCTGCCATCCAGCCTGCCCTTGCATGTTGAAAGGGCCATAATCTTCCAGCCTGAGGCCACATTCCTGCCTATATCACTCAAGGCAGGGGAAAGGTTCAAGGCCTTGCAACCTGCCCCCATTGAGTCTCCTGAGTCTCTGCTGCTGGCACAGTAGGCAGCCCCCACCCACCCACCCACCCACAAGCAGGATTAGAGGGAGGAACCCCAGTGAGCGGGCGCTGCAGGTGCAAATGCTTCAGGGACTCTGTTTAAACTGTTATGCAAATGACTGACCTACATGGAAGCAGCAGCTGGCACATTTCAATGACAAAAGAGGGAATTCTAGGCTCAGCAACCCGCAGAGCAAACAAACCCTGAGTGGCGACAATTAAACAGCCCAGAGCGGAATGAAATGTGAAGCTGCAAAGAGTTAAAAAGACTGAAAGCTACACTCCTCCCTGTGCCCCTTCTCCCCCCCCCCAAACTCCCAAATGTGCATAACATGCTAGCAAACAGCTTGGCATCATCACCCCTGGCAACGGGTTCAGACTTGGCGGTTTGGGTTAAGGCTCCAGGAAGCACTGGGAGTGAGGGTTCTTGCGCCCGAACCTGGTCTGCATGGTCAGCAATATGGCAGAGCCAGAACAGGCCGCCTCTCGCCCTCGCCCCCAGGCTTAGATGCACCTGTCTGCCAGTCAGTCTGAGGCCTATTGCCTGTGAAATACGTTCCCCAGAAGCTAGTTTGGCAGGGGAAACCAAAGCTGCTCCAAACAGGTTTCTATACGGAAAACAAGCTCTTGTGCGCATCAGAGGACAGTGGACATTCATAATAAGCTCAGAGGAGCCCTGCTGGATCAGGCCACAGCCCATCTGGTCCATATGAA
>MTQE01002217.1:12797322-12814851 GCA_014337955.1 Aspidoscelis marmoratus
CTTCGGACGTATGGTTGGGAGGACGGTAGCATGTCCCTATTGTTAGACATACTTATTCCGTAATATATCTCAGGACAGGGGCCTGTTGTCTGAATGCTAAGGCAGAACCTGGGCAACCTTTAGCCTGCACTAGCATGTGGACAACGGCCCCAATTCCAGCATAAATTCCAGAATAAAGCCAAGTATGAACAGGCCCCTTGAATAAGCCCCAGAATGCAAAGAAGAAGAAAAGAAGAAGAGTTGGCTTTTCTACCCCACTTTTCTCACCCACTCAAGGGGACTCAAAGCGGCTGACAAACCTTCTGTTCTTCTCCCCACAACAGAACACCCTGTGAGGTGGGTGGGGCTGTGAGAGCTCAGAAGAACACTGTGACTCGCCCAAGGTCACCCAGCTGGCTTCATGGGGGAGGGCGGAATCAAACCTGGTATTCCCAGATAAGAGTCCGGCTCCCTAACCACTAGACCAAACTGGCTCATAATGGTTATTACTCTACTCATGGAAATACTTGAAAATGGCAAGTATTTCAAGCTAGCATCCCAGACTGGAGGCAGAGGCTACTGCTACACACTCCAGATAAGGAGTGAAAGCTTACTAAAACATGTATCAATAGCTACTAGAATGGATGCTTAGGTACCACATCCAGGTTGGAGAGACAGGCAGGATGCGTCTCATGGACATTTGCAGGGATTCAAGCAGGTGAAGGTTTTGCTGGACTAGATGGGCTGTGGCCTGATTCAGCAGGGCTCTTCTTTGGTTCTTATGAAAAATTCATCCGACAGCTATCCCAAAGGCTAGTTCCAATATACTCCCTGGCCCCTCACGAGGTCCAACAGGAGTACATTTTGGCAACAAGACACTTTCTGCCTACTGTGCTAGTAGCCAGAAAGTGTTGCCAAGCGTATTCATTTCTTTATCAGTCAGTCAGGGCCCAGGGTGCTGCTTGGTTTTAGGAAAACTGCTGCCCTATCAGCTTTCTTCCATTCATGTGGGCTTGAGTAAACAAACAAGCTAGAGATGAAGGATTTGTCTATATTGCAATACAGGAAACCTGCCTTCCAGACATCTCATCAGGACAAGTTCAAATTCTCTCCCATCACAGCCTGACTTTTTATCCCTACCCCGGCTAGAATATTACAGTCTTCCTTTTACAGTAACACCTCTTCATGCCCTCCAAAGTTAACTTGCATCTAATTTATTCACAGTAAGGAGGAGAAGTAGGCATGTGCAGTAAAGGCTAAGAACAGTTCAAGAAAAGTTTGCACAGCCGGCACAGACCAGTCACTCCTTTGAAGCTGCGGAATCTTCAGATACTTTTATCTGTTTTCACAAACACACTGGCCTCCCTAATTCCTTACACTGGGCAGCCAGAGGTCATGCAGCTGGGGACCTGGCATCCTGCCCTCCAGTGGGCAGCACCAGGGAGACCTCTAGAAAGCCGCCTGTTGTCAAAGTGCCCTTCATTTGAAAGAACTGCCTTACCAACTCCACAGAAGGACTCAGAAACATTTCAGATCTGTGCTGAATTGGGAGATGATTCTCCCGAGATAATTTTCTGGGGGTAGGGAACCAGGCTTGCGCAAAACCAAGCAATTCTTCCTTCCCAACCAATATGCACAGATTCATACATTCTCACAGCAAAGTGGCTCCTACTAGGTCACCCTTTTTCCAAAGGAAACAAATCATATTTGAGCCCTGAGAGAATTTTCTGGGGGGTGGGGGCGGGCGGGACAGAGGAAAAACACAGGCTTCGACACAAAGGCTGCACATGTAGGTCGAACCAGAGATTAACACCTGCTAGGGCTGGGGTGGCATTACATTTATGATCCTCGTTAAAGCCCTTTGGAAAACATCCCTTTTGCCTCTTCACGGCGGCCACCTCTTTTTTATGGACATATGGTGTCTGGGTCTCCCTCCCTCCCTGGCCAGAAAGGAACACAAAAGGGAGACACACTCTATCCCATAATAGCCTGGGTACCTGAAAAGTTGGTGGGCAAAATATGGACGTAGCTGTCTTTCAACAGCCGGAGACACATTAAGCCTCTTATTTTTTCTTAATTTCCAAATCCTTTTGTTAAAGCCCGCAGAAGGCTTTGCAGATTTCTCTGTTGCCATTAAATTAAAGATCAATCATCAATCAATCAATCCAAAATGGCTCAGCAAAGTAGGTCATTGCTTGTCCCTAGGGAGGGGCATGAATATTCAAAACATTCGATATTCGTACGAATTTGTAGGAATTCGAACATTTGTATATGAATCTAATGTTGCGACATTTGTACACTGACATTCGAACGAATACGAATGCTTTGGAACACTCGTGAAATGGGGAGGTGGGAAAGCAGCACCACCAGCCACATCTGCAATGGATCCAGAGCGCACATGACATGGTTTGAGAGCGGATTCAAAGTGGATTCAGGGCGGATTCGAGGCTTTCAGGGCAGATATGTTACGGGATACGTAACCCTACGTGTGCCAGATGGACCCACCAAATGGCGTGAGAATGGAAATCACCCTGGATCCTGATCTCTCAGCCATACTTAGGGACTCCAGAGAGGAAACCCTGTGAATGGGAAGGAAAGCCTTGCCAGAAATTCCTCTCACGGGCCAAGGACAGGGAAAGCCAGGGTAGACAACAGCTATAGAGTCAGGAGAGGATCTGGGAGACCATGGGCTTCGGCCTCCATTTGCCCACCAAAGCTCACTGGGTGAGCTGGAACGCAGGACTAAAAAGCCAACCGGAATTCAGAAGACGTCCCTTCTCAACTACAGACCTGCCTGATTATTAATATTTACAGGAGAGAGACTCATTCTACTTGTGCCATTTCCAGACGCTTGAGGGCAGCTGGCAAGAAGATCTGAGCTCTT
This sequence comes from Aspidoscelis marmoratus, assembly GCA_014337955.1. Lineage (NCBI taxonomy): Eukaryota > Metazoa > Chordata > Lepidosauria > Squamata > Teiidae > Aspidoscelis > Aspidoscelis marmoratus. Next base: position 12,800,186 of record MTQE01002217.1, read on the forward strand.
TGCTGCCTTTGTCCTGCCTTACCTGTTTAATTTTATGATATATTATTTTATACTATACATACTGAGTGATTTTTTGGGAAAGTCAGTATACAAATAAAAATGGAATGGAAGTCAGAGGGCCTTCTCTGTGGTGGCCCCTCGGCTATGGCAAACTGGTTTTCCTGAGAAATAGGCCAGGTGTCAACATTGTATTATCTTTCAGTGCCTAGTTAAAATACATATCTTCACTCAAATATGGGCTGGTTTCAACTCCTCTTTTATTTTTTACTTACTTTCTAACATTTATTATGACCTGCCTTGGGCCCTTCAGGAGAAATATCTAAAGGAACATCTTCTCCCATATAGACCTGCCCGTGCCTTAAGATCTTCAGGGGAGGTCCTCTTGGTGGTCCCACTACCTTCAGTAGTAAAAGGGGTGGGTACCCGGGAGAGGGCCTTCTCAGTGATGACCCCCAGGCTATGGAATAGTCTCCCCCTTGAGATGCTTCAGGACCTTTCACTGTATATGTTTAGGAGGATAATGAAGAGGCTGCTCTTTGCCCTGGCCTTTGGCTAAATGGGGATACGCCTTCTCTCTTCCCACTTTACAGACACTTCTACTGTTTTAACATGCAGTATTTTGATTATGTTTGATTGTAAATGTTGCTACCCGCCCTGAGATCTTTCGATATCGTGCAGGATAGAAATAGAAACAAACAAACAAACATTTCAATTTTTGACATGGGAGATACATGCTCAACCTCATGTTGTATTGAACAACTCTCTCCTGCCCCAGGACCCAATGGCCTTCACCCATAAGCGCTTCTGACAGCAACCTTCATAAGGCAGCAAAACCAGCAGCAGCACCAGATGGGCAGCCAGAAGCTGGCAAGGGGAAAGACACATATGTTCAGGAGAAGTGAGGTACGGCTGGCACATTGGAGTCGCTGTTACAACCTGCCTCACTGGACAGTGCCTGACCTCGGAGGGCCTTTGATGAGGACTCAGGAGAGAAGCTCTGCGGACTCAAGATGACAAGGAATGAATTCCTATTAAGATTTTGCAAATAAGGAGCATGCAATTCATGCCCCTCCAAATGTCCACAGGACACCTGCAGCTACGACATTTGTACTGGGATCTGTGAAACCGGGCCTCCCAAGGAGACACCATCTGGCTCTGCTGTAGGACATGTGCGGAGATGAAGAAACCGACTTGGAATATCCTTTGCTCGGCCATTTCCCTCCCTTTGGGGACTCCAAGATATCCTGCCAACGCAGCTCCTCGTGAAAGTTAAGCGCGCAAGCAGGAAGAAGGCGAATTTGAGAGGCCACGTTTGGAGAAAATGCCTGCATTTCAAGCTTAGTCATAGACCTCTTTGCGCACACTCCGCAAAGCTGGCACAAGAGATTTCTAGCGCCACTGGGGTGGTGGAACGAGATGGCAGCTGGATGCAAACTGAGCCCTTTTCCTGATCCCAGCACAGTTGGGGACCCATTAAAGGCCAAACACAGAGGTATCACCTCGCTCTTCCCACTATGCAACCTGCAACCAGAGAACATCCTGTGCACGCAAGAGAGGTTCAGAAATGCACGGAACAGGTAAGAACAGCATCCTAACATCTCAGAAGGCTAGAACCACCTTCAGTAGTGAGGCTGGTGGGCACCCGGGAGAGGGCCTTTTTGGTGATGGCCCCCAGACTATGCAATAATCTCCCCCTCGGGGTGCGTCATGCCCCTTCCTTATATATACTTAGGAAGGCAGAAAAGACGCACCTCTTTGCCTTGGCCTTTGACTGAGTGATTATACTCTCTCCGCCCCAGTCATAGTCACTATTAATGCAGTGGACTGTTTTACATTTGTTGAATTTTTTAAAAAAGTGTTTTAAAAACACTTTTAATGTTTTAATGTGTATCTTGCTTTTAATCTGTTGTTACCCGCCCAGAGACCTTCGGGTATTGGGTGGGATAGAAATGTAAACAAACAAACAAACAAATAAATAAATATAAAGATGGCTGCTTGCTGGATAGGTCAGCCAAAAGTCAGAACAAAATCTTCACTATGACTAGGGCAACCTACCACTTTTGATTACAAATAAAAGGTGAATGCATTTTATTATGCAAAATAAGGCAACTCTTGGCTTATCCATTAGATCTTCAAGTTCCTGGCACATGTGAGGTAACAGAAGGCAGAAATATAGGGAAAAGGGCCTTTTCAGCTGTGGCCCCTTTCTTGCTGTTAACATGTTAAAATCTTCAGCAGCACACCTTTTTAGTAATGAATGAAGAGGTGACCATGATTAATTATAATTGTTTAGTTTTTGTATTTATTCTGAGTTCATGTTTCACTTGCACACTGGCTATAGTCTTTACAAAATCTGCGGTATGCAAGTCCAATCAATAAACCAATAAATCTTGTCATTCGGCTTGCCCATCGTCATTTACACGGAAGGCAGAACCTTATTGTTCCCTGGGCACTGACTTTCACGTTGCCTTTCATGGAACAGACACACCCTCACCAACGGACCTCCCCGAAGACCAGTTAAGCAAATTTCAGCAGCAACGCCTCCTGCTTCTGCCACCTGGATTCTGCAAACGTCTCAGAGGAGGCTTTGCGTAGGAACAGCAGCTGCTGATGAGGCTTTCTGGCCCACGAGGCTCCAGCGTTTCAATGCTCCTGAGAAATGGAGGTGCCTTCTGCTCAAGGCATGGCAAGGCTGTGCGTTTCATGACTGGGCCAAGAGAAAAGGAGGAGGAGGAGGAGGAGCTGGCTTTCATACCCCACTATTCACACCCCTAAGAGGACTCAAAGCTGCTGACAAACTTTCTGTTCTTCTCCCCAGAACAGACAACCTGTCAGTAGGGCTGGGAGAGCTCAGAAGAGAGCTGTGAGTGGCCAAAGGTAACCCAGCTGGGTCTGTGGAAAAAGACTTTGTTTTCTACTTTGCTTTCCCCACCCACTTAAGGGGACCCAAAGCAGCTGACAAACCACCTGTTTTTCTCCCCACAACAGACACCCTGTGAGGTGGGTGGGGCAGTGAGAGGTCAGAAAGAGAGCTGTGACTATCCCAAGGTCACCCAGCTGGCTTCGTGGAGGCGTGAGGAATCAAACCCGGTATTCTCAGATAAGAGTCCAGCTCCCTAACCACTAGACCAAACTGGCTCAAACAGCACAGGGTAGAGAGCTGTGACTAGCCCAAGGTCACCCAGCTGGCTTCACGGGGGAGTGAGGAATCAAGCCCAGTATTCCCAGATAAGAGTCTGGCTCCCTAACTACTAGACCAAACTGCCTCATACTTTTCTCTCTTCCTCTTCCTCCTCCTCCTCCATGAAGCCAGCTGGGTGACCTTGGACTAGTCACAGCTCTTTTCTGAGCTCTCACAGCCCCACCTACCTCACAGGGTGTCTGTGGTGGGGAGAAGAATGGAAAGTTTGTCAGCCGCTTTGAGTCCTTTTAAATTATGAGAGAAGAGCAGGGTAGAAAAGTCAACTCTTCTTCTTTCCTCTTGTTCTTCTACACCAGGCACCAGGACATTGGCATGCAGACAACAGACCCCTATACTGAGAACAGGAATCGGAATAAAGCGTTATTCATTAGTCATTTGACCAGATCAAATTTTCAAAAAAGCACACAATCATTTAAAGCATACAAAGATTAAGGATGTTTTTCCACTGTCACTAAAAATACCCATTAAGTACCCATTAATGGGTATGAAATGGAATTTTTGTACCCATTAATGAGTACTTAATGGGTTCTTCTAGTGACAGTGGAAAAACACCCTAAATCATGGATCATTAAAAAAAGTAATTATTTTGTCCCCATCCTCTTTAGAAGGCACAGCATTCAGTTCAAAGCATAATTTCCTAAGTCTACCAGCAACAAAAAAGTAGGCCACCCTATAGGCCATTCAAATGTCTACAAATTCAAATTTAAACATTCAAACAAATTTCAAATTTTTCAAACATTCGTAAGAATTATTCGGGCATTCGCATGTTTACGGATATGTACACGATCCATACTTGCCTGCACACATCTTTCCCTCATCCGGACGCATTTGTGTGGATCCATACAGGATGAAAACGGGACACATACGGGATGCGTACGGGCGCATACGAACATTGTCGACATTCGTGTTTGCAAATATGGATAGAAAATTCGCACAAATAGATCTGAATGTATTCAAATCCAATTGAATTTTAAACATTTAAATGACTCAAATTTATGGATATCCGGTTCAGGTCGAATCCAAAAAAATTGCATTTGTGCAAACCCCTACCTAAGATACATTCCATGATATGGCCAAGTGGAAACAGGCCCAAAGTGTTCCTAATTGGTCTTCCCATGGATCTCATCTAAGGGCCACCTGGAGTCTTATAGTTGGGGGGACTCCTGCCTCCTTCCCCATCCACTGTTCAGTCATGGATCCACTTCAGTTTCCCAGCCAGCCTCATTTCAGCCACGCTGACAGAAGAACAATCCCAGTTTGGGGGAGGAAGCACGCGAGAAGGACTCTGTCCATGCAGGAGAGGACACGGCTCATGGCCTGATGCTCTGGGTGTAGCAACAGAAACGGCAGGCTCTTCTAAACTGCCGTTCAAATTCATGGAGGACAAATGTACCAATGGATGCCTCTAAAGGCCATTTGCAGGTGAAGGTGTTGCCTTTGTCTACTGCTTGAGGCGGCCAGAAGCAACCGGTGGGCCACTGTGTGGGACAGGATGCGACCCTAGATGGGCTGAGGCCTGATCCAGCAGGGCTCCTCTTAGGTCCTTAGTACAGATGTCTAAATAGCACCCCCAGGATGGAGAGAGAGGCCAGTTGCCTCCAAAGGCCATTTGCAGGGATTCGGGAGCAGGAGAAGGTTTTGCCTTCACCTTCTGCTTGAGATGCCCAGAAGCACCTGGTGGCCCACTGTGTGAGGGAGGAGGCTGGACTAGATAGGCTGAGGCCTGATCCAGCAGGGCTCCCCTTATGTTGTTATGCTCAATCAGAAGGAGCCCTCTGGACCAGCTGGATTCAAAGCAAAACGCACAGTTAGCCAGGGCCACGGTTCTGTATTTTGGCCCATGGCAACCCTGTAGCCTGCAAGGGTTAAAGAGAGAACCAACCCACAACTGTGAATGCCTGCAAGGCCTGACACTGCTCCACGAATGTGTTGGTTGCAGCCTGCTTAACTCTCCCGGGCACCTCCCCTCCCCTTCCCTTCCCCCCCCCAATCCTCCTGAGAGGTTGCCGCATGGCGCGCGAGTGGCTCCCCGTTTCGGGAATCCTTGCTGGCAGCGTCCACGTGAGCCGGCTCCTGGGAGCAAGCACGTGTCTCTGCACGGGCCAGCGAGCCGCACCAAAGCGCCTGCGCCGGGTGTTCCTGCCTGCAGGCTGCTCTGCTCCGCTCCGCTCCCCCCTCCCCTCCCCAGCTGTGCTCTTCTGCTCAAGACGAGTTAAAATAAAACAGAGGATAAAAATAAGCCAAACGCCTAAAAATACAAAAACAAGAAAATAACTGGGTCACGCCGGCTCCCCGGCGTTGCAGGCGAGCGACTCTGCGAGCCCGTGTGGGTCGGCTGGTCGCTCTGGTGTCCCCTTCCGATGAGCACACCTGCTCCCTGGGAGCACACAGACACACACACACCCCGCCCTGAACCATCTGTTAGCTAACAGCCCTGCCCTCTACACTCCCTCCCAGCTGTTTTGCTCCTGAAGCAAAGTGTAACCCCCCCCCCGGTCTTCCCCAGCCCCCCCTCCTTCAAACCACGTCTTTGCAGCAACCGCCAGCACCCGAAGGTGCAACAGCAGAAGCAATTCTGACCTGCACTGAAGGGTCTCCCTCCTCACTGGCTGTGGACGGAGGGGAGGGGGTCCTAAGGAGGTCTCTGGTGGGACCTGATGCTACAGAATATTCCCACTGCACATGGCCGCCCACCTAGCGGCGCAGGGTCAAAAGCTTACTTGGAGAGGAAATGTGGCGCTTAAGGGGGAACCTGATTAGAGTATATTAAATCATGTATGGTGTAGAAAAAGTGGATAGAGAGCATTTCTTTTCTCTATCACACAACCCTAGAACCAGGCGGCATCTATGAAGCTGATGGGCAGGAGAGTCGGATCAGACCAGGGGAAGGATTTCTCCACCCAGAGGGTCATCGGTCTATGGAATTGGCTGCCATAAGAGGTGGTGACAGCCACCAGCCTAGATGGCTGTAGGGAAGGGTTGCCCAATCTGTTCTTTTATCTTGTTCTTAGCAATAAATGTGGAAGAGCGGACACGATCATGGTGCATAAAATTCTGCAAGGTCAGATCAGAGCGGAAAGGGCAAGGCATTTCTTCCTTCCCCCCAATACTAGAACCAGACGTCACCCAATGAAGTTGGATCTGGCTAGATCAGGCAAAAGGATTTTGCTTGTTTTTTTCATTTATTAATCACAATTCATTTAACACAACGAAATCTGGAATTTACTGCCACAGAAGTCAAAGCTATCTTTGCCTGTCAGCCCTTACAGCAGGGGGAGGCGGTCTCCCTCTGAGCAGGGCAAGGGTCATGCTCATGTCCTCCTGGTGGCCTTCCTAGAGCAGCTAGTTGGACTAGGTGGGCCATGGGTCTGACCTATGGGGCTCTCCTTAGGTTCTTCTATCCACAGACGTTGGGCTATTAACTCAAATGGCAGCAGAGGTGGTCTGTCCTTGAAGGCCAGCTGCCAGATGTCTCTGAGCAAAGGAAGCGATGTGCTCCCATCCTGTTACTGGTAGAAGAAGCTGCTGGAATAGACCGGCCATGGGTATGACCCAGTAGGGCACCTGTCCTGGAAGTCAGGGCTATCAGCGGCTGTTAGTCCTGATGCCAACACGAGGTGGGTCTGCCACAAGGCCCTTCCTCCTCAGAGCTACAGTTCTAGCAGGTTCCCTCCCTAACCAGGTAGGACTACAAGCCGTGTGCTCAGATCCTGCTGGTCTGGCCACTGGGAGAACAGGCGGCTGGGCAGAATTCCATGGGCTACTTCTTATGCTCTCCCTTCTGCAACAACCCCCAGTTGCTACAGAACAATGGGTGCTGCAGTTCAGGAACATCTGGAGCGGTGAAACTGGGCAACCCCATTTTAGCCCCAAAGGGCCAGACGGAAGAGCAGAGAGACCCAGTCTCTGTGCCATCTGGTCACTGTCTCCATCCTCATGACCTCTCCAGTTCCATCAAGACAATCGGATGCCATGGTCCTTTCCCTTCCATTAACTGCTCCTCCTTCTCCAGGAGCAATCCAGGAAAACCTCAGTCCTCCAGTACGTTTGCTAACACATGCCAGGTCGGTAAAATCATCGCTGCCCTCTCGCCTGCATCGTAAGAGGGGAGAGATTCCATCCGAGAGCTTCCCAGATGCGATTCAATAATTTAGGCCAAGGAAGGAAAGGAAGGATTGTACGGGTTTGGGTGTGCGTGGGTAGGGGGGGGAGCCAATACTCCAGCATTCTGGCTGCCTCTCACCTCCCACTATGCGCCCCCAGGCCTCAAAGAGGATACGCACAGCTTTGTTATATAATGAAGGGTTACGTCACTTTCTGAGACCTAGCTTGGCGTGCCAGGCACATGCAGAGCTCGCTGCTCTGTGAATGGAACCCCGGCAGCCGCAGAGAGAACAGCAGAGACAGAGACCTTTAAAACCAGGCTGCTCCACCGTGGCCCTCCAGACGTCCCCCAGAACTACAGTGCCAGGATTCAACCCCCAGCATTCCATTCCGACGCTTGCTCGGGTTGCCACAGAATCAGGATGCGCACAAATGCAATTTTCAACATTCAATTCGGAACAAATGGAATATTCAAAATCCAAATTCGTACGAATAAAGAAAAACGAATGTCTGGACCTTCGAACTGATACGAATACACTCCCATCCATCCATCCATCCATCCATCCATCCATCCATCCATCCATCCATCCATCCATCCATCCATCCATCCATCCATCCATCCATCCAATCCATCCATCCATCCATTCCATCCATCCATTCCATCCATCCATCCCATCCCACCCCATACCAGAAGGTCTCTGGGCGGGTTACAATGGATCAAACATATTAAAAACAAGATACAAATTAAAATAAGGTACACAGTTAAAAACCCCTTAAAAATTCAACAGATTTAAGCCATGCACTCAATAGAGCATTAATAAGAACTGTAACTGAGGGGAGAATGAATCACCTTAGCCAAAGGCCAAGCCTTCCTAAATGATACAAGAAGGGGCATGGCGCACCTCGAAGGGGAGACCATTCCAGTCTGGGGGCCACCGCTGAAAAGGCTCCCTCCCAGGTGCCCACCAGCCTCACTACCGAAGGTGGTGGGACAACCAGGAGGGCCTCTGCCTTGGATCTCACGGCAAGGGCAGGTCAGGTATGGGAGAAGATGTTCCTTTAGATATTTGGGGCCCAAGTCATTTAGGGACTTATAAGTCAGAGTTTAAACCTTGAATTGGGCCTGGTAGTGAATTCCCAATACAATTCTTTTAGAACTGGTCTGATATGTGTCTGGCTAGCTATTCCAGTCAGCACTCTAGCAGCTGCATTTTGCACTAACTGCAACTTCCGGACTGTATTCAAGGGCAGCCCCATGTAGAGTGTACTACAGTAGTCCAATCTAGAGGTTACCAGAGCATGGGTAACTGTGGCCAGGTCGTCTCTATCCAGAAAAGATTTCAGTTGATGTACCAGCCGTAGATGGGAATAGGCGCTCCTGGCCACGGCCTCCACCTGAGCTTCAAGTGTTAGCGCGGAGTCCAGGAGTACCCCCAAATTACGCACCCGTCCCTTCCAGGGCATTGCAACCCCATCAAGGACAGGGAATCTCCCAACTACTTGGACCCGAGAGCCTGTGACACACAGCACCTCTGTCTTGTCTGGATTCAGCTTCAATTTATTGGCCCTCATCCAGCCCATTACTGCCTCCAGACACCTGTCAATATTTGTTTGAATATCCGCTACATATCCAATGATACAAATCTCGTATGCTTCCGTACACATCCCGTTTTCATCCTGTATGGATACATACGCATATGTATGCGCCATGTACAGATATGTATGCGACACATACGGATTTGTACACATACAAATGTCTAAATTATTTTTACAAATAACTTGAACTATTCGTGTTCTTACAAATACTAAAAAATGAATGCCTGGACATCCAGTTCATTTAGGAATGTCTGAATTCGTTCAAATTCATCCGAGTAACGAATATTTTGAATATTCTTGCCCTTCCCTACTACAGGTCACTGGGATGGGAGAATGCAGTTCAATATCCCTGCACAGCGGGTATTTTGGAAGCCATGATTCTAGATCCAGCTGCCGTACCACCATCAGGTCTCCGGGCAGTCTGAAAGGGGCTGAAGGGACCGTCCCTCGTCCATTCTTTCGGTCAGAAATTTCTGAGCGACAATTCAGAGTCACTGACAGTCAGGGGCTGTGGGGCTGTGGGCAGATCAGCCAGGCCTCATTAAAGTTCACCGATGCAGAAGCAATATTCCAGCTTGCTGAGCCTTTTCCCCTTGATGACGCACAAGATAAATCTGTGCAAAACGCACAACATCTTCACTAAGGAAAATACACAAACATGCAACCAAACATGCAAAAAAAAAAAAAACCATGCAAAGAACCGATGCAAAGAGACCTCTCGGAGAAGGGCAGGAATGGACATTCCTTGGATAATAAAATAAATGCATAAATAAAGGCCTGCCCCAAAGTCCTTTCCCTCCTTTTCGAGGCGAGAGCATGCTATTTGGGAAAGGAAATGGTTGGGGGCAGTCATTCCATCGGCATTTCCTGAGGCGTTCAGCCCAACGTCCGCCCACTTCCGAATCAGCCTGGGTGGCTGCCAAGCCCAGGAGGAAAGCAAGAGGCGCGGGGAACCTCTCCAGCCGTTCTGTCTGCAGACCAGCTGCCCTTTTCAAGCTGAGGCTGCCCAGCAAAGGGACCTTTTGGGGAAACGAGACACAGACCTCCACTCCACAGGTCTGGCGGAGCCCCCACCCCCATTTTTTTAAAAAAACCCTATGGAGAAGCCGGAGTCACGGCTCTGTCTACAAAGCAGTTGTGGCAAGAGGCAATTGGCTAACGCTGCTCCCGTGTGCAAACAGTTCACGAGAAGTACACTGAGGCCGGCTTGCTTAATGGCCCTGGCGAGCGGCAAGGCAAAGCGCTAAAGACCGAGAGCCAGAGCCGGGCAAGGGGCCTCAGGGGCCAAGTGTTGCACAAGGGGTCAAGAGAGTATCTGCGCAAAAGCTGCAGAATACGGTTGCAGCTGGGTGCCACCTTCGAGGGCGCTCGCTCTCTCGCTCTGCCCAGGGTCTGCACCCTGTGGTTCTAGTTTCCCATCCTCGAGTAAACTAAACTAGGGATGCGCACAAATCGGTTTGGGGGATTCGGTTTGTAACAAATCGAATGTTAGAAACACTGTATTTATTCAAATACAACCCCTTTGATTGTGGTAGGATTCTATGTGGCGTGAATGTATTCATACAAACTTGCACAAATATCTGATATCTATCCGATACAAATGTATACGTGTTTGATATGAATGCATACGTATCGGATACGTATCCCGTAACATATCTGCTCTGAAAGCGTCAAATCCGACCTGAATCCGCTTTTAACCTGCTCTCGCTCCACGCTGAGTGCAGTCTGGATCTGCTGCAGATGCGACTGGTGCAGCCCCTTTCTCACCAATGGGAAACCAATGTAGAATTCGTCCGCAGAAGAAATGTTACGAATATTCGCACACTTCTCTAAACTAGACCGTTGACCATTCCGGGGAAGCAAAACTGGGTCTGCTGGTGAGACCACCCACAGGGGAGTGGAAACATCTTTTGGGGGGGGCATGATCTCTGGGGAACAACAGTCCAGAGGATGTTGAAATAAACTCTTCTCAACACCTCTCAAGAAGAGAGATTTCAAGGAGCCCATAATATTCTGGGGTATCTGCTTATCAGCATCAACTCCTCTGTGCCCACTCGGCACAGCTCCAGGGGCAGGTTAAGCTGTGCCATTGTTCTTGTTGGGCACCACTGAGTTGTGACCAATTCCTGCTTGACACTATGGGCAGACCCTACGCAGTTTTCTTGGCAGAGATACAGAAGTGTTTTGCCATTACCTACTTCCCAGGAGAGGCTGGGGAATCAAGCTGCCAACCCTTTGCTTTCCAAGCTTTTCCCCTACCACTGAGCTACAGCCACCCCAGACTCCATTGGCAGCCCTATGCAGTTTTCTTGGCAGAGATACAGAAGCGGTTTGCCATTACCTCCCTCCCAGGAGAGGCTGGGGAATCCAGCTGCCAACCCCTTGCTTTCCAGGCTTTTTCCCTACCACTGAGCTACAGCTACCCCAGACTCCACGGGCACTCCTATGCAGTTTTCTTGGCAGAGATACAGGAGTGGTTTGCCATTACCTCCCTCCCGGGAGTGGCTGGGGATCCAGGCAATTTGCCCTAGCACTGAGCTACAGCTCCTCCCTTGAGCTGTTCCATACCAGAGCCCCTTTGATAGCACCAGAAGGGCAACATGAAAGTGGGGAGGTAGAAGTGGAATGCATGCATGCAGGGGAGCAGGTTCAGTGACACTCTTTGGGGTGGCCCATTCCTAGCAATGACTTTCCAAGCTGCACACTGCCCGAAGGCTGCCATGATCTAGCTCACAGGCAGCTGCATTTTATTAGCAAATGCGTTAGGGATCTTTGACTTGCAAAACCACCGTGTAAACTGGCAAGCCCTCACATTCACGAGCCACCTGTGGGCGTGCCCTGTCAAACAAGTCAAGATTTCTGCTCAAACCCTCCTCGCCTGGGTCCTGCCAGGGAGAGGAGCTCAAGGCTTAAACAAGGCAGATCAGCACGTCCAGGATTCAAGCCGCCCTGTTCCGGCCTCAGATCTGTCCCAGCCGATTGATTGATTCTCGCATTGCAGGAGTTCTCCGAGCCAAATCGTGTTGCTATCTAGCCTGGTGACGAAACAGCTGCAGTCACGTGACTTGGCTCAGAGGACCTGTGCAATGCCACGCTCTAACCCTGCGCTACAGTCATTCACGATTACAGCTGGGTGTTTCCGAATGCAAAGGTCCAAGCTATGCAACGAGAAGGTGTGAATATCAGAGTTCATCTTGCCACAATCACCGAGGAATCCAGTCCAGACACACCCACGACACTCCTTACCACATAAGAAAACAAAACATAAAACCTAGAAACCAGAGGGTTGCTGTTGCACCCCACACTGCAATCTTCTGGAAAACTGCACCTATAGAAGACCATTGGCACCTAGAGAATGCATTTCTACATTTCTACATTTTCCATTTCTCTCCGGCTTTTCAACAAATCGAAAGTTGTGTTCATGATCGCCCTCCAATTTGGTCTTCACAGCAATACTGTGAAAGTGAAGAACTGACCTACTAGATCTGGCTCCTAGAATGGATGCCTGGGTATTTCCTCCAGGTTGGAGAGACAGGCTGTGTCCCTCTAAAGCAGTGGTTCTCAACCTGGGGGTCGGGACCCCTTTGGGGGTCGATTACCCTTTCAGGGGGGTCGCGACAAGTCTCCCGCCGCCCTTCCCTCCCACCTCCCAGCTGCTTCACCCCCATGGCTGGGGGTCTCCACAACATGAGGAACTCCATTAAGGGGTCGCGGCATTAGGAAGGTTGAGAACCGCTGCTCTAAAGGGCATTTGCAGGGAGCTGAAGGCAAGTGAAAGTCCTGCCCTTGTTGTCTGCTTGAGATGCCCATAAGGGTACTGGACTAGATTTCATTTTTCATTTTCCCATTTTCGCCTTTCCGAAAGAAAATTTGCCCAAGGTGGTTTACGACAAACAGAAAGTACACAATGCAACATAATAATCAAAACATTATAAAAATTGCACATCATACCAAACATTGCAAAATAAGCCAAACACACACACAGACACAAATTGAGGTAGCTGAGGCCAAGTGGAGTCCAGAGCAGCTGGCCAAAGGCCCCAGTCCCACAAAGAATGTTCATGCCCAGCCAGGCTGGATAGTCACCCTGAGGGCAGAGTGGTCTAGGCTGCCACCCCCAGGAGAGATGGCAAGGTCCATAAACAGCTATCCTTTATGGTCTCTGGTGTAGCTGAGACCAGGTGGAGCCCAGAGGAGCTGACCAAAGGCCCTAGTCACACAAAGAATCCCCTCATCCAAGATGCCCGTGCCCAGCCAGGCTGAAGAGTCACCCAGAGCGGCCTAGGCTGCCACCACTAGACCGCCGCCCCCCAGGAGAGATGGCACTGTGGCCTGATCCAGCAGGGTTTCTCTTAATTCATGGAGGACAGGTGTACTGATGGCTACTAGAATGGGTGCCTAGGCACATCCTCCAGGCTGGGGAGACAGGCAGGAGACCTCTAAGGCCATTCACAGGTGATGGTTTTGCCTTGGTCTTCAGCTTGAGAATGGCCAAAAGCAATTGGTGGGCCACTGAGAGAGACAGGATACCGGACTAGATGAGCTGGGGCCCGATCCAGCAGGGCTCCTCTTCTGTTCCAGTGATCTCTTGTACCCTCATTCTTCGTTCTGCAACGCTAGTGCAGGGGTGCTCAGCTGTTTTCTCCTACGATGATTTCCATCTACACAGAACAATGGCTGTTGTAGTTTGGAAACCTGGGAGTGCCACGGTTGAGCACCACTACTTTAATGACCACAGCGTGTGGGAAGAGATGATGTATGGACCATAAACAGAAGGTCCAACCTGCATCCACTACAATTCCCAGCTGGCATGGAATGCTGGGAGCCGTAGTTCAGAAACATCTGGAAGGCCACAGCGCACAGCTCTGTCTTGTTGCATCAAAAGCAACCAGTTTTATCTCCCTCCCTGAAATCTGAGAACAACATTACGAGGGTTTGGGACTCTTGTGCTCATTCTTCCAGCTGCAAACTCTGGCCCATTTTACAGATAAACCACAGGTAAAGGTGGGGCTGAGCTTGAGTGTGGGATGATCCAGGATGAAGCTTCACAGTCCTGCCAATGACACAGTGCCCACTGTCCCTCTCTGGGCGCTCACCATCTTCTTGTCCTTGTGGACAGCGACTTCCGGCCTTCTGGGTAGAAGGTACTCCTGGGCCCAAAGCCGCGTGTGATGGAAAAAGGAATGTGGCGTTCTGGGTTTACATGACGGTTCTGCCTCTCCTGTGCTGGATGAGCTGCAGAAGGAGGGACCAGGACTCCACGCAGGAGGCCATGAGAGTGATCCACCTTGGCCTTTTGCGGAGGAGAACGCCAATGAATGGAGCAAATGCCTCTGGAGGGTGCTGCTCCTCACGCCTTCTCCAAAGCAACTTTCCAAGACATAAAATGCTGAATGGCTCTGGGGAATGCACGCAAACAACACAAGGCCTGCTCCCTGCCAGGGACAGGCCTGCCAGAACTTGCAAGCCTCTCTGTGGGTCCTGCTTGCCAGTGACGCCCTTTGAGCAGCACCATTGTTCAAAAGGGCCCAGCGAGCACCGCTGCCTGGACCCCAAGGGAGCGCTAATCCCATGCGGAGGAGACAATGGCAGGAAGAGGGGGAGAGAAGAGAGGGGTGCCCCTCAGCTGAGAGCTCAAGGCAAAACAGCCTGGCATAAGCCCTGTGAAGAAAGATGGAGGGAAGGGGAGAAAGAGAGAGGGAGAGAGAGAGAAAGGAAGGCAGGCAGGCAGGCAGGCAGGCAGGCAGGCAGGCAGGCAGGAAGG
>MTQE01002217.1:12826151-12836710 GCA_014337955.1 Aspidoscelis marmoratus
ATCCTGTCGCACACAGTGGACCACCAAATGCTAATGGGCATCTCAAGCAGCGACAAGGGCAAAACCTCCTGCTCTCTAATCCCATCAAATGGCCTTAAAAGTGTCCTGCTTCCCCCCCACCCACCCAGCCTGAAAGATGCACCTAGGCATTAATTCTAGTAGCTATTGATATATCTGTCATCCATACACTTGTCTAACCCTGCCTTAAAGCCATCTAGACTGGTAGCTGTTACCACCTCTTCTGGAAGCCAGTTCCACAGACCAATGATGGACCCTCTGGGTGAAGAAATCCTTCCCCTTGTTGGATCTGACTCTCCTACCCATCAGCTTCATAGATGCCCCCTGGTTCTAGTGTTATGTGATAGAGAAAAAAATTTTCTCTGTCCACCTTTTCTATACCATGCATAATTTTATATAATTCAATCAGGTCCCCTCTTAAACGCCATCTTTCCAGGCTGAAAAGGCCCAGGCGTTGAAGGGAGGCCTGGCTGGAATCTGGTGCCTAGTGGCCCTTCCCTTCTCCAGGAGCATTCCTGAAATGGATCAGTTGGCAGCCTTAAAATTACTTGATGTTCCAAAAGGGAGAGATCAGCTGGCGCATCCCAGAAAGAGTGAGAATTTGAACCCAATTCGTTTCAGGGACAAGAGGAAAGCAGTTGGGTCAGATCCTCCTAGCAGCAACTCCCATCATTCTATTTCCATCATGGCTGGAATGATGGGGGCTGTAATTTAGCAGCATGGGGCAGCCACAACCAAGCAGCCCATGCTGAATTATCTTGGGCTAGATTACTTTTTCACTGCTTTGTGCTTTCACAGTCTCGGCTTTCTCTCCTGTCTTCCAAATTCCTCGCTAGTCAGCTTGCCCGGGTTGCATGCCCGCCTGGGGAACCTTAGCAAAGGGCACATCAAATGCAACCCCTAGTGCACTGAAAGACTGCATAGGCCATTGGAGTTTTGTTTCATTGCTTGCATGACAGGCTAAAGGCTGTGGAACGCCCTGCCACCCGCCCTGGCATGCAGCAATCAGCCACCGTCCTTCCTCTTCAACAGCCCACGGAGCAAAGGTTTGGCTCTTGCCTGCATGCACACACTTTCTGCACAGATGTCCTGTCTTCAACAAATGCCAGTGCAGAATACAGAAGAACGTGGGGGAACCCCAAAACTAAGTGACAGTGCAAGAAGGAGAAGAAGAGTTGGCTCTTTCAGTCCCCTTAAATGGGTGAGGAAAAGCAGGGTAGAAAAGCCAACTCTTCTTCTTCCTCTTCCTCTTCTTCTTCTTCTAGTAGAGCAAGCCAAGTGCCCATATCCTGCTGGTGGGCTTTCCTGTCCTGCTGGCTGACCACGGTGAGATCACAGTGTTGGTCTATGGACCACAGGTCCAACCAAGTGGAGCATTTCTTATATTGAAACAATCTTGTAGCTTGATTTTGATGCATCTGGTTAATTTTCCTGCCTCAATCCGAGTGTCCTTCACATGGTTTCTGTTAAGACCGAAACAGCGCTGCCATCCTAGCAGGGGCTGCAGGCATCAAAGTATCTAAGGACCACCAGGTTCAAGGTGCCTGAGATTTGGTGCCCACCTTCTGATTCTAATAGCAATCTTTTCTGCTTTCTGGGCTCCTCCACTTTGAGCATAAGAATCTAAGAACCTAAGAGGCGGCCTGCTGGATCAGGCCACAGCCCATCTAGTCCATAAGAACCTGAGAGGAGCCCTGCTGGATCAGGACACAGCCCATCTAGTCCATAAGAACCTGAAAGGAGCCCTGCTGGATCAGGCTGTGGCCCATCTAGTCCATAAGAACCTAAGAGGAGCCCTGCTGGATCAGGACACAGCCCATCTAGTCCAGCACCCTGTCTATCATCCACAAATTTGTCTAACCCTTCCTTAGAGCCATCTAGACTGGTAGCTGTTACCACCTCTTCTGGCAGCAAATTCCATCGAATGATGACCCTCTGGGTGAAGAAATCCTTCCCCTTGTCTGATCTGACTGTCCTGCCCATCAGGTTCATAGATACCCCCTGGTTCCGGTGTTGTGTGATAAAGAAAAGAAATTTTCTCTATCCACCTTTGCTGATCCCTTCTCCCAGAACATCAGCCTCTTTTATTGCTCACTTTCAAATGTCAATTTCACTTCTTTCCTTTGCTCATCTCATTTAAGATGCCTTTATTATGCCAGGGCCTTTCAGGACTACTAGACGAGAAATCCAGTTCTAGTATGCCAAATATAGTGGGACAGAAGAGTACAATCATAATATAAATAGCTCAGTCTGCCTTTAGTGGCTAAAAGCAGCGTACAAAGGTCAAAGGAAGATAAATGGATTTCCAGCAAGTGCCCAAATCTCTCTATAGGGCTTGGCATCCCTCACTAAAACACCTACAATGGTAGCAATCCAGTGGGGAAATCTGTTCACGCTCCCTTCGTTTTCAGATTCACATCCAGGTGAATCCCCTGAAATGTTCAGTTTAAGACACGGGAGGTCGCAGAGCCAGAGAAAAATAAATCTATCTGCATAGAAAATGTGATGTTCAAGCCCGGACATCTTCCGTCTTATATGCGAAGGAGCAGGAGGGCTGAGGAAGTCTCTGCCGCTCAGAACAAACGCAGTCTGAAGCAGTCACAGGACTTGGAAGGGCCCAGGTGCAACCAGCACAGATTCTCTCCACACATGCTGAAGATGCTAAGTAATTGTCCGTGCAACAGTGACAGGTTTGGGCCTGGTGGGAGAAATAATATTGCTCAGATCTCTGTAAATTGCAAATGGCGTCTGCCCTGCTTCCTCGCCTTTTCCCTGTTCCGTCTCCCTGAGACTGTCCAGTCCTCAGTTACATGGATCACAGCCTCCTAATCCTACTTCCTACCAGCTCACAGAGAAGCAGCTTGTTCTGCAAAAGCCTGATCCCAGAGGGAGACACCAGCTGGCTTCCTAGCATCTTCCAGACCATTTTCAGGGTGTGGAGTCATCCATGGCAGCCGCTCACGGCATGCCCCACACTGGCCTGGACAGCTTTCTGCCGTATCCTCAGTGCCCAAACCTGGACATCACAGTGCAGTTGGCAAGTTTGGGGGTGGGGGGAGATCACAGGCAGAAGCCCCTATAGTCCCCTTCCTACACTGGTTGACACCCCCCAGCCATCACTGGCCCCAGTGTCAGCTGTCCCTCATGGAACCTGTAGCCAGCTGGATGCAACAGATATTTTAGGTGCATCTATAGTGCTGTACAAAGCAAGTTGGAAAAAGGGTTCTGGAGATAACCTCCTTGAGCATTTCGCTTTCCTTTTAAGTTGTTCCTGGAGGCTTATGAAAAAAGCACAAAGAGAAGCAATGTTTACACCCGGTGCTGTTTGAGCCAATTTGGTCTAGTGGGTAGGGAGCTGGACTCTTATCTGGGAATACTGGGTTTGATTCTGCATGCCTCCATGAAGCCAGCTGGGTGACCCTGGGCTAGTTCAGTGATGGCCAACCTATGACACGCATGTCACAGGTGACACGCCAAGCCTTTTTGGGTGACACACCTGGTCACCCTGGCACCTGGGCATGTAGTGCTTGCTTGTTCTTGAAGTATACAAAATACCAACTTTCAATTGAAGATTTAGCAAACAAAATTCAGCAACAAAAGTCACTAATGTAAAGAATTATTTGTTTTTGCTTTTAAAAAATACATATATCAAAAATATAACTTTTTTACTAGAGCTACAAATATCACAAAACTATGGATGTTTCTAGATGTGACACAGCACCTGAGTTAAGCTAGGTTTTCTTGCGAATTCTGACACACCGAGCTCAAAAGGTTCACCATCACTGAGCTAGTCACAGCTCTCTTTCTGAGCTCTCACAGCCCCACCCACCTCACAGGGTGTCTGTTGTGGGGAGAAGAATAGAAGGTTTGTCAGCCGCTTTGAGTCCCCTTAAATGGGTGAGAAAAGCGGGGCTGAAAAGCCTATTCCTTTCCTTTTCCTCCCCCGCTTTGTACTTCATGAAGCCAGCTGGGTGACTTTGGGCTAGTCGTAGCTCTCTTCTGAGCTCTCACAACCCCACCAACCTTACAGGGTAACTGTTGTGGGAAGAAGAGCAGAAGGTTTGTCAGTCACTTTGAGTCCCCTGAAATGGGTTACAGAAGCAGGATAGAAAGGCCAAACCTTCTTCCCACATGAAGCCAGCTGGGTGACCTTGGGCTAGTCACAGCTCTCTTCTGAGGTCTCACAGCCCACCCACCTCACAAGGTGTCTGTTGGGGTGGGGAGAAGAACAGAAGGTTTGTCAGCCGCTTTGAGTCCCCTTAAATGGGTGAGAAAAGCTGGGTAAAAAAGCCAACTCTTCTTTTTCTTCTTCTTAAAATGCTCAGCTGGAAGCTCGGAGACCAGATTTAAAGGCAGCTCACTCAAGAGACGTTGGGCCACTCGTTGCCCCATGGACTAAGAAAAGGGAGGAAGGGGAGGGAGACCACGGCAACTCCTTTGTGCTTTTCATTAAAAAGGCAAGATAAAACTGCAAAAATAGCTCCTAGAGCCTTAAGCAAAAGTATAACATATGTAGGAAACACAGACAGCATTTCCACATCTGAAAAACCTGGCCACGGTGTTCCACTCTGCTAACCTCCAGACTAGACTATGCTACTTCATTTGGCTACCCTTGAAAATGGTCCAGAAGCTGGAAATAGGGCAGAATGCAGCAGCTCAACTGCTTATGGGAGTCTCTAGCTAGACACACATCCAGCTTTTAAGTACCAGTCTGTAGTTCCTGCCTATTCACTACCAAGACCATTCTAGGTGCTGATGCGGACATACAAAGCCTTAAACAGCTTAGCCTCTGGTTATCTGAAGGGAGCACCTTCTCCCATATATACCTGTCCAACTATTTAGATTATCAGCTGAGGGCCATGTTGTAGTTCCTCCTCTCTCAGAGGGGAAAGGGGCAGAGACACGCAAGAGGAGCTTTTCTGTGGTGGCCCCCAGGCTTTGGAACAGCCTTGCTCTGGAGCATCTAGAGTTTCGTGGAATACGCCAGCTAGAAACCCAAGATCTGCAGGCAGTTCCTCAAACTCACATTGCAATTTCCAAACTGCAGGCCTTCCAAGACTCAGTTCCCCACTTTGGAATAACCTCCTACAGCTCCTTAGCTTAGTAGAAGACCTGGCCCAACTCCCAAAGGGGCTGAAGACCTGATTTTCTTAATACACCTCAATGAGCTTAAATGACTTATTTTAGTGGGTAGTATTTATCCGTGATGGATGAAATGATGTGTTGAGAATTTATTACTGTTATTTTACTGGATTGATTTTAACGCTGTCCTGATTATTATTAGATTGTTTTATTGCTATGTTACTATTATTTCTGTAATTTTAAACCCTGAATCGCCCCTTGGTGGGAAGGAGCATTATGAATAAATGCTATTATTATTATTGTTGTTGTTATCATTATTAGATTTTCGGTATTAAGTTAAAACCTCTCTCTTTGCCCAGGTCACAGACGTTTAGCTTCCTCTGAGTGCTGTCCTGCTGGGGAGAGAAGGAGGGTGAAAGTCTTATATTTTAAATATGTTTTAAGAATGGGTCCTTAATGGGTATTCTAGTGGCTAGTGGAAAAACACCCTATATTTTATGTTTTATTGTTCTGATGTTCTGGTTTAGGCAGGGATATAAATTTTACTTTATTTTTTATTATTAAAAATAACTGCGTTTAAATCCTTCCCATAAAGCACCAAGCTCGCTGGGTAACTGCGCAGGGTTTATGTATTTATTTAATAAATGTATATCCCACCTTTCACCAAATGGTCCCAGGGCGGGTTACGGTAAGAATAAAGCATATCAAATGATAAAACATGATTAAAAATATCACCCCTCCCTCCCTGGAAAACACCCTGAGGAAGCTATTTAGATGGCAAAAGCCTGGTCTAAAACTATGCAGCACAGGCGCCTGGCTAACCTCAAGAGGGAGGCTGCTCCACAGTCTAGGGGGCCACCACAGAGAAGGCCCTCCTTCATGTCCCCGTCCCTCGTACCTCTGCGATGCAACAAAAGAAACACCTTGTTGCAGCAGCTTCCTTTTAAGCCTGGCAGAGGAATACATTTTGCAAAGGGGGGGGGCAGAGAGAAAGACGAGCCCCTCCCCCCTCTGCCACCTTGGCTGCACCTGCACCTGCGCATGCGCCTACGCCCCTCCCTCCTTGCCTGCCACCCATTCATTTTTTCCTTCAAATTCAAATAGGACAAAGCATAGCCCCGCCTCCTGGGCGCCGAACCAATCACAGGCGAGGGGAGGCGGAGAAGCGTGCATTTCAACAGCGCGGTTTCTCATTGGCTGCGCGTCCCGTCACTCCCGTCTCCGCTCCGCCCTTACCTCAGAGACACAGGGCGAGAAGCCCCGCCCCCTGCCCCGCTTCTCTCTTCACCGGCCCCCGTCGGGGAAAAGAAGGACCCGGCTGACAGGACCCGTCGAGAGGATGACACCGGAACGGCTCGGCTGTGTCGGCGGCTCGGGCAGGGCTCCCCCGCCGCCCGGTATGCCGCCGTTTTTCTCCGCTAGTGCTGCCTCTCGCTCCGTGACCGGCCCGGCGAAGAGAGACTGCGCATGCGTCAGGCGAGGGCTGCTGCTCGCCGGGGCGGGGGGGAGCTAGAGCCGCGAGCATGCGCAGATCGGGTGAAGGGGCGGGGAAACGGAGGACTGCGTGTCGGAAGTGCGCCTGCGGAAAAATGTAACAGGCTGAAAGGAGGCTCCGCCCCCACAGGGTGAGTGCGCTTGCGCATTAGGGATCGAGCAAGCTGTTGGAAAGGTTGTGGTGCCCCCTTCTGGCCGGCTGTCAACATCGCATGGGAAAATAGGTTAACGGGGCTAGAATAAAGGGGGCTTAGAAGAACCAGAGAGGAGCCTTGCTGGATCAGGCTACGGTCCATCTAGGCCAGCATCCTGTCCCACATAGTGGCCCATCAGTTGCCCATGGGCATCTCAAGCTGAGACAAGGGCAAACCTTCTCCTGCTCTTGAATCCCAGCAGATGGCCTTAGAGACATCCTGCCTGGCCTCCCAGCCTGGAAGATGTACTTGGGCATCCATTCTAGTAGCCATTGATGCACCTGTCCTCCATGAATTTGTCTAATCCTTCCTTAAAGCCATCCAGGTTGGTTGCTGTCCCTAAATCTAATGGCAGTACATTCCATAGACTGATGACCATTTGGGGGAAGATAGTTAATTGCATTGGTTACCTGTTCACTACCGAGCCCAATTTAAGGTATTGACACTAACATTTGAAGCCCCAAATGGCTTGGGCCCTGGGTATCTGAAGGAGCTACTTCTTCCGTATAGACCTGCCTGGGCACTGAGCTCTCAGGGAGAGGGCCTTCTTGTAGTTCCCTCTCCTGCAGAGGTATGAGGCACAGGGACATGCAAGAGGGCCTTTTCTGTGGTGGCCTCTAGACTCTGGAATGGTCTTCTTCTTGAGGTCCACCAGGCCACTTTATAGTTTTTGGTGCCTTATAAATAGCTTCCTTAGGGTGCTGTCCTGTGAGGGACAGAGGGGGTTATATTTTTAATTCTGCTTCAATAATTGATTTGTCTTACTCTTATTTCAAGGTTTAGATAGCGGAGTATGGACTGTAACAGAACATCAGCTAACCCCTACTGTCAGATTGCAGCCAAGAAGGATTCAAACAAAGTTCTCCCGTTCCAAAAAGCTGGAAGGCTTTTTCTTTAATGCGTTACACAGGTAGTAGGGGACCGAAAGACCAGACTGGAGAGAAGGACATTTTACAGAGTAACGCTCTAATGGTCTGCACATGTAGCCAATCAGCATACAGTTTGCATCTTGAGCAACTGCACACTCCTACCAAGATAGCCCCTGGCTAGTTTGCATGTTAAGAGTACATTCTAAGGAAATAATTAGTACAGATAATTTAACTTTGAAACTTTTGTACATTGTAAGTTTTTAGTTTCTGACTCTATTTAGACACTTAAATACTTGACAGTAACCCACCCTGGGACCACTTGGTAAAGGGTGGGATATAAATTCTTTAAATAAATAATAAATAAAAATGCAGCAATTTTCAGAAAGGTATTTTTGCACAGCAGCATAAACAAAAATAGCATTATAACATGTAGGGCCCAAAGAGTTTTACTTTTCTGTTTACAAAGTCTTAGAGGGCGTCCCCATGCCCTCTATACTCTGAATCGAATCTGAATTTGACTCGGAGTGTCCCCATGCAAAGCCCCGACACAAATCGCCCAAATCTGCAGTAAATAAACTCCCCTTGCAAACTGTTCTTGTTGCGGTTTGCGAGGCAAGTCCGGATTATTTTGGAGGCTTGGGGACACCCCTGGGTTATTAGGGGAGGAGATTGACGCTCACGTCATTAGCAGGCGGGTTTCACGTCCTGCGCTCGCCGTTCCTGTCCTGTGCGTTGGGGATTGCAAGTGCTGGCCATTTTAAAAGATCAAACAGCATAAAAGAACCGATCACCCCAGTTTGACAGGTAAAGAGGCAGTGTTGAGGGGGGTCATCTGGCCCTTGTTGTCCCACGAGCCTCTTCTTGCAACCCTTATTCCACCCCCGCTCCCCGATTGCCAGAAAACAGCTTCTAAAGTTAGAGATAGTTTAGCAGAAAAGCAGGGAAGCTCTTCCCTGGTAAACTGCCTCTGAACATTGTAGTGGCTTTGGTTAGCTTTTTAGCTGACAGGCAAGCAGCTTCTGATGTTTACCGTAGTTAAACTGCCTCTAAACACTGTAGCGGCTTTTGTTAGCATTTTAGCTGGCAAACCTCAGAAGCTGCCTGTCAGGGAGCAGCGGTGCAATAAGTTAACCAAAACCGCTACAATGTTTAGAGGCAGTTTAGTTCTCTGCTAAACTGCCTCTAACTTCAGAAGCTGCTTGCCAGCAATCGGGGAGCGGGGGCGGAATAAGGGTTGCAGGGAGATGCTTGTGGGACAGCAAGGGCAGGATGACCCCCCCTCATCGCTGCATCTTGCTGGGGCAATCAGTTCTTTTACGTTTGTCAGGCAATCAGATCACAGAGAGAAGAGGCTCATTTCTGTTTCGATTACTGTTTAATGCCCACCAGTTGTGATTGGGGAAGGGGCATTGGGTGGCATATCAGGAGAGAGGGGGTGGAGAGAAAAAGATGCAGTTTCCCAATGCCGGAGTTTAGCGCAGTTTGCACGGGGACAGGTGTATTCGACTTGAGCCCACCCTTTTGTCAATGGCATGGGGATAGGTCAATTCAAACTAGACTCCGTATTGGGAATATCCCGAATCGAATCTGAAGTAAACAGAGTGCATGGAGACAAGCCCTTAAAATATGAAGGGGTGTTTTTTTCCCCTTCATGATATATATCAAGTGGCTCGCCTATATTGGAATATACAAGAAAATAAGTGAAGAGAATTTCCCAAGTAGAAAAGAGCAATAAAACTTTGATTCTTTGTTCAGATCCCACATAACACTTCTTCAAGCACTTGTACACTTGTATTATTATTTTAGTATTCTAATATGCTGAATCTTTTAAATGTTTTTATGTATATTATTGGTTTTAATTTATTGTTTTAAAGGTTGTTACCCACTCTGAGACCTCCGTATATAGGACGGAATAGAAATAATAAATAAATAAAAACCCTTTGTAGCCTTACTGTAGTTGCCCCATCTATTGAATTCAGAAGAACTCCCTCCTGAGTGAGTCTGGAGGAAAAGGTTATCCATTTATACCAGCCAAGCCCACTGATGGGGTTCTTACATTGCACACCTTCTGGGGAAGACAGAATGGCTACCAGCCAGGATGGCTTTAAGCATTGTTCAAATTCATGAGGTCAGACACTTCAGTCCCCAAAACTCAGTGGCTGCTAGAATGGATGGCAAAGCACTGCCTCTGGGTTGAAGGGATGGGCTTTGAAATCGTTTTGAGTGCTCACCATTCCCAAAGTTTTAACAGAATCCGCAGTTTCTGAGGATTAGAGGTCCCAAAACATGGATTATCTTTATTTGGCTCAAAAGAGGTCTTGCTGCCGGATGTAGAAATACTCCACACTGTTTAGCAATGGGAATGCAAGCGGGTTTTGGGGGGAGGGAATCACACTTTAGGGGTCAACTTTATATGCCTTTCAGTGCCTGGTTATAACATAACTCCTCATTCAGGTCTTCAATGTTTAGCTTCCTCTTAGTGTTCTTCTGCCAGAGAAGGAAGGAGGGTGAGTGAGTTATATTTTAAGGATGTTTTAAGTGCTGCTTTTTTTTTTATTGTGACCTGCCTTGGGACCTTCAGCTGAAGAGTGGCATGATGAGTGGCAAGGTTGGTTTGCCTGTTGTGGGCCCTTTGGTGGAGCAAAATGCCTGGAAAGCAGAGGGTTGCTCATTCAGTCCCCAGCTTCTCCCCAGAAGTAGGCAATGGCAAACCACTTCTGTATCTCTGCTAGGAAAACTGCATAGAGGTACCCATGGAGACTGGGAGTGCCTAAGCTCAGTAGTAGAGCAAACTGCCTGGAAACCAGAATGTTGCCGGTTTGATCCCGAGGTCCCCCCAGAAATAGGCAATGGCATAAAGATAGGGTAGTTATAATGGGGGACTTCAATTATCCTCACATAG
>MTQE01002217.1:12852621-12864049 GCA_014337955.1 Aspidoscelis marmoratus
TTTTGAATCCGGCCCTCGGCCGGATTGAGTTTGACACCTCTGGTTTAGATCTTCAGGTGTTCCCAGCCAATGAGCAAGAACATTATAGTGCATCTATCTCTGTTCAAGATCCATAGCAGTGAGCTGTGGGGAGCTCTCCTTGCCAAATGTAGCCTGGGTGTATTTGCCAGCAAGGTCTGGAATGGTGCCATGTTGCATCCTCAGCATGCGTTCCTGGGAGCAAAGCCTGAGCCGCCTGCATGAAGCTCTCCATGTCTGGCATGGCGATTAGGCAAAGGAAACTTCGGCTGTCAGAACACAGGTGGTTAAAATGAAGAGCTTTTGGTCACTCACTTAAGACGATCCGCACAAACAAGAGGCAAGGATCAAAACATAAGCAGTTGCCTGGAAAGGATTCTGTAACTCAAGACAACAAGGCTAATCAGGGACTGCAGGCTAGGAAGCCATTTCAATTGATTTCTGTTCTCATTTCCTCCCTTTTTGCCTTCTCACATACCCTACCCGAATGTTTAGAGGGACCCAATAAACGTTCACTTGGGGTTCTAAGCAGCAGTCTTTTCTGTGGAATATTTCTGGTTTTGCTGTGCACCAATTTGCCTGATCATCCCCAAATTCTTTTCTGTTCCTTTAACACCTATTTTTAACTTGTCCCATCTTGATGTCTCTTAGAGCTTATGGGGTCTGAATTACAGGGCAGGCAATGTCAGGGGCATTTATTTTTGGGTTGCTGGGAAGGGAGACACCGATCTCTATTTGTAGCGGGGAGGGGGGCTAAGAAGCCTGGGAAATCCTGGCACAGCTTCCCCCTCTCTCTCATATTTTGTCCCTGTTCCACAAATGGATCTGTTGCAACATTAAGCGCAATGCCATGGGTGAGCAGAATTAGCTGGAGATTTCATTGCACCTCTACCAGGACCTCCAGGCTGACAAACTAGAGGCTTCGTCTTGGCCTCCTCAAATGTTTTTGCTCAGCATCAGGATTCTGCAAAAAAATTCTTCGTAAGGTTTAGGCCAGCGGTGCTCTTTCATGGCACCCAAAAGCTGGTATATGCTGCTGGCACCAATCTGCAAAGCGCATCTGTCCAGGAGACTTTTCCATTAGCAGTGCTGGCCAACAGATAATGCTCTGGCAGAAAGCATAATTGCGTTGATTTTTAAAAACAACCTGAACTTTTAAAAATAAATACTTGGATACTGCTTGCTCCATTAACATGTTGGCTGTATATATTATTTCTCATTCCAAACCATATAATTTTTTGGCTTGCCACGAGGTTAATGGTTTCTGTAAACACAATGGTTGCAGATCTGTGGCAAATAAGAAAGGATAGGATGCAGTAGCGGCACATCACTACAGTCAGGGAGCAGCCTGTGAAGCTGATGGGTAGGAGAGTTAGGACCACTAAGGGGAAGCATTTTTCACCCCGACAGCCATCATGGAATTGACTACCAGAAGAAGTAGTGATGGTCATTGGTCTAGATAGCTTTAAGAAAGGGTTAGACGAATTAATGGAGAGCAGGTGTATCAATGGTTACTAGAAGGGAAGCCCAGGTACCACCTCCAGATTGGGGAGGCAGGATACAGGGAGTTGAGAGCGGGCGAGGGTTTTGCCTTCATCTTCTTCTTGAGAAGCCTAGAAGCAATTGGTAGGCCGCTGTGTGAGACAGGACGCTGGACTAGGTGGGTTGTGACTTGATCCAGCAAGGCTCCTCTTATGCTCTTCACTGTGAGGTCTCTTAATGCCTCTTTTGCTCCTTTTTGACCAAGGGCATTTGTACAGAAATGCCTCGCTCCTAATTGGAAAATTGATGGAAAGATTGTCTTCAAAGGTTTGCTATCAATCAGGCTGCAGAATGTGAGACAGCCCCCGAGTTAAGCTAGGTTTAACTCACAAGTGCCATGTAGGGCTTTCCTGAAGAAGCCCCTTTGCAGCGCTTCAGCCTTTCTCATTCTGGATCAAAGCATTCTGTGCTGGAGAGAAGATAAAGAGCGTCAGCATTCCAGACCACCTAATCTTGAGATAAAGGTGTGGCATCTCAGGACAAGTTGAAAGCCATGAGTTTATGGCCCTCTAGAAGTTCCAGAACGACACTTCCCAACATTCCCTTCCAAGTCTAGCCTGGGACTGGAACAAAAGGATATGAGCTGTAGATGAGGCTCCTCTGGAAGGATGCAATTGGGCGTGAGCGTGTTTGAGACTTCTGATTAATGCTTGCTGTTTCTATACCCAACAGTTCTCTTTTAAGGAAACACGTTTACTTTGTAACTCTACTTTGTTACAGCATTCAGAAACATTGTCTTTTGTTACTCTGTGTATATCATGCCATTTCTTTGTTGTAGATGGGGAGAGAGGAAATGCTGGGGCCTATTGGGCCACCTGATGAATGAATTCATGTGAAGGTGGATGCAGTGATGAGGGTAGAAGGCCACTTGGGGTCTTTTCAGTTCTGTCCCTAATCTGTAGGCCTTCCTGGTAGCTGTGGCCCATGCCTTTAGCATCTTCTCTGCTTTCCTCCAGGGGTCAGGTCCTCACTTTACCCCACATGTTATCAGTCCTGTTCTGGATCCACTCTGGTAGGCAGGTTCTTACAGGGGCCTCCGAAATTCCAGAGGCTCACCAGGGAGTGCCTTGCTCTGACTCCACCATCTCCTTGTTGCTTTTTGAGCATGGTAGCTACCATTGTCACTCCATTTCAGAGTGAGGCCTGGGCAACGGAGCGTTTGGCTTTGATTCCACCGCTTCTGAAATGCGATGCCTGCCCGTCCCGCTTGGCAGCTCAACCTGTTGGGCTGAGTGGGTGAAAAGCACGTCAATGACGCACTTTAATTTTTTTTTTCAGAGTTGGTAGCACTGAGAGAAACCTGACCCTGTTGAAGGAAGTGAAGGAGAGGTCCAGTTCCAGCAAGGATTGGGAGCTTTGTTGCTGTAGTTGGTTGCGCTTGTTGTCTTCCCTCTTTCCCTCCTTCTGGGTATTTGATTCTCTTGAAGCCAACTTTACAATCTTAGGAGCCTACTACTGATCTTGCAGTTTCTTGCCAGCCAGCTGGTGTAGAAAGAGACCTCCATCTATTCTGATAGATGGCAGAGTGCCTTGTTTTGGCACAGCGAACTCAAGGGTTATAAATTAGGGTGGCACCTGCTAATGGTGCTGTAATTTATATCCGGGCAACCTTCCCACTTGTGAGCGAAGCCAGCTTTGTAAAAGCTCATAAACCAGCTGTAATCCAGCCCTAGGCCTCAGTAACTGAAATGGTTGCGTGTGCACAGGCTTTCTCCAGAAAAGTCCTCCCTCTGTGTTACTCGGCTTCGCTGAAAGCCATGCCTTTTGTGGAAGTTTTTGCTCTGTGTGGTAATCCTGCATGGTTGGATTGACCATTGACGTGCCTGCGAACAGGGTCTGTAGCAGAAAAAGAGGTGTGCCAGTTTGCCCACCAGCATCATTGCATGGAACTGTTCCTATCCTAGAAAACATATTGATTTCTTGGGTTTCTAGCCTGTGATTCATCCCAGATTCCCAGAGCAGATAACAGGACAGCCAAAATAGGTAAGAATCTAACCGTCCAAAACAGGGATGTCCATCTTGGGGCCCATGTACCACATGCACGTGAGCCCAGTATGGCTATAAATGTAGCCCAACACTAAATCATGAAGAAGAAGAGTTGGCTTTTACGTCCCACTTTTCTCTCAAAGCAGCTGAAAAGCTTCTATCCTCCCCATCACAAACACCCTGTGAGATAGGTGGGGCTGTGAGAACTCAGAAAGAGAGCTGTGACTAGCCCAAGGTCACCTAGCTGGCTTCATGGAGTACAGAATTGAACCGGGAGACTATGGGATAAGGGTCCAGCACTCTAACCACAAGGCCAAATTGGCTTAAACCAGTGATGGTGAACCTTTTGAGCTCGGTGTGTCAAAATTCGCAAAAAAAAAACCTAGCTTAACTCGGGTGCTGTGTCACATCTAGAAATATCCATAATCTTGTGAATTTTGTAGCTCTAGTAATATTTTATTAAAAGCAAAAACAAATAATTCTTTACATTAGTGACTTTTGTTGCCGAATTTCGTTTGCTAAATCTTCAGTTGAAAGTTGGTATTTCGTACACTTCAAGAACAAGCAAGCACTACACGCCCAGGTGCCAGGGTGACCAGGTGTGTCACCCAAAAGGGCTTGGTGTATCACCTGTGACACGCGTGTCATAGGTTGGCCATCACCGGCTTAAACATTATGAAATTATGTGCAGACCTTTTTTTTTTGCTCATCCGTTTTCATTTGTGCTTGCGTATTAATTGTGTGGCCCAAGACAATTCTCCTTCCACTGTTGCTCACAAGACGCCAGAAGGCTGGACACCCCTGGTCTAAAGCAATAAAGCCACCATTTAAAACAATAAGAAATACTCTTGGGCAATATAGTGGGATATAAATCAAATAATTAAATAAAATACTACAATGAGGGATGTTCCAAACTTCCATCCATTAAACGTGAATGGGGGGATTAGGGAAAGCACCCAACCCTCCTTGTTCTCTAACAGCCCTATTTGGCTCCCGTACTCATTTGATGCAACTGCCATAGGAGGCCTCTTTGTGCGCATGACTACGCCTATGTGTGCAGCATCGCTGTGCATGCGCAGAGGCCTCTCTGTGTGATTATGTGTGTGCAGTGATGCGCGCCATCACGTGTCGCAAGCCCTACGCACAAAGGATCCTATAGTGGTGTTGATGCAGTGTGGAGAAAGCAGGTAAATTCCCTGCTTTATTATTCTACTCATGAGTAAGGTAGGGTTGCTGAATAGAGCAAGCACAGTTAGGAAAAGCACCTAAGAGTTCTTGGCTCCTAACCCTTGTTCACGTTCAGCACATCTCTGTACTACAAACCTGAAATAGTTTGACACTCGTGTGTAGAGTCAGCGTCTCCTACTTCCCAGCCTGTGGAATGTACCAGAAAGCTGGACAAACGAGATCTGGGCAATTCCCTTGCGATTCAAATTTTTTAAATCTTTCAAAACGGGTGCCTTTTCTGCACTGGGCCTTATTCTGGTTTGTATTTTGGACTTTGGGACCTGCCACCCTCATGCTGCTGCAAACTACAGAGTCAGGCCCAGTGCAGAAAGGACCATCAAGAGATGGAGTTCTATAGACAACAGTAATGCTCTGTCTCAGCACTCTAACGTAGCCTGATATCTTTGTGAAATCTGCAGTATATAAATTCCATAAGTAAGTCTTATGTGGGCCAGCATGTCTTCACCAGGTGGTACTGCCTGATCTGCCTTGGTAAGAAGGGTGTCCTGTAGCCTTTCACCCTCCTGGTTGCCCCACCACCCTCTGTAGTAAAAGAGGTATGCACCTGGGAGAGGGCCTTCTCAGTGATGGTCCCCAGGCTATGGAATAGTCTCCCCCTTGAGGTGCATCAGGCTCCTTCACTGTATATGTTTAGGAAGGCAGTGGAGACACACCTCCTTGCCCCAACCTTTGGCTAAATGGGAATATACTGTCTCTTCCCGCTTTACAGGCACTATTACTGTTTTAATATATACTGTTTTAATATATGCCGAATTTTAAATGTTAGCCACCCTGAGGCCTTTGGGTATAGGGTGTGTTTTGTCCCAAGGGCAATACTAAAGAACTAGTATGTGTAGCTTCAGCTCCTGGCCCTGGGGAACATAGCCTGAACAGAGAAATGTCCACAAAGTTTCTATTTTTGTAAGCTTTACTTATTTGCAGTTCCACAAGTACAAACAAGGGATTTCAAATTCTCATCAAAAAAGTCCCTTTTTATACTTGCTGCCCACTTTCTCTGTAGATTGGCTTTCTTCTTCTTGTGAATCAACTTCCTCTAGCTTCCATTTCTTGTGACCCACTTCTCCGGCAAAAGAGAGCTCTCTCCAGTCTGTCTCCCAAAAGCTACACAAACTAAACTAATTATGGGGTTAGAATAAGAATCCAGAGATCTCCCAGAGTTCGTTTCATATTCTTAAAGATACAAAGATACATTTTTGTTCTCTAAGGGTGTTTCTGCACTGGCCGCGGAAACCGGATTAACGCGAGACCCATTGACACTTCCGAACCACCGCACTGGAGACCTCATTCGGGACACTTGGAGATGTCGGTTTCCACATTTTGGCGCGCGAGATCCGTCTAAATTGGGTCTCGCTGCCAAAAACCGGATCTAAACGAAGACCTAAAAAATTAGGTCTTCAGTCTGTTGCTTTGCCTGGATCTGTGTGGAAGCAGGACACTTCCACACATGGACAGCCGAAGGGATGGGTGTCCCTGTGGCCGCCATCTTGGGGAGGGCGGAAGCAGGCCTGTTTGCCTCCTTCTGCCTCTCCCGTGACTGGCAGCTGTATGCTCCAGTCCCACAGCTCTGGGGGTGGCATCGGCGGCGCGGGAGGCCGAATGCTCTTTGGAATGGGTGCTGTGGCCTCCGCGCAGCACCCAGGGGAATCTGTCCACCCGATCCCACCTCCCTGCCCGTGTCTGGACGTGCGGATCCTCGGGAGGTCAGATCGCCGAGGAACGGATTTTCTTAAATCCGTTTTTCAGTGGCATGTGCCAAAACACCCTAAAACTGATGCAATAGAAAAACTATTTTAACTTTAAGGAACCCATGACTCAGCATAAAGGATGCTCTTGGGGCATACCAGGATGGGATAAAAATACAAATAATAAATAAATGGTTGTCAGTATCCACCACCTTTTTATGTCTCTGCCTTTAATTGTTAAGAAGAGGGAACGTCAACAGATTTTGCCTGCACAACAAGCTTCTTCTATAGAAGTTTCTGTCAGTAAATATTCAGGAGCCAGGGTCCTTGCCTCCATCTGGCCATGCTATACTACCTTCTATTTTAATCTTTCAGATTGCTATGGTCAAAATATTAGACATACTCAGTTGCATATCTGAGTTATTTTCCTATGTCTGAATGTTATATCATTGTTTTCTGATGTAGGTCCTATGTTTCCTTTGTCCTGAATAGGCTGTAAGCCATATTAGTTTTGGCCAATGTTTGGAGTCTGAAAAAAGTAGGGAAGATATTATATAAGGGGTGGACAGGGATCAAAGAAAGTCAATGGCTAGTAGAATGGATGTCTATTTCTTACCTCCATGTGGAAGAGAGAGGTGGGGAGTCAAGACAAGGTGAAGGCTTTGCCTTTGTTCTCTGCATGAGACGCCCAGTGTGGGCCACTGCGTGAGATGGGATGCTGGGCTAGATAGGCTATGGCCTGATCCACTAGGGCTTCTCTGAATTCATCGAGGATGGGTGTATCGATGGCTACTAGAATGGATGCCTAGTTACTATGTCCAGGTGGGATTGAAAGGCAGGATGCCTCTAAAGGCCAGTTGCATGGAGTCGAAAACAGGAGAGGGTTTTGCAATCTGGATTGGTGGGCCAGGATGTTCTGGATCCACTATTCCTGGAGTAACAGGAAGTAAGTGCAGAAAGAGTCATTCAGAGTATGTGGACTAGCTGTGGGTTATGGTTCACCGAGGCTGCAGGTTCCAACAGAACCCCCTGTGCTAGCTGAGTCCAGCCACTGGACTTCAGAGGCAAATTATGTCCAGTATGGAGGTTACCATGTAGTTGCCCTGGCTCTTTTGCAGTGGTCCTTCTGGAAGTGCTACCAATCCTAGATCTTCTGAAATGAATGGGGTGGGGGGTGGGGGTGGGCATTAAGCTGAGTTTTAGTATTCTTGTATTTTGATTTTGAGAGCTGGAAGAGGGAAAAAACTTTTTCCTTGCTTTTTAAATACGATATCCAGTTTAATTTTAAACATTTCCATCATATCTGGCTTTGCATACCTTTTTTCCAGCCTGTAACCTTTTTATCAAAGAGGGCTTGTTCCAGCTAATGCTTGGCCTGGGGGGCAGGAGGATTAGTGAGAGTAGAGTCTCATCTCAGCAATGAATCATCAAATGCCTTTAGAGATGCCTGTCACTGTCTGTGGTCTACTTCCCAGTTAGATAATGGCCATGGGAAGTTTTTAAACCTAGTCTTAAACACACTGAATGCAACTCTAAAGGTGCCATGTATGTCTTGCTTCCTAGGCTCGTGTTCACTGTGCTGGAGAAAGGCCTCTCCCAGCAAAGGACGACAAAATGTCTGGGGAAAGGTATTCTTTTGATGTACCAGACAACTGCATCAATTTTAAGGACATGGCAGAAGATGATATGACTGGTGTTGATTCTTGGTTTGGTGAGTATTGACCTATCGGTGGGTGAGGATCACAACACCTGAGAGAGGGGGAGGAGAAGAAGAAGAATTGGCTTTTCTACCCTGCTTTTCTCACCCATTTAAGGGGACTCAAAGTGGCTGACAAAGCTTTCTATTCTTCTCCGTACAACAGAACATCGTGTAAAGTAGGTGGGGCCATGAGAGCTCAGAAGAGAGTTGTGACTAGCCCAAGGTCACCCAGCTGGCTTCAGGTAGGAGTGCAAAATCAAACCTTGTATTCTCAGATAAGAGTCTGGCTCCTTAACCACTAGACCAATTGGGGGGACATTTTTTCTCTGCGAGAATTGTGTTATGCGCAGTTGCCTTCCAGATGTGGGACTCAAGCCAACATCAGCCTCAGTCAGCATGTCCAGTAATTTGCATGTAACACAAAAGGGGTCCTTCATCAACCATTAGAGAGCAGCTGCTTCCCTGCCTTTGGTATAGAAGAACTGATGCATTGAAAGTTCCCTGACTTTGTCTGTCTTCGTCTGTACCAAAGGATCAAAGCTAATTCTTAGTGTAATCCCCCCATTTTGATTGTATCAGCAGCAGCCCTTTTTCTGGGTGCAAAGTATCTGTCAAGTGCAACTCCTAGCTGTTGACATGATGCCATTTTAGCTAAAGACACCCAGAAAGGCCAGTAAGGACTATGTGTACAGGGTATTGGCTTCTTAAAGTTGAAATTTCAAGATTCCCTCAATACAAGAGAACGTCACTTAACTGTTTTAACACACTACTTACATAGAAGCAGTTGCGGCAAAGATTTGAAAGGAAACCTTTGTTGAAAGGAGAGCATTCCCAGTGCTGTAGATCAAGATAGCCACTGGATCTCCGGCACCCACAAGCCCTAGCTAGTCTGCAGAAGGTCACAGTTGAAACCACAATGCATAGATGACATTGGGTTGACTGTCTTTGCGGTAACTCAGACAGGGCCATTGATGTGAGCACCAAAAGCTCCAGTTTGGTCTAGGGGTTAGGCAGCCCGACTCTTATCTGGGAATACTGGGTTTGATTCCGCACACCTCCACAAAGCCAGCTGGGGGAACTTGGACTAGTCACAGCTCCTTTCTGATCTCTCGCAACCCCACCCACCTCACAGGGTGTTCTGTTGTGGGGGGAAGAACAGAAAGCTTTGTCAGCTGCCTTGAATCTCCTTGAATGGGTGAGAAAAGCAGGTTGAAAAGCCAACTCTTCTTCTTGCTAGGGAAGGATGCAGGTTCCCTATTTGTTAGGTGATGTGTGGATCAGACACAGAAATCCAGGGAAGAGCTTGAGCCTCCCTCGAACACCAACAGCTTTCAACAGCCTAGCTGCAGTACCATTCTTCCTTGTTTTTCAAGAGTAATGGGCGAAGTAGCTTCTGCCCATAATTGCTGGAGTAGCTGTTTGTCTGGCATTTTGCTTTTCTCAATCAAAGGTAGAACTGGGCTGTTAAAAAGACTTCCTTTGGACTGTAAATGCAGCAGATGAAATTCTGATCTGAATTTAGTGTAATTTTGCACAACGGATTTTCCTGAGAGATGCTCAGCCCCACAGAGAGCTTTAAAGAGGCACATTTAACTCCCTGCATTTGTTTTACAGGTCACATTTACAGAAAAGTTTTGAGAGCCAATGGGGTCCTCTCACTCCCCCACCCCTATGATTTGGGCTTCTGTGCAGATGCATAGAGTGTTTCAACACTGAAAGCATTGGGTGTGTGTGTTTAAATCCTCCAGGTAGATTTGGGCTAAAGATGCTCCAGACATACAGCAGCAGGTTCCTATGATTTGATATTGATACTAAACCCCCCTTAAATTTAGGGCCTTGATATAGAAGTGAGTAGTACCCTAGAGATGTTTTGTGTAGCCCTTTGTCCATCAGTCTGGGAGAAGAGAGGCCCACGCCTTCCCAGTTGGCACCAGAGAGATCAGTTTGGGTCTTTAGCAGTATGGAGTGGTATGGTTTATGAATTTTTTATTTAGAGTCCGTGATCAGTATAAGTAAAAAATATAAACCACATAAAAGCAGACTAAAAACAGATCTGAGCAAACAAAAATATCTGTTTTTCAAAGACCTGAAAGATAATACATTAAAACGGATAAAAACTATTTACGATAAGAAATAACAAAACGTATTAAAATATGTATGATCAAGAATAATTTTTCAGAGTATCTCTAGTCAAGGTTGCTCGATTGCAGGGTATTGTTTTCTAACTTCTCCCTTATTTTTATAGCTATAGCCAAGAATTTTGCAAATGCTAGGGTCATGTCAGGATTGGTATCTATTAACAACAATTTGATGCATTTTGAATTGAGTCTCCCTGGATATGGGCTCAGCTTTAGGATTAATTAATTCCTGATGGGCGGTGTTGTAAAGATTACAGAATAGAAGAACATGTTCTACGGTTTCTGTGTCACCATTTTTACATGGGCAAGTTCTAAGGGATATGTTTGAGGTTAGAACATTTAATCAGATCTTTGCAAACCCAATTCTATGTCTTTTTAGATGTAAGCTTTTTTGGTACAATAGCATGTTTAGTCACCCCATATATAAAGGGGAGCAGATAGTATTTGCTCTTGCAATTAAATTCTGGGTAGCAGTGTCCCAGATTCTTTGTTTAATATACATGAAGGCATTCTTTGGTCCCATTTATTAAAAATGGTGGCTATTTGTTTTCGAGATATCAGAGCTGCCTGTCTGACAACTCCCAGTGGAGAGAAAAGGGCAGACATCATGAAAACATCAGCACAAAGAACAAACATCCCACGGGCCATTATCTCTCCCATGGTAAAGTCCGGTGAGTATTATTGTTCAGAGTGATGGCCATGCATTGGTTTCGTCCCACGAAGGCCAGTGGTTCTGTCCACTTTAGTCTTGGTCCATGTATTTGAATTTTTATCCTGCCCTATACACAAACATTAAAAGCAAATGAACGTATAAGATGAATGTATTAAAACTGTAACAGTGCCTGGATGTGTGGAGGAAAAGCTGTTCCCTTACTTAGCTGAAGGCCAGGGCAATAAACATCATAACAAAAGAGGAGCCTTGCTGGATCAGGCCACAGCCCATCTAGTCCAGTATCCCGTTGCACATGGTGGCCCCCCAATTGCCCATGGGAATCTCAAGCAGAGACAAAGGCAAACCTTCTGCTCTCGAATCCCAGCAAATGGCCTTAAAAACATCTTGCTTGCCCCCACCCCACCCCCAGCCTGAAAGATGTACTTAGGCATTCATTCTAGTA
>MTQE01002217.1:12864133-12890273 GCA_014337955.1 Aspidoscelis marmoratus
CTGTTGTCCATAAACTTGTCTAACCCTTCCTTAAAGCCATCTAGGCTGGCTGCTGTTACCACCGCTTTGGGCAGCAAATTCTGTAAACCAATGGCCCTCTGGGTGAAGAAATCCTTCCCCTTGTCTGATCCGACTCTTCTACCCATCACCTTCATAGATGCCCTCTCGTTCTAGTGTTCTGTGATAGAGAAATTTTCTCTGTCCACCTTTTCTATACCGTGCATGATTTTATATACTTCATTCGGGTCCCCTCTTAAATGCTGTCTCTCCAGACTGAAGAGGCCTAGATGTTGCAGACTGGTTTCATAAGGGATTTTGTTTCCAGTCCCTTAATCATTCTGGTTGCCCTTCTCTGCACCTTTTCCAGTTCCACAATATCCTTTTGAGAGGTGGTCACTAGAATTGTACACAATATTCCAAATGTGGCCTCATCATAAATTTACAGAGAGGCAAAATGACACTTGCTGACTTGTTTTCTATTCCCTTCCTAATTGTTCCCAGCATTGAATTAGCTTTTTTCACTGCTGCCGTGCACTGGGGGTGTTTTTCCACTGTAACTAAAAGTATCCATTAAGTACCCATTAATGGGTATGTAATGGCATTTTTGTACCCATTAATGGGTACTTAATGGGTACTTCAAGTGGCAGTGGAAAAACACCCCAGGTTAACACCTTCATTGAACTGTCCACCAAAGCCCTGAGATCCCTTTTCTGATGTGTTGCAGAAAGCTCAGACCCCATCAGTTTATAGACATAATTTGAATTTTTTGTCTCGAGGTCCATTACTTTGCACTTGTTAAGATTAAAGCACATTTGCCCCTTGGTTGCCCAGTCATCCAATGCTAAGAGATCTCCCTGGAGCTCTTGGCAATCTCTTTCAGTTTTTAGTACCATAAATAGAACATAAGAACATAAGAGAGGCCCTGCTGGATCAGGCCACAGCCCATCTAGTCCAGCATCCTGTTGCACACAGTGGCCCGCCAAGTGCTCATGGGCATCTCAGGCAGAGACAAGGGCAAACCTTTTCCTGCTTTTGAATCCCAGCAAATGGCATTAGAAGCGTCCTGCATCCACCCCCCCCCCCCCCCGCCTGAAAGATTTACCTAGACATTCATTCTAGTAGCCATTGATACATCTGTCATCCATAAATTTGTCTAACCCTACCTTGAAGCGAGCAAGACTGGTATCTGTCACCACCTCTTCTGGCAGCACATTCCATAAACTGATGACCCTTTGGGTGAAGAAATACTTCCCCTTGTCGGATCTGACTCTCCTACCCATCATAATTAAGTATTATCAGCAAACTTTGCTATTTTACTATATACCCCTTCTTCTAGATCATTGATGAATACATTTAAAAGCATTGGTCCCAACATTGAACCTCTTTCCACCCTGAGAATTGACCAATTTATTACTACTCTCTGCTTCCTGTGCTTGAGTTAGTCACAAATCCAGGACAGAACCTATCCTTTTATTCCATAGCTGATGGGTTTACTCAGTAGCCTTTGGTGTGGGACTTTGTCTATCTGGACTTTCAGAAGCCTTTTGACATATAAAAGAGGTGCCTGCTCTCCTGAACACATAAAGCAAAGGTGCCTAACGTACCTCAGGAGGGACACTATTCCACAGTCTGGGCGCCACCCCTGGCTTTACTCCAGTGTAGTACAAATGCAGTTGAGCTGCTCCAGCCTGACCCATTGTTCTACTTCCACTGTAGCTGGATTTTGCCTGGCTCCATGACTCATCTCACTGGGATGGTGCTGGCTTCTTTGTGTCATACAGCATCCAAAAAGGATCTCCACATGGCCTCGTGGTGGTGTAGAAATGAGAGAAAGAGGCTGGAGCAGGCCTTCACTGAGAGGCCTGCACCTGCCGTGAGGCCCTCAGCACCCCTGCATTTAAGCTCATTGCCCAAGCTGGACGGCACCCTTGACAAGGCATCTTAAACCGGGCCAGAAACCCCTTTGCTCCATTCAGGGCAAGCCGAGACCCCGAAATCGGACTTGTGCGCATTTCTAAAGAGGAACATTAGTGTGCATATTCTTGTTCGGCCAGACAGACCCAGGACATAGTCCAGATGTTTGTGATATTGGCCAAATAGTCCTCTGGCTTTGAGATGCAACCCCATTTTTCACTTCTTGCTGAAGAGACTGTTGATGCTTCCTGAAGTTAACAGTGAACACTTTGATTTCTACTGATAGTTTAATTTCCCACTGGAGCTCAAAGGGAAGATAGGGGAGTTCTTTGTTCTAATGCATATCTCATTATAACTCTGTTTGTCCCTTTGATGTTCTCTCAGTTTAGAGAGACCTTCAGAGTTTTTTCTAGCTTTACGTTGATTTTTACCATTCTAAGTGTTTGGTGCCATCTGTAATCTTAAGTACTTCATATTTATGTGTGTGTGTGTATACATACACATATAACATTTATTTATATATTACATTTCTATCCTGCCCTATACCCTAAGGTCTCTGGGCGGGTTATAATGAGATTAAAACATACCAAATGGTAAAAAATAATATAAAATCATCCTCTTCCTCCCTACCTAACAGGATAGTACCCTGAGGAAGCTATTTAAATAGTAAAAGCCTGCGTAAAAAGATACACCTTCACCAGGTGCTGAAAAGTATACAATGTAGGGGCCTGGGAAACCTCAAGTGGGACGCTGTTCCAGAGTCTAGGGGCCACAACAAAAAAGGTCCTCCTGCTAGTCCCTATGCCTTGTTCCTCTGAAAGAGAAGGAACTCCAAGAAGGGCCTCTCCTTGAGATCTCAGTGCCCAGGCAGGTCTGTATTGGAGAAGAGAAAGCGCCCCTTCAGATACCCAGGGCCCAAGTTGTTAGTGTCAACACCTAGAATTGGGCTCGTTTGCTTAATACGCTTGTTTATATTCCTGACCCACTTTGTAATCAGAGGTGTCAGAGCAGGTCATTAAAAAACCAGGTTGGCTAAAATAGTGACAGGGCCTGCAGGGTTAGGGGATGCTGTTCCTTCAGCCAGAGGTAAAGAGGGATGTCTTCACCAGTTATCTGAATCAGTCTTATGGTTAGTGTGTAGGACTCTTATTTGACAGTCTCCTCGTTAAATTTGGGACTCCTACACCAAACCAACGGAGTGACCTTGGACTAGTTACAGCTTTCTTTCTGAGCTCCTGCAGCCCCACCTACTTCACAGTGTGTCTGTTGTGTGGGGCCTTGACCGAGAAGGCCCCAGCCGCTTAACTGCTAAAGGGGGTGCCACTTCCACAAGGGCCTCACTGGCAGACTGTAGGGCAGAGGCCCTTGAAATGCACGTGCTCCAATAGAGGATCTAGTTGGGTGTGAGAGGCTTCAGGCCCTCCATCCTCACCTTGATTATCCAGGTGAAAAATCCATTCCCTGTGTAGCGTTACCTGACTGCTCTGGAGCTGGCGATTTCCAGTGAGCAGCAACTCCCATCCACTGTTGCCAGGGAGAGGTCATGCTCCATGTGGCTGTTTTGGGACCATGATCGTGATCCTCCTCCTTTGGCAGGCTGTTTCTCTTCCCTTAAATACCTGCTGCCAAGGAAACAAACGGGCAATAGTTATTACGGTCCCCACATGAAGGAGAGTGTGTGGCATCCGCTTTAAAAGCTACATTTCATGTCCTCCGGGGTGGGCGGTTTGAACAATGGTTCTTGATTATACAACACTGACCGCCTTGTGAGCTAACCACCCTTTGTAGAAAGCGGCTCCAGGGCAGCTGATGGTGTGGTTTGAGATGCCTTCCTGTGATAAAGCTGGCGTCTCTCCATCACTTGGCAATACCTTGTTCCAGCTAATGCAATTCCTTGTTCTCCTTTGAGGAGCTTTCGCTTTGGGGAAACGTGAATAAAGTCTCTCTTTTTTAGTTGAGAATAACAGTGATCAGGAAAATCAGCTGCCAGCCGAGGGACAAGGTACTTCCAATGAGGCTCCTTGTACTTCTTCAAGAGTGCCAGGAAGGTAAGGATACTCGGCTTAAACTAAATCAACTTTTTCCTGGAGTTCCAAATTGTAACTTAGAGCGCAGCTTCCAAACACCTTCAGTGGGAACACAGTCAGAGGGGCTTAAGATGCTTGGAAGAGGCTGCTGAGGAGGGATGGGCACGAATATTACATTCGTATACAAATGTACTGTTGCGACATTCATATTCTTACCAAACGTTTTGGAACATTTGTGAACCGGGGACAGGGGAAAGTGGCAGCACCAGTCACATCTGCAATGGAGCCAGAGTGCATTCGGCATGGTTTGAGAGCGGATTTAACGCTTTCAGAGCGGATACGTTACAGGATATGTATCGGATTTGTATGCATTCGTATTGGATGTTCATACAAATTTGCACAAATTCATTCATATCGAATCGAATCCTACCACATTCGAAGGGAATCTGTTTGAACAAATATGAATTTTCTTGCATTTGATTCAATAGGAATCGAATGCAAAAAAACCATTCATGCCCATCCCTACTGCTGAGACTTT
Organism: Aspidoscelis marmoratus; assembly: GCA_014337955.1. Taxonomy (NCBI): domain Eukaryota; kingdom Metazoa; phylum Chordata; class Lepidosauria; order Squamata; family Teiidae; genus Aspidoscelis; species Aspidoscelis marmoratus. Next base: position 12,868,613 of record MTQE01002217.1, read on the forward strand.
CCAGTTATTCTGTGACATACTCACTTTTTGCAGCTGTCACGACTTCCTCGCTTGCATGAGTTCTAAGGTGTTTTTCCACTGTCAGAAAGTACCCATTTTTGCACCCATTAAGGACCCATTTGGGAGTGAGCCGGAGGATCCCATTTCCACCACGGCACCCATTTGGGACCCAATTGTTTCGACTATTGCTGGGGAAATCCGGATCAAATGGGTACTTTCTGCCTTAATCCAGATTTTCTGTAGACTCCATTAATGGGGTCTACGATGGGGCCTTAGTCAGAAAATCCAGATTAAAGGGAGCCTGTTTCCACACTCATGTGGCAGTGGGGTCTAGAGGAGGCTAGGGGGAGGGGGCACCTTTGGTGGGGGGCAGTCCCAAAACCTAAGCTTCGAAGTAGTTTCAAAGTCTGTGCAAAATAGCTCTGGAGTATCTTTGAAGTCTGTGCTGATCTTCAGAGTGAACTTTGAACTGACTCTGGGGTGACAGGCAGACCCCTCATGGGTAGATCTGGATTTCCAAATGGGGGCTCTGGTGTTTCCAGGGCAGGGAGGCTAGCACCCATTGCTATTGGGTGCTAGACCACCCATGGAAACACATTGAGTACTTCCCTTAATCCGGATCTACTAGATTTGGATTAAGGAATGTGCCCATTCCTTAGATCCGGATCTTCTTAGATCCGGATTAAAGGAGCGCAGTGGAAAAACACCCAGTGTCGTTAGCCATCACTCGTGTTTTGTCTGGTTTGATGTTTTGTCATATGAATGTGAAGCTAAGAACTCTGTATTCCTTAAACATGTTAATTCCTCACTGTACTGTATCTTTTTTTAAAAGAAGTACAGTATTTGACTGCACACCTGAATAGTGAGGCCTTACTCTGGTAACAGTAACTTCACTCCTTTGGGATCGCTATTTTTCATCACTTATCCACCTTCAGAATAAACTGATTTTTCTTTTTCCCTGCAGAGTGGCAAGAAAGCTTTCACTGCGGCAAAGGAGCGCCCAGCGCCGACTTGCCATAAAGAGCAAAATGGAGAAAAATGCCGCCCCTGCCTCTGCCTCCAAAGAAGAGCCTCCACCTTCTAAGAAGCAGAAAACGTAGGCCAAATGAGTGGTTGCCTTTCTTAACTTGAATCAATGGGTGGCGTTTCTTAACGTGTTGCCACCTCTTCCAGAGCAAAGTGTGGAGTGTTGAGTGGGCTCAGCAGGGAACTTGGCTTGCACAGATCTCGGTTTCAGAAGTGGTGTTAAAAGAGACTTTGTCTTGGGGCTTCATGTTGCCTGTGAGGCCACCAAACCTGGCCCCCTAGATGGGAATCACAGGCCCTTCTCCATTTCTCGTTCTATTTTTAATAGATTCCTAACCTTGGCAACATCAATTTCAGTGCCTTCAGGATATTTAGGCTCTCCAAGTTTGATTGGGTTACTGAACTGGAGTTCAGGTGTTGGACGCCCTGCTTCTCGTTGAAGACGAGGGAATTATGCAGATCTCCAAGAGGAACGGTGTAACCCCACCAAAAAAGTTTGAAGAATTGTATCCAATGTAACTTCCACAGAGGTCTTTAAAATACTTAAAATAGTCCAAACCCAGAGCGGACTAGGTGGAAGGACTGGTTGTCTGGAATCTTTCTCAGCCCAGCCAGCTGAAAAATCTAAACCTCTTTTGTAGTTGTCTCTCCAAATTCTTCCTTTTGCCCCAGTCTGAGGAGTGATTTCCTAAGTGTACGCCAGCACTGCTGCAATGTCATCTCCATGGAACTTAAGAGAAGGGGCTTTAAGTAGCATCTTAAAGACTAAGAGAAAGAGCTTTCATAGACGTCTTCTTCATCAGTTGTGTGAAGCCTAATGGAAACCCTTCTGTCTTCATCTTTTGGAAAGATCATCTGGAGAGGACAAGCGTAGGTGTTCTTCAGTGGGTTTTTCCGGCAGGGACCGTCCTTCCATCAGCCAGACAACCAGCAGATCTGCTCTCTGGAAGGGCTGGGATCTTCAACAAGTTACTTTATATTTTCCTTTGAAGGATTCGTTTGCTTTGTCCCATTAGGTTTCCTGGGCTCCCCATTCCATGCATCTGATGAAGAAGACCTATAGAAGCTCATGCCAAATCCTCTTTAATTGGTGATCTCTTTAAGGTGCCACTGGATCCCCCTTTTCTTTGGATTATCCAGAATAACGTGGCTACATCTTTGAATTTTACCACAATGGAACAACCTGGACAATCCAAGTGGCCCCTCTTGATATATTGTGTCTGAGCTACTGTGGGGTCTGTTCATTCTTCACCTACTCCTTTCCCCATCTCCTTTCAGCCATCCTCTCTTGTAGAAAAAGGGTAAACACCTTTGCCTTATCTTAAGTTTGAGGTGCCCATGGGCAATTGGTGGGCCACTGTATGAGACTGGATCCTGGACTAGATGGGCTGTGTCCTGATCCAGCAGGGCTTAACTTAGGTTCTTCTGATTCAAAAATGCTATGATTCTATATCCGAAAATCTTTCCATAGTCATAGCAGATACTTGCTTTCCCTCCATGGGGAAGTCTTTGGCCCCTTCCTTATGCATGGTTACGGGGCTGAGGTGTACTGGGGGAAGGCACCAGCGATGCTGCTTTTCTGTTTCTAGCATTATTCCACAGAAATAACAAAAAGGAAAAGAGGAAGCACACAACTAGGGATGGTCCCCATTTGGATTCATGAAGATTGTGAGGACTAGTCAGGTTGGTCTAGTGGTTAGGGAGTGGCACTCCTATCTGGGAATACCGGGTTTGATTCCACTGTCTTCCACAAAGCCAGCTGGGTGACTTTGGACTAGTCACAGCTGTCTTCTGAGCTCTTGCAGGGTGTTCCATTGTTGGGAGAAGAACAGGAAGCTTTGTCAGCCGCTTTGAGTCCCCTTAAATGGGTGAGAAAAGCAAGGTAGAAAAGCCAACTCTTCTCCTAGGTCTAGCCAGAGTTATTACCTGTGCTTATGTTAGCTCACCTCTTGATTCCTTCAATGCCCCTCTCCTTCCTCAAATCCAGGAGGGGATGGAGCTATGCATTGCTATGTTGAGTATCATTTGTGGAGCCCAATTTGTGAAGCTCTGTCTCTGAGCAGTCTCCCAGGCCATGACAGCCTGCAAATGCAAGAAGAAATAAAATGATATTGTAGCACTCTGTATGAGGAGGTGCAGCTCCAAGAAGGGCTGGGAGAGCCGTCCAAGGAGTGAGAGGTGAGCCCAAGTAAAGAACATGTCTGATCAGGAGTCCATATGAACCTCACACATCTCTATAGCCACCAGAGTTGGCCTGGAGGCTGCCTTTCCTTCGTCTCCCCCACCTCCGCTCCCTCTGCAGAGAAGATTTAGCATAGCCAAGGATGCTGAGTCAACAGAAGGATCAAGGGAATGACCAAGGAGTTGCGTCTGAATCAGCTACTGTGGGTTATGGGTGCTCTGGGCATAATTCCCTGCTTACAAGGCCATCCCTGCCATGCAGACGGGTTATTGGCCAAAGGTCCCCTCAAGGAGCTCTTTTCTGGGGTTTTGCTGCATGCTGTGCCAACCAGCCTTCTCATTTTGATTCACGGCTTACATGAACCGGGCAGGCGTGCCAGATGCTCACAAGCCCTGACGATGCTCACGGGCCCTGAATGGTGCTGTGCTGTTCCCTCTGCAGCGCCATGAAGCCTCCCACAAAACGTAAGCCTTGTGCTCCTGTACGCGCCCAGAGGTAAGGGTCACCTGTTGGCTTGCCACTCAACACTGGGCTTTGAGGCTATCTGCACACCTGGGACAAACGGGATGTTTTTCACCTTAGACGGGTGTGGTAGGTGGTTGTGAGGATGGTGGGCCTGATTCTGCTCTTACCCTCACTTTTCTTCCTGCTCTTGCCCTCACTCATGTTCCCTTCAGGTCTAATAATGAAGAGAAACTGCGTGAAAATGTGAACAGAGGCTTCTCGCCCTTCACACCTGCAGCACCAAAGTATGTTCCTTAAAGCGGGTCGATCTTTGTTCTGAGGTGCAAAGGAAACAGCTGGGCAACCAGCAGGAAATACAGTCCAGTTTTTACTGTGACGTTGCTTTTGGAGCAGGACAAGCTTATTAATATTGCCAGGAGTTTTCAGGCATCAGAAGTATTTGTTACCTCAAACCAGAGATATTAAAAAGGAGATAAAAGCAGTTTATTTATTTTGATTTTTATCCCACCCTATACCTAAAGGTCTCAGGGTGGGTTACAACATTAAAAGCCAAAAATATAAAACAAACACATGAATAGCTAACTGCAACCGGAGTTAACGTTTCGGTGTCATGCAGCGGTTGCAGCTGGAGTTCATTTGTACTAACATTGTTTTGGGGGGAGCATGTTTAAACTAATGGCAGCCACCTAAGGGTTCACCCACGTTTGTTACTCTTCTTGGTGGTATTTGGGATTGGTGCCCGTTCTGCACTTACTTGTTAATCCAGATCAAGGAGCTGCTAAGAAAACGTCATCTACAAGGGAGTAGATCAGATCTGGATCTAGCGTTGATCTAGTGGTAGGCCAGATAAATGCAGTCTTCATCGGTGCTAGCTAGCGTTGTTTGGCACATGTTTGCCTTTCGAAAGGCCACTCAATGCAGATGTGGTTGGTCTGGATCCAGCTAATCTGGATCTAGTTAATGTGGACATGAGTGCAGAAGGGGCCCTGGTATGAAACACAAAAGGTCAAGGGTAGCTAAGAACCCATATCTTTTTTCACGTGGGTCTCAAAGTTCTGAGACGGAGGAGAAAGCAATGGATGTGGGGGGAAAGGATGCAGGTTTGAAATGCTGTGGCAAACATCTTTTGCTCCTATGTCTTTGCACCCCCAATTAAGTTTGACAAGGCAATCAGGACAGAGAAAAAATAAACGTGGGATTAATTCCCATTAAGTATCACATAACAACCTAACAGGAGCCCTGCTGGATGAGGCCACATCTAGTCCAGCTTCCTGTCTCACACAGTCGCCCACCAGTTGCCCATGGGAATCTGAAGCAGAGACAAGGGCAAACCTTCTGCTCTCAAATCCCAGAAAATGGCCTTAGAAGTGTCTTGTCTGTCTCCCCAGCCTGGAGGATGTACCTGAGCATTCATTCATCTAGTAGCCACTGATGCATCTGTCATGCATACATTTGTCTTATCCCTTCCTTAAAGCCATCCAGGCTGGTAGCTGTTAACCTTCTCTTCCGGCAGCAAACTCTATAAACCAATGACCCTCTGAATGAAGAAATACTTCCCCTTGCCTGATCTGTCTCTCCTTACCCATCAGCTTCATAGATGTGCCCTGATTCTAGTGTTGTGTGATAAAGAATTTTTCTCTCTCCACTTTTTCTATACCCTGCATTATTTTATATACTTCAATCAGGTCCTCTCTTAAACGCTGTCTTTCCAGGTTGAAGAGGCCTACACGTTGCAGTCTGATTTGATAAGGGATTTTGTTCCACCCCCATAATCATTCTGGTTGCCCTTTTCTGCACCTTTTCCAGTTCCACAATATCCTCTTTGAGGTGTGGTGACCAGATTTGTACACAGTATTCCAAATGTGGCCTCACCATAGATTTATAAAGAGCTGAAATGACACTTTTGCTGACTTGGTTTCTATTGCCTTCCTAATCATTCCTAGCATTGAATTACACTGTTGCAAAATTGTTGCAAAATGCGGCAACGATGATTGCCGGCTGAGTGGTTCTGTTGCCCTCCCACATTTTGCCCCTTCCAGGGCAAAAGAGGCATCTCTGAATATCAACAGCTGTGGGATGAGTGAGGCTAAGGCAAGAAGTAGGAGAGCACCTCACATTTGAATATCTTAACCCTTGTGATGTTGTCTCATCCATTAGGCTGCGTAAAATGGGAGCTGTTTGTCTTGCCTCTGTTTCAGTAAGGTCAGGACTTGTTTATTTTTCAGAAAAAACAATCCCCCTCTCAAAGGGAAGTCCACTGAGGTGCTTGAGATTGAGAAAATGCAACGCTTGCAACAGGAAGTGACGGAATTGCGCAGGAGGAATGAAGAATCCCTAAAAGCTGCCATTGCTGGACCAGGTAAGCTTGGAAGTAACTTGGAGCGAAGGGCTGGAGGTACCTCTCGAAAGTAGGTACCGCGTAGATCACACAAGAAAAAATGGTCGTTCAGAGGCCTGCCAAGGCTTGAGGGAAGGTCTGACGGTTGCCAAGCAGTGAGTACCCTCACTATCTCCTGGCTACAGAGGAAGCCAGAGGGGGATTCCAGGAGCAAGGAACTCCCCTATCCAGGCCTGAACCCCCTAATATTTTATGGAACACTTGAATCAGCAGTTTGCACATCTCCTAATTTTGACTTAAGTATTTAAGCTACATTAAGGCCCTGATTGCCTAATTGGGACCTTCCCAAATGGCAATAATTCGCATACTGTTGGATGTCCATATCTGCCAATCGGGTAATTGCGGTTTCACTTTTCCGCAGTGACCAGACCAGCCTCTCCTCTTCTGCACCCATTCCATTAGGCCTACCTGAAGCTTCTCGGAGGTCTAGGACAGTCAGGAAATTGCAGGAGATGACATGAGATTTCCCATAATTCCTGTGGAATCTCATGGGACTTCGCATGAATCATGGGAAATTGAGTACAATTTTCCTGTGTTTGAAGTATCTGTGGTTTTGGAGTAACTGCAGTAGAACCTGGAACATATCCCCTGTGGATATGGAGGACAGTACTGCTTTTTGGGGTTTTGTCATATCTAGGTACTGTATATGCCTGTGCTGTTATTCACTGCTTAATAATTACATGGTCCTTCCTGCAGTATTCAGAAGGAGGCACTTTGAGTCTAGCCTTCTTCTTACCTCAGACTAATGATAGAGCAGAGACAAGAAAAGCAAGCTCCACCCAAAGGAGAGAGGAAGATAAATCCACTGCAAAGTGAGTCCAGGAACAAACGGAGGCAGTTTGGAGGTCTCATTGATCTCAGAAATCAAGGAGACTCCTCTGAACCTAAATCTAAGCAATAAAGGGGATCCCAGTGTCATAAGTAATTTCTTCACTGGAGAATCACTGGCCAGATCTGCTTGCAAAAGGATTCTGGGGCACGTTGATGCATAGACCTTCTCGATAACATGGCTCTGTCGTTGGTCTGGACGAAGAACAAAGCCAGAACCAAAGTCTGTGTGCTTCCTCTGCGTGATTGCTCTGCGTGCTCCAGTGGGGTCCCTTGGGGCAAGTCCACTGTTCCCTCTCCTAAATCCTTTTTTTCTTTTGTTTTGTAAGGAGTCCAATCAGTCAATACTACAGGAAATCAGCCCCGACAGTTCATTAGAAGGTCAAATCCTGAAGTTAAAAGCTCAGATCGTTTGGCCACCTAATGAGAAGACAAGATCCATTGGAAAAGGCCCTAATGCTGGGAAAGATGGGAAGCAAAAGGAGGAGGGGGGTGGCAGAGGATGAGATGGATAGATGGAGTCATGGAAGCAATGAACATGAGCTTGGGAAACTTCTGGAGGCCGTGGACAGAAGGGCCTGGTGTGCTGGGGTCATTGGGGTCACCAAGAGTCAGATGACTCAACGACTGAACAACAGCAGCTGTTTGGGGCTTTTCTCATGCTCACGTTCTCGTGGAATGTTCCCTTGATAGCTCCAGTTTTCTTCCGTTCTGTTTCCTTCTGTTGCTTCATAAATTGGTCGCTTCTGAAGGCCTCCTTATCTCTCCTTTCACAACAACGACACTGTGATCCACACCTGGGTCACCTCCTTAATTCAGTCCTCCTCCCTATGAAATCTTGTCATCCTCTTTTCTTCTCACAGGTCCAGTGGTTAAGAAGACAGCAACTCTCAAGACCAAGCCAGTTGACTTTCATTTTTGCACAGATGAAAGGATAAAGCTACATGGAAGTACCCAAGCAAGCACAGAATACAAAGAAGTGGATTTTGTAGCAGCGCTGAGAAAACACCAACCGTCCCCGGTAAGAAGGCTTGGAAGCCTTCAGATGAGTAGCATTGAAATTGGGGGGGGGGGTGAGAGAGAGCAGGTGGGTTGGTAAGCAACAGATGAGAATTTGCTTGTTAAAAGTTTTCTGATGGGCAAGAAAAAAAGGCCCCAAATGTTTAAATGAATGCCTTCTTCCATCCAGACCTGTCCATTAGCTCATATTTGCTAAGAGGTCCTCTGCATAGATACCCTACCTGCAGCAAAGGGCAGATGACAGGGCCTTCTCTCTGGTGTCCCCAGCTTGTGGAACAACTTCCCCTCTGAGGTGCATCAAGTTCCATCCCTGTACATCTTTAGATGCATGCTCAAGATACAACTTACCCTGGCCTTTAGCTGAAGAGGTAGCCTCCGCTCTCCTTTCAGACACCGTTATTTCTGGCTTTAACTCTTAAGTAAGTGAAGTGCTGATTGTATTGCAAATCACCCTGAGACTTAGGAATCTGGGCAGATGCTTTGAATGGTTTCTTGAAAATAGAAATACCCGATCTCTCTTGGTTTGCTTTTCTTGCCCCAGTGTGTACTAATGCCATTTATATGCTGCTTTTTCTCCAAATTGCACAAAGCAGTGAACAAGCTCCTCATTCATTTTATCCTCACAGTAGTATGGTGAGGGGGCTTGGCAAGCAGCCACTGGCTCAAGCTCACACTCCCTGGGGATGTTGCACTCATTCTACCACAGCAATCTGTTTGCATGCCAGCTGAAAACAGGTAGCTTTGGAGAGGTATTTTGAAAAAACAAGATGCATTTCAAAACACGCATGAAGATTTTGCTACTTTACTGAACCAAGTGTGAACACTAGGGCAACCTTGATATTTTTATTTATCTCCCACCCTATACTCCAAAGGTCTTAGGGTGGATCACAGTAAAATCACTATAATCTTGCAAACACCTGCTTGACACCCAGACCAATGACCTTTCATTGGCTTTAGGTGCTTCAATTCGTCTCTCATTCATAACCGTCTCCCCTTCTGACTTTGACGTAGGTGTGTGATTCAAACACAAGGAGGCTTTTTTCAGACCTTGGTTGTGAGCAGAAATCTGATTATTAAGTTGATCCAAGGTTTTTTGCACAATGAAAAGGAAACCAAAACACTGATCCATCTCGGCCTGTGCCAAGCCAGCTCATGTACCCAAGCCTGTGATCCCTTCCGCGGTTAGCTTATCAAGATGTTGAAGGGTGTGTGCCAAAGTCTAGGGCCTGGTGCCAGGCTTTATGCTCTTTAGTCGGAGTAATCATGATTGACAGCTTGAAGCATGATTGACAAGTGTGGAAAGATTCATGTGAGCAGAGGCTGCCAGAAGGAAAGGCCGTTAGCGCCAGCGAAAGCTTCTAGAACAAAGAGGGTGTGTGGCTGGCATCTGATTTTGAAAGCATATCTTTTAGGAAATCAGCTCTACTGGTGATATACAGGAACCTAGAGGCCAAGTAATTTGCTAAAATGTATCTTTTCTGTTTTGAAGATAGACTTTCCAGGCAACTCACGTATCAAAATCCTGGGAGGGTTTCTGAGACTTGGGGCAAGAAACTCTTTAATCTAGTAAGAAAAAGACCAGCTGTCTTACCATCCTTTTTTACAGGCCCGAGTGGCAAAGGGACCCACAGTCACAAAGCCGTTCAATTTATCCCAGGGCAACAAAAGAAAACATGAAGAAGTCACCTCAGAATATGTGCCACTGGCTCAGCTGATTGAAAACTTCCAGAAGCGTACCCCTTCGCGTTACCATTTGAGAAGCAAGAAGGAGGAGGAAGGTAAAATGATTCAGATGGATTTGGTGGGGATCCTGTGGAATGCTATGGGCTCAGTTTCCTTGGTTTGATTATATTAACACTTCTCTCTTTGAATGTTGGAACCTAAGAAGAGCCCTGCTGGATCAGGCCACAGCCCATCTAGTCCAGCATCCTGTCTCATATAGTGGCCCATGGGTATATCAAGCAGAGACAAGGGCACACTGTCTCCAGCTCTCATATCCCAGCAATTGGCCCTGGAGGCATCCTGCTTGCCCACCAATTGCCCATGGGCGGCCGAGACAAGGGCAAACCTCCTGCCCTCCAATTCCAGCAAATGGCCTTAGAGGCATCCTGCTTGTCCCTCCAGCCTGAAAGATGTACTTAGTCCTACATTCTAGTGGCCATTGATATGTCTGTCCTCCTTAATTTTGTCTAACCCTTCCTTAAAACCATCTAGCCCCTCTTCTGGCAGCAAATTCCATAGACTGATGACCTATCAACATTCTTGCCTCTCTTTTCTTCCTCCCTGCCTTTCTATGACTGTCAGGAAAAGGAGGGCTGTAGCTCTATAATGTTCAGCTGCTTTCCACATGGTGCTTTGTTGAGGAAAGGCACCTGAGCAGTCAGTGATCAGGACTTTGAATATGTTGAAAATGTTTCTCTCAGTGCCTGAACCTCAGCTCATCTAGATTACAGCTGATATCAATCAATGCAATCACATTCAGAGGAATAAAGTGATTTGCAAAACTTAAAATGTTGTCCTGCTTTGCTGTGAGTGGACACATCAAAGACACAAGGCTTTTAAACTTAACAAGAACTGCAAGTTGGAAATTGATAGCTAATTCTAAAGAAAGGCCCAATCACCCAGCACAACCATATGAGTGTTTTCCTACTGCTTTCAGTGAAGACAGATTCATTGTCACAGTGATAAGAGTTAACTACACATTCTTATTATAACTTTTTCATATCCTAATAAACACATATAAGAAGTGAAAGAAAAGACTGTGGACATTGGAAGTGTGCAGACAGGTTGCTTGGGATTATGGAGGAGGCACTGAGAAAACTAAAGTAGAGAACACTTTAGAGAAAAATAGTAAATATCCCGAAAAGAACTTCTTAAAAACAAGTTTAGAGTGGAAGGAAGGCCAGGACAATACATGGCCTTTTCTGGTCTATGGAATTGGCTGGCAGAAGAGGTGGTAACAGCAACCAGCCTAGATGGCTGTAAGGAAGGGTTGAACAAATTCAGGGAGGACAGGTGAATCAATGGCTACTAGAATGGATGCCTAAGGACATCTTTCAGGCTCGGCGACAAGCTGGAGGCCTCTAAGGCCATTTGCTGGATTCAGGAGCAGGAGAAGGTTTGCCCGTGTCGTCTTCTTGAGGTGCCCATAAGCAATTGGTGGACCACTGTGTGGGACACGATGCTGTACTAGATGGCCTGATCCAGTGGCCTCCTCCATTGACTCTGTTTTTTATTTGCTGTACAGATAAGCTTCTAACCATTGAGAAATGATTCAGATTGAACAGGCCACTTGGAGTCAGAGAAAATGGGGAGTTAACTTGGGTGCTTTTATATAAGTGCTGTGCATGCCAGCTTGGATGGAATGGTGGCAAAGTATTGAGCGATATATGTGTCTGCCCACAAGTATTGAAGGAAAGCGTTGAGGGATATCTGTGTCTGCTGGTGCTGTTTTCTGCATGATCTTTTTATCAATAAACACTGACATGCTGCTGGGAAGGCCTGTCTCCTTGTTGTTGAACCTGGGCATATGAATTGATCTTGATCCAGTAACAGAACCACCAACCCAGTGGGAAGCTTCTAAGGCTCCCCTGCATTCTGATGCTTGAGTGGAAGGTTGGAGGGAATGATAGCCTTTATATCCAACACTCCTCCTCCAAACCATTCTTCCCCTGCCTCTTTCAGTGGATGCATTCTGGTCACCACACCTCAAAAAGGATATTGTGGAACTGGAAAAGGTGCAGAAAAGGGCAACCAGAATGATTAAGGGTGAGGAACGCCTCCCTTACGAAATCAGGCTGCAACATCTGGGCCTCTTTAGCCTGGAAAGACTGCATTTTAAGAGGGGACCTGATTGAAGGATATTAAATCATACATCGTATAGAAAAGGTGGAGAGAAAATGGGTAGGAGAGTCAGATCCGACAAGGGGAAGGATTTCTTCACCCAGAGGCTCATTGGTCTATGGAATTTGTATGACAGATGTATCAATGGCTACTAGAATGGATGCTCAGGTGCATCCTCCAGGCTGGGGAGACAAGCAGGAGGCCTCTAAAGGTCATTTGCTGGGATTCGCCAGCAGGAGGTTTGCCCTTGTCTCTGCTTGAGAAGCCCATGGGCAAATGGCGGGCAACTGTGAGACAGGACGCTGTACTAGATGGGTTGTGGCCTGATCCAGCATGGCTTCTTGTATGTTCTTTTGATGTAGAAGCCCTGTGAGAGGTAGGCAGGATACCACTAAATGCCATTTGCAAGGAGCTGAGCTTAGGTGAAGTTTTTGCCTTTGTCTTCTGCTTGAGATGCCCAGAAGCACTTGGTGGGCCACTGAGTGAGACAGGAGGCTGGACTAGATGGGCTGTGGCCTGATCGGTCTTCTTTTCTCACCCAAACGTATCGGTCTCTCCGTTTTATTTTTAAGAAATGTATATCCTGCTCTTCACCATATGGTCTCTTAAGATTTAGCAGGCCTCCTCTGCCAAGAATAGCCTAAGATCTGCTCATTCACAACAGTCAGCCCCCCAGTGCTGGGACAACAGAAAGTAGACCTAAATTTGGGCCATCAGCAGAACCTCTCACACAGGCTGATGGCCCAAATGGAGACAGATCAACCTCTCACCCAGACTCCCTCTCTTGTCCTGGTCTCTTCTGGCGCAGTAAGAGGAGCAAAGCTGAATGGAGAGGATCTGAATAAGACCTAGAATGCGTTCCCTACCATAAAACCCATTTTAAAGAAATGAAAATGGTTTAAAAAACAACTCAAATTCTTTTAGATTCTTGCATGTGGCAGATGGTCAGATTGGCTGCTCTGGATGACCCCTTGGAATTTATACTTCTTAGACTTGGATGTTTTGGCTAGATTGGGTCTCTCCATGTCATGCTTTTATCTCCATTCTCTTTTGTAGGGGTAACTCAGAACAGACCATTTAAAGCCAGGGTGACTAACCCAAAATCTCCTTGTTTTGAAACGAAAAGAAGAATCAGACCAGTAACTTGCAAAAGCACTGCTGAGCTGGAGGCTGAGGAAATAGCAAAGCTTCAACAGTAAGTATACGTGGAAAGAGGCTGCTCCAAGTAGAAACTCTTAGGTCTCTCCCAGACTTGAATCCTTCACTCTCAGAAAGCAACCCTGTGACCTAGCCCAAAAGGTGGGAGAGGTGAACCAAAGGGGGTTCAAAGATGGTGCCAGCAGTCAAATTCCTGGAGGACAGGTGTATCAGTGGCTTCTAGAACAGTTGGAGAGACAGCCGGGAGGCCTCTCAAGGCCATTTGCTGGGATTTGAGGGCAGATGAAGGTTTTGCCTTTGCCTTCTGCTTGAGATGCCCAGAAGCACTTGGTAGCCACCGGGTGAGAGAGGATACTAGATAAGGTGGGGTGAGTTGTCTGATCTTGCGGGCTACTTCTTATGTTCTTATGGACAAATTCATGGATGTCAAGTATCCCAATGGCTCCTAGAATGGATGCCTAGGTACCATCTCAGGGTTAGGGAGACAGGCAGGATTCCTCTAAAGGCCATTTCCAAGGGAACCAAGAGCAGGTGAAGGTTTCGCCCTTGTCTTCTGCTTGAGATGCCCAGAAGCAACTGGTGGACCACTGTGTGGAACAGGGTGCTGGACCTAGATGGGCTGTGGCCTGATCCAGCAGACCTCTTAGGTTCTCATCTTTTTTATATGAGAGTTTAGTAAATAGAAGAAATGAACAAAGTCTTGACATACACCTGCCCTGTAAGGACAGCATTGTTCTTCCTCCCTCTTCTTCCTCCTTTTCTGGCTTGCTCCTTCACCACTATACCAGCACTTTCTGACTAGTCATTTTTAGCCTGTCTATTGGGTCTCCATCCTTGTGTTGCTCTTCTTTCCTTTTTTCTGTATGTATTTTTCTTTCATGGTTGTCCCTCGGGTTGCTTCGAGCCTTTTCAAACAATTTCCCTCCAAAAATAACCCAAGTAACCAACCAAAATTTTAAAAATACGTCTGGTCAGATCAGACCACCTCCTTCCCTCTAAAGGCAAACCGTCAACTGTTAGAATTCTGCAGAGTAGGAACTGTGAACTTTTGAACCTGCTCAGCTTGTACAGGCAGAACAAATAAAACATATGGAAGTCAATGCAAACTTTGCTCGCATTTGGGAATGCTAGTTACACCATGGTGGTATGTTGCTGGTTTAGAACATAAGAACGTAAGAGAAGCCCTGCTGGATCAGGCCACAGACCATCTAGTCCAGCATCCCGTCGTACACGGTGGCCCACCAATTGCCCTTGGGCATCTCAAGCAGAGACAAGGACCAACCTTTTCCTGCTCTCAAATCCCAGCAAACGGCCTTAAAAGCATCCTGCTTGTCCCCCCAGCCTGAAAGATGTACTTAGGCATCCATTCTAGTAGCCATTGATACATCTGTCCTCCATGAATTTGTCTAACCCTCCCTTAAAGCCACCTAGGCTGGTAGCTGTCACCACCTCTTCCGGCAGCAAATTCCATAAACCGATGACCTTCTGGGTGAAGTAATACTTCCCTTTGTCGGATCCAACTCTCCTGCCCATCAGCTTCAGAGAGCGGTTTCTATTAAGTGTTGATGCTAAGGCTCCACGGTCAGCCTTTCTTGCTTTGCAGAGGAAGGTCTCTCATCCGCCCCATTCTTCAACAGGTACAAGTTCAAGGCTCAAGAACTCAACCCTCGAATCTTGGAGGGTGGGCCAATCTTGCCTAAGAAACCTCCAGTGAAGGAGCCTACAAAGCCAATTGGCTTCAACTTGGAAATAGAGAAGCGTATTCAAGAACGGGAAAGCAAAAAGCCCCAGGAGGAGGAGGAAGAAACCTTCCAGTTCCGCTCAAGACCATGTCCCACAAAGATCCTGGAGGATGTCGTGGTAATTCTTTTGCTTGGTGCTGAGGTCCCTTCCTGAAAATGGCTTATGCTGTCTTTGGAGAGAGACCCTGCCTAAAGTGATCTCCTTTGATTTCTGTCACAGCCATTCTCAGATAGTGAGAGCTGATAGGATCTTCAGAGTCCTTTCTCCACCAGTGCAGAAACAATTACGCAGTGGCACTCTTGATAAGTGGCCATCCAATCTTTCCTCAAACTCTTGAGGTGGCCTTTTTGGCTTTTGAGCAGCTTGTCTTGTGCTCTGTTCGGTTCAGTTGGGCCCATGAATTCCTTATCACAGGCTGATAATTAGGATTAGTGTTTCATGATCCCAGGTTGGGTCACAAATGCAAAAAGCAAGTAAAAGCAAGTATTTAAAATCTCCCCAACATATATAAGACAGCAGTCTGGCCTGAGGTTCATCCTAAGCAATATCACACTAAGGATGTTCTGCTCCTAACAGTTCCATGCCTAATAAGAAAAGCCTTAATCCCCGATGTGACAGATGCTGGGAAGATCCTGAGAAGAATGTTCTTCTAACCCAAGGTGATTTGAGGAAACCATCATGCTAACGTTTGCACAGCAGAAGGCCGGAGCCGGGGTTGGGGTTAGGCTAAAAATGAGGGTTTCCTATACAAGATGCATTTTTCTGTTGCTTCTTCAATTTCATTCTATTCTCCACAGGAGTCTTACATTCATCCCAGGGAGTTTAGAAATGGTTTTGTACCACTTCTGTGTCAGAGAAAAGTAATTAAGCTTCTTTTGCCTCTGCAGGGAGTTCCAGAGAAAAAGCCCCTTCCACCCACAGTGCCTCAATCGCCAGCCTTTGTCCTCAAGCACAAAGTTACTTTGCCGCCAAGAGAAGAGAAGGTGAGTCATTGGCCCTGGGTCCACATGCTCTGGTGTCCTGTCTGAAGGCTACAAGCTATTCCGATGCTCAAGAGAAGGACAAGGACACATGCATCTATTCAGTCCCTGGGGCCTTGGGGGCGGCTGCCACAGACTGTCCTGTCTTGGGCTTAAAGCAGGGATTTGGGCCATTCTGCCCAAGTCCCAATCTACGGGTGAGGGTGGTGGGGATGATGCTCATTCTGCGCTCCTGCTCTACTCTGCTTTATTCCTAGCACATTTACAATGTTGTCTCTTGTACAGGAAGAGGAAGTGCTCCCTGTGATTAAAGCCAAGCCAGCGCCACATTTTGGGGTGCCCTTTAAGCCCAAACCTGCAGAACACAGGCAGGTGGAGGTGTGCCCTTTCTCCTTTGATTCTCGAGACAAGGAAAGGCTGGTTCAGAAGGAGAAGAAAATCGAAGAGCTGCAGAAGGGAGAGGTTGGTGCCAAAGCAAGATCTTTAGCTTAGGCCAGCGCTCTCTGCACCGTCTTTCCAAGCGTGCTAGAATGACCTAGATTCCCAATCAAAGCAACAGGTGGTGCCTTCAGTGGCTTTGCAAAGGAGACCAGGCAGATCCCAATTATTTACGAGTTGAAGAAACATGGGCCATGTGTTCCTAGCTGAGGATACGGTTTGCCAAGCCTCCAAAAGCAGTTTTAGAGTGTATATATTTCACTTTTCTTCCGGAGAGCTCTAGAGGAGTACACATTATTCTCCTTCCTTCCATCTCATTCTCTCATCCCCATGTGAGGGGAGGTTTGGCTAAAAGACATGATTTCTGGGTTCTCTGTGATGTCATTTGGTCGGTTGCCTGGACGGTGACTGCACAAGAAGTCCTCAATCTCTAAGGCCGTTTGCTGGGATTTGAGAGCAGGAGAAGGTTTGCCGTTGTCTCTGCTTGAGATGCCCATGGGCAATTGGTGGGCCACTGTGTGAGACAGGGTGCTGGACTAGATGGGCTGTGCCCTGATCCAGCAGGGCTCCTCCGAGGTTCTTATATAAGCTCACCTGAGAACCTTGTTAATCCCATTACTTTACAACCCTTTCTGCCCAAAAGTTTTATTTTACCCCCCCAAAATCTCCAGGTTCTTTTTGCTGCTAGTCCCTGGATTTCCTCATTACAGGCAAGTGATCATGAGCATAATAATGACTTTATACCTTGCTGCAATTAAATGTTGATAAATGTTTTGATAGCACTTCTCAGAGGCATCAAAACTTACACAAGAATCATAAGAGGAGCCTTGCTGGATGAGGCCACAGCCCTCCCAGTCCATAATGGAATAACTCCAGTGGATTCTTTCTCTAGATCAGAGGTACTCACCTGTGGCCTTCTGATGTTCCTAAACTACCTGGAATGCTGGGAGGTATAGCTCAGAAGCATTCAGAGACTCACCGCTGAGTGCCTGCTCAAGACATCGCAGTCATGGAGCCTGTATTTTACATTTAGATTTAGTTCCCCAGTGCCAAACTTTTGGCTGCCTTGAAAGATCCTTCTATGATTCACTTTCTGTTTTTTTGGATCCAGGCATCTTGGCAAATAAAACATTTTCCCTGAATTCTTATTGCAGTCATCTTGCCACCGCAACCTCAGTTGAAGGTTGTGGTTACTATATGAAGAGAAGTTTTATGTGAACAAATGATGACTCTGAAAATTCTTTATCGCTTTTAGTTTTTATTTTTCTGCATTGTGGCCTGATACGTTATGAATGAATGATGACATCTCACCTTGATTTCTCTGTCTGCCTTCACAGTGCTTTCCTCTCCCTGAAACACTTTTTGTGCTCCCCACAAAAAGAGGGAGAAACACAAGGAATAGGTGGGTGCAGGCAGCCAGGTCATCAAGGCCCATTCCAGTTTTCTCTCTGCGCTTGTAGGAAGCTGCATTTTCTGCCAGTCTGACTTCAAGAATAGTTCCTTTGGTGTTCTGTGTCTCAGTGCAATCCAAGAGCGTTTCTAAGTCCTGTTCTCTCTGTCATTGGAGGTACCAAAGTTCAAAGCCCTTCCCCTTCCTCACTTCGATCATATCAGCTTGCCGCAGAAGAAAGTCAAGAGTCCTACCAAGCCAGAGCCCTTTCAGCTGGCAGTGGACATGCGAGGCGCCGTGAGGAATGAAGTGTTCCAGCACCAGGTGAGGGAACTACACTGTGCCACTGGGTCTGAAAATGGGGCAAAGAGGCCCACCTCACACATGCTTCTGGCGCTGTGAGGATGGAGGCCTGCTCGGGGAAGCTTTGCCCTAAAACACCACAGTGAGAAGTGGTCAGACGCAGTGGAAGCCTAGGGGATGTGGGTACAGTCTCCTTCCGGCTCCGTCGTGAGTTTCTGCATTTTTGTTTTAATGGATGTGTGACAGGATCACGAAGCCCTTGAGGTGGTTTCCAAAGAAGCAAAGTTCACCCTGGCTCGCTGTTGGAGGCTTTGAGCGTTCCACGCTCTGACCCTCCTGAACTGTGGTTTTCTTTGTAGAAAGAGATCTCTTACAGTCTGTTTTTCACTCCCTTCCCTCACCTCGCAGCTTATGGAAGAGAAGAAACAGCAGAAGGAAGCGGCCATTTTTAAGGCCCAGCCCAGCACCGTGGTGCACCAGAACCCCTTTGTGCCCAAGAAGGAGAGCAGGATCATCTCAGGTGAGATCTGCGGGTAGTAAAAACATTGGGCCACGTAGGGTGAGGCAGCAGAAGTCTTATTTCAGAACAGATATGGGCACTAGCTTAGTTTGGGCACACAAGAGTATCCATGGATTGGGAGTAACACACAGCCTTTCTTCCTCCCTCCTTTCCCTTGAAGCTCAAGGCTGCTCTTTAAGGTAACTTCCAAGAAGGAGAGTAGCCCCTTTCTTGCTGTCAAAAGGTTTTGTTCACCATTTATTGCTTACCCCTATTCAGAGTAAGTTTGAAAGAGGTATAAGACAAGGGCAGAGGTGCTCAACTATAGTTCTTCTGGTGTTCATGAACTACAACTCCCATTGTCCTGTGGGTCTGGCACAGGATGGGCGTGCCAGTTTAGGAACCTCTGGAGGGACAGAATTAAGTGCTTCTGGGCAGAAGGGAGTCCAAAGGAGGGCTACCAAAATGCTGAGTGGCCTGGAAGCCACGTCCTACAAGTGCACAAGATGGAGGACTAGAAACAACGGAATGAAACTCCAAGGGAGTCAATACAGATGAGATATTAGGAAGAACTTCCTGACAGTGAGGGCAGTCAGTCAGTGGAATAGGTTGCCATGGGGAGGTAGTGGGTTTTCCTTCGCTGGAGGTCTTCAAGCAGAGGCTGGACCTACATCTGTCTGGGATTGTTTAGGAAATCCTGCATTGAGCAGGGGGTTGGACTGGATGACCCCTGGAGGTCCCTTCCAACTCTTATGATTCTATTATAAGGATACCTATTCCATGTGCTTAAAGCTTTGGAAGTTCTGTGCTTGAGCGTCCCAGATTCTGGGTAGAGAAAGAGCTGTTTCTGTGGTTTGTGTTAGCAAGGCAAATCATCAGCAGTCAACCAGAATGGAAACGCTAGCACAAGGGGCATTCTGTGTGGCTGATGGGTGAGAGCGTTAGGACCGATTCAGTGGCACCCAACAGTGTATTTGACAAAGGGGGTGATGGTTAGGTCTTTGAGGTGGCAGGTGGATGCAGCCAAAGTGATGAAAGTCACGTGCCCGTAGCGAAGTCTGGGGAGCTCGTCCACATCTGACCCCAGGCTATTTCTGCTTCCTCAGGGCCCGAGAGCTTTGAGTTGGCTACAGAACGGCGTGTGCGGGAGCGGCAAGAGTTTGAGAAGCGGCTGGCAGCGCTCGAAGCTGAGAAGGCCAGGCTTCAGGAAGAAGCAAGGCGGATTGAGGAAGAACGGACCAGGGAGGAGGTGGCCAGGCTGAGAGAAGAACAGGTAACTATGTCCCTCGCTCGCGGACTAAAGTAGTGCTCCTCTTGGCTAGGGATGCAGAGCTGTCAATACATTCAGGGATGTTTGTTCAATAAAGGCGTTTATTTAACAAATCTCAATACACCCACACAGATTCAAAAAACATGCAGAGAGTTAAGAAAATCAGTAGCATAACAAAATGATTAACTATTGTAGCATTAACAATAACAAAAAAGCAATAGCTGGCCTTTCAAATCCCATACAGTCGGATCTCCATATATGCAGGGGATACATTCCAGGTCCTACCGTGATTACCCAAAACCCATGGATATTTCAATCGCAGGGAAATGCACTCAGTTTCCCATAATTTCTGTGAAATCCCGCAAGATTTCTGAGAAGCTCCAGGTAGGCCTTAATGGCACTGGTCCTTACCGGACCAGTGGATGTGGAAGGTCAAAGCAGCTGACAAATCTTCTGTTCTTCTCCCCACAACAAACACCCTGTGAGGTATGTGGGACTGTGGGCGCTCAGAAAAATGGCTGTGACTAGCCCGAGGTCACCTAGCTGGCTCCATGTAAGGAGGATTAGTTTTTATACTCCGCTTTTCTCACCCTTAACGGCGACTCAAAGCGGCTGGCAAACCTTTTGTTCTTCTCCCCACCACAGATACCCTGTGAGGTAGGTAAGGCTGTGAGAGCTCAGAAAGACAGCTGGGTAGGAGTGCAGAAATCGAACTAGGAGACTACCAGATAAGAGTCCGACCCTCTAACTCCAAGGCCAAAAGGCGTGTTTGTCTGACAGGGCAGCCACATGATCGGGTTTGAGGGCCCAGTTCCTTCAGGGAGCTGCAAAACACAGAACTTTTAATGGTGGTAATGAAAGTCTTTTTTCCCTTTCTCCTCTAAGGTCCATAAAGCGAACCCCATTCGCAAGTACCCGTCTGTGGAAATCAAGCCTAGTGAGCAGCCCCTGACCGTACCAAAGTCTCCACATTTTTCGGACCGATTTGGGCGTTGATCCGTGGTCTCAGAGCAGGAGGCTGCAGCGTGGAAGGCTCTTAGACTTGGGAGGCGACTTTGGAAAAGACTTTGGAAAAGACTTAATACTTTACTTATATTAATACTTCCCACTGTATTTCAGTTTCCTGGAAGAAAGGCAGAGACTCTGCTCTGGCAATTTGATACTTCCAGAACCTGTTTATTGTTTGTACGTGTTTTCTGTATTTTAGCAAAATAAAACATTACTCCTGGGAGGGGGAGGTTGGTTTCTTCCTCCCTCCTGGGATGGTTATGTGTTGCTTTCCCCCCTCCTGGCCTCGAATTGGACAATAACGTGTGCTCTGTTTCCTGCGCCAGATTCTTTTATCTCTCTATTACCTGAACAAAACGCAGCTGATGTGGTGTTACGTGTTTCCCTCAGGCTGGAAGCTAAGGAAATGCTCATGAGGTTTGCTGACGTGTGGGTTGGAGAAGCGGTCAGAAAAGGGCCAGCATAAGAGTAAATGTTTCTGTAGCCAGAACAGCTGCAAAAGCTGCTTGGAAGCATCAATCCGGATCTTTTTGGGCGCTGACGGACGATGAAGATTGCCTCGGACAGGTCAGAAATGGACACCCACCTCAGCTTTACACTGGGATGCATATTTCTGGGCTGTCTCCTCAAAGTCAGCTGAACGCCGGGAATTTTGTCCTCTGGCCACTGGGCGCTTGGCATTCATGACGCTGGGCATGGGATGAAACATCCTTACTTACGCGGTGGTTCATTCTCTGAAGACCTGAAAACTTGGAACCATTAGGGCAGACCAGAGCTTCCCATCTGGAGGGTGAAAAAAGAAGCCTGAGCTCATGGAAACATCTGTAACGTTGGACACTGAGGCAAACTTGGACACTTGTATACGAATGAAATGTTACGTCGTGGGTACAGTGACATTCATATTCGTCTGAATGTTCAGAACATTCATGGACCTGGGGAGGTGGGAAGGCAGCTGTGCCAGTCACATCTGCAGTGGATCCAGAGTGTGTTTGTCAAGGCAGGTTTGACACTTTCAGGGCAGATATATTACATAATAAGTATTGGTATGTATTGGATACGTACCGTATTTTCTGGTGTATAAGAAGACCCCCAACTTTCCAGTTAAAGTAT
>MTQE01002217.1:12890283-12919068 GCA_014337955.1 Aspidoscelis marmoratus
TTATACGCCAGAAAATACAGTATGCATTTTTACTGGATATTTGTACAAATACATTCATATCGAATAGAATCCCACAACATTTAAAGGGGATCTATTTGAACGAATACGAATTTCCTTACGTTCTATTTGATTTGAACTGAAGGCTGAAAAACCCATTTGTGTGCATACCCAAAACATCTGGCGGGCACCAGCCTGGGGATTGCAGATCTCACAGAGGAGACATCCTTGAAGGCCCTCAGGCTCTTCGTTTTGCTGTAGTTGGTGTTTGAATTTAGACCTTCACAAAACCCAACTCAAGCTGTTGCCCATTTTGCCCACTGTTGCTGTTGGGTGCCCAAGGTTAAAGGCAACTCCTGGTTGACTGTGTGGGCACATCGCTGCAGTTTTCTTGGCCTGGGAGACAGGAGTGGTTTGCCACTGCCTACTTCTGGACAGAGGCTGGGGATCAAACCGGCGACCCTTTGCTCTCCAAGCAGTTTGCTTTACCACTGACCTACAGCCACCACCACCACCCCATATAAATAGCTTAATATGGGCAGATCTTGTGGCAAGTTTCTTCATATATGTGAGTGAGTGTAACTCATATCTAAAAACTCATTTCTTTGTAGGTTCATTAAATTGAATATCTGGATTTTCTCATGTGCTTGCAAACATTTTCACAAAGTTTTTGAAACTTTCTTCGCATTGAAAAAGCCCCTTGTCACAACTGAAACACTGCAAAACAGGAATATTCAATTTTATTTTTCATATTTGTGAATGGGATATGTTTCTGTTTCGGGTGCATTTTTCAACAAACATCTTGACTGGACACGGAGAAGAGTTGGCTTTTTGACCCTGCTTTTCTCACCCTTTTAAGGAGGCTCAAAGCAGCTGACAAACCTTCTGTTCTTCTCCTCAGAACAGACACCCTGTGAGGTGGGTGGGGCTGTGAGAGCTCAGAAGAGAGCTGTGACTCACCTAAGGTCACCCAGCTGGCTCCATGGGGGACTATGGAATCAGACCTGGCATTCCCAAATAAGAGTCCGGCTCCCTGACCACTACAGCTTTTGCAGTGCTGCTCAAAAGATTCCCTCTGCCAGGACAAGAGGGCTATAGCAGTCTTCTCTCCCCCAATTTATCAGTGGTCCGGGCATGTTCCGCAGTTCCTCCTGCCCCTCCTCTGCCCACCAGGGAAGCCCCAAGTGCTGATGGAAGGCGAGAAGAAGCTGTTGACTACATCATAGCGTTGTTCTGCCCAGAGGGGCCAGCGTCTCGGGTTACGGAGCCCCGACCAGAGCCAGGACCCAGGCCGGCGGCCCTGCTGAGCGGCTTGATTTAGCCGATGGATAGAGTTTCCCCGAGAAGGGGACGAGGTCTGGCTGCCCAACCAGGTTTCTCAGACTCATGGAAAGAGCAGAAAGGTTAAAGTGTGTCCTGCTTAAGGCTGTGACGGCAGCATTGCCAGGGAAACAGACATGCTTGACCGCCTGCCAACTCTCCCAGGACACACTGTGCACCGGTTTGGGCCATTGGAGCCTCCAGCTCTGCCTTCCGAGCCAGACCCTACCCAGTGGGTGTGCTTGTCTCTCCTGCCTTGCGGACCGCGCCCACCCACAACCCCAGCATTCGCTCCAGAGGTCGGCCTGGATGGCGGGGAGAAACACCCAGCTAGCTTCTCTGTCTTCATGCCTACAGCGAGTGCTGGAGTCCTTCATTTCCCCTGCAAGCCTTGCCTTTTCTTCATCCTGCAACTCCTCCTTTTGCCTCAAGAGCTGGCTACTTTCGGCTCAATGCAAAGTGCCCTCTTCCTAGGTCCTCCAAAAGCCATCTAAGCTCCACAGGAGCTCTCCAACAGGGGCCAGACAGGAGAGGCTTCCAGGCAGGACAGTCACCTGCCCAGGACTTGGGTTCGCTTCCTGTATGGGAGCAGCTCCTTCATTCAAGCTCTGTCTCCTCTGGCAGCGGCTACCTGCTTTTAGACCCTAGCCCCCCCCCCCCAGCTGCAAGCTGCGTGGCCAACGAGTGGAGCTGATGGGAGCTAGACAGGTCAACGTTTGAAGGATCCCCAGTTGGCCAGAGAAAACAGATGTGGCTCAAGTGTTCATACAACTGCCGGAGACACCAAAGGGTGCATTTTTGATCCCCGGCTTTCTTCATGGGGGGAAACAATGACACCCGGTTGGCCGAGAAAACCACACAGGCTCACCGAGAGTCAACCCCGTCTTGATAACACCTAAAAACCCCACTCGGGGCAATCAATCAGTGGACTAGGTTGCCAGGGAGGTGGTGGGTTCTCCTTCGCTGGAGGTCTTCAAGCAGAGGCTGGACCGACATCTGTCTGGGATGGCTTAGGAAATTCTAAATGGAGCAGGGGGCTGGACCGGATGTCCCTGGGGGTCCCTTCCAACTCTAGGATTCTGTGAAAGGCAGGAATCCAAGCTAACCTTCAGCACATCTAGTAGGATTTAGGCCTCCATAGGGCCCTACATGATTCGTTTTAGAGATGTACACAAAGGTTCTAAACGTTCGAAATTTGATCAAATTCAATCAAATGTCTTCACATTGGAATTTAGGTAAATTTCAAATGTTCCAGAGCATTCATTCGAATGATTCGAATGTACATATGTGCCTGTATGCATTTGCACTTATAATACGGAATGAAAACGGGATGCATACGGGATAAAACGGGATGCGTACGAAATGCATACAGATGCATATAACACATGTTGTCGACGTTGGTATCTTCAAATTTGTATCTAACATTCAGACAAATAGATTCAAATGTATCGGATTTGAATTTGGCTTTGCTGCGTTTGGATTTTGAAAGTTCGAATCGCATTTGGATGCAAAAAAAAAAAAACACCTTCGTGCACCTTCCTAATTAGTTTTCTTTCCATCGGTCAATCAACCCATCAGCCGTAGCGCCTGCCCGCTTCCAAGGGCGCCTCTCCTCCGGCCTTGCGTCTTCAGCCCTGCGGAGACCGATGTTAATTAGACAACTGCTGCTGGTCTGCTGATGGGTTTAGCTGGCACATGGAACCATTTGATTAGGGCTAATGAGGTGAATGGAATAGTCTTGGGGTGTTAACTTGCTGCTATGCCACCGGCAACAATGTATGAATCACCGTTCCTTTCTTAGAAAGATGCAATCAGATGGGAATGCGTTTGTGGCTCCAGTGCCGAGTGCTAAGAGCTGAAGGCCTGCCTGGAGGAGCCAGGTCTTCCAGGGGGTTGCGCAAACAAGGTTTCAGTTGTGGCATGCCACGGCTGCGACAGAATCCATGCAGAAGGGCTCCAGGGCTGGCCCTTTATGTTTGGAAAGAACCCCAAACAGCGATACCAGAATAGACTCTTGCCAACGTCTTTGTAGGAAAGTTCAAGGAGGATGATGTGTGAGAGAGGACCGTCTTGGTGATGGCCCCTAAGCTATGGAATGACATCCTTTCTGAGGCGCTCTCTTTGTCTGACATCTGACGTCTGGTGAAGGCACGCCTTTACATCATCAGAGGATCCTTCCTCCATCCCTTGGCGCGTCAGACTTGTATCCTTGGCCCTTTCTGCACTTACCTTGCTTTGATCCGGATCGGTGGATCTGGTATAACTGGACCCGCTGATCCGGATCGTATGGAGGGATGGTCCAGATCGCCTGTGCTCTGGCCCACACCTTCCTGTGGGCTTGAATAAGTTTCACAGCTACTTTCCTCACACCCCCGTTCCTAGCCTTAGAGCCTGGTGGTGGTTGTGCTTTTGGGTGGTGCAATTAATGTGCTGATGAAAAGCAGCCCCTGGTGGTTCTAGATCACAGGCGTGTGCCATCCAGATGTCTCCCTTGATCCGGAACAAGTCCCTTAATCTGCTTCTAGATTAGATTAAAGCGGTCTACAGTAGACTCAGACTAAGGGCCTCTTAATGCGGATCTGGTTCCGTCTTGTACAGATAGAGCTGGACTAATGTGAGGCAGGGCATCCCTACTCCACATTAACATGCAGATGGGAGGCCTGTGATCCAGATCAAGAGGCTCCTTAATCTGGATCTCAAGTGACTGCAGAAAGGGCCATGATAAATGTAAAAACGGTAAACATCGCTGACCAATGCCTGCTTGGAGACATAATGCCATTTCATACAAAAGCAGAAGCATGGAAAGTAATTTCCCATACCCAAAATATTTTTGGAGATTGAAACAGTTACTATATTTCTGTCTATGATGCATACACATAGCTTGCCATTTCCCAAAGGATCCCTACTCAGGTAACTAGTTAAAAACAAATTTTAAAAGATCACCGAAACTTCCTGATTCAGTAAAACATGAGATAAAAACTGCAACAGTTATACCAACTCCAACAAAAAGCCAAATGCTGTAAACAGAATTTTTGAAATGCTATTGAAACTGAGCCAGGAGGAGCCAGAACCCGAAATTCAAAATTAGATTATCAACACTCATCACTCAAAGCGTTTGATTTTCGGGCCAACAAAATTAGTTCAGACTTAAAACGACCAAAATAATGGGATTGAGTGCAGTCTCTTGTGCATAGATAAATGTCTGCACAGACAAATTTGTGGGGGATAGGTGTATCACTTCCTTTCCACTACCTGTTGTGCTGGGAGGGAATGAAGAGTAGAAATGGTTAGCTAACTGATCGTCAAGAGATAGTTGGCAAGATAATAGGTTCTTATGCTCTTTTCGCCTAAGTCTCTTAAGAGGAGCCCTGCTGGATCAGGCCACAGCACATCTAGTCCAGCATTCTGTCTCACACCAATTGCCCATGGGCATCTCAAGCAGAGACAAGGGCAAGCCTTCTCCTGGTCTCATAAGAACCTAAGAGGAGCCCTGCTGGATCAGGCCACAGCCCATCTAGTCCAGCATCTCATTGCACATGGTGGCCCACCAAATGCTCATGGGCATCTCAAGCAGAGACAAGAACAAACCTTTTCCTGCTCTCAAATCCCAGCAAAAGGCCTTAGAAGCATCCTGCTCCCCCCCCCCAAACCTGAAAGATGTAACTCTCCTAATAGTTAGTGTGTGCATGGAAAACTCACCTGCCTAGTGAGGCAAAGAATTCTGTGCCATCCACTTTTCTATTATTTTCTGCAGTAGAAAATGGGTCAGCCCCTTTGCATTCATTCACATTATTATTATTAATCTAAAATAGTTCTATGCCACCTTCCACAAATATTTTGAAGAGCCTTGCCGCAAAAACATGGCCCCTAGGCTCTGGAGTGGTCTTCCCTTTGAGGTGCATCTATTATTTATTTATTTATTTATTTATTTATTTATTTATTTATTTATTTGTATTTCTATCCCGCCCTATACCCAAAGGTCTCAGGGCGGGTTACAATATTATATTAATCTTAGACAGGTCCCTGCCCTCAGGCTTACAATCTAAAGAGACAAGATACAAAAGGAGGGAACAGGGGTGCTCTGGCGGCAGCAGAGTCCTTGCAAAGGTAAAAACTTTTATTTTATTTTCCTCCTCCATTCCCCACAGGCAAGATGGTTCCTTCATGGCCCGTCTGGAGGCAGTTGGGAGGGAGGGAGGGGCCAATGCTGGGAGCTTGATGGAAGGTGCTCACCTTCACTGTACAGATCCAGGAAGGCAGTGAAGACGCACCTCTTTGCCCTGGCCTTTGGTTAAATGGGGGTACGCTTTCCCTTCCCACTTGCAGACACTGTTGTTTTAATATATACTTTTACGGTTTTAATATGTTTGATTTTAAATTTGTTACCTGCCTGGAGACCTTTAGTTATAGGGCAGGATAGAAATATTAATAATAAAAATAAACAAAACTATAAAGATAAACTATTACAATGGCTGTAGCTCACTGGTAATGTAAAACTGGAAAGGGTGCCTCTAAGGCCATTTGCTGGGACTGGAGAGCAGGAGAAGGTTTGCCCTTGTCTCTGCTTGAGATGCCCGTGGGCAATTGGTGGGCCACTGTGTGGGACAGGATGCTGGACTAGATGGGCTGTGGCCATCAAGTCATGGGGTGGTCTGTTGTGGGGAGAAGAACAGAAGCTGTGTCAGCTACTTTGAGTCTGCTTAAATGGGTGAGAAAAGCAGGGTAGAAAAGCCATCTCTTCTTCTTCTAGGGGGAACTCAGTGGGGCGACTGACTTCAGAGCTGGAAAACTGTCCTGTAGGGGGTAGCAGTGGAAATAAGAAAATGAGGAGGGATGGAGCAGATTATTTATTTATGTATTTATTTACATTTTTATCCTGCTCTATACCCAGGGGTCTCCAGGCAGGTAACAACATTTAAAACCAAACATTATTAAAACAATAATATCTGAAGGTAGGAAGGGGAAAGTGTATCTCCACTTAACCGAAGGTCAGGGCAAAGAGCTGCGTCTTCACTGCCTTCTGAAATGTGTACAAGGAAGGTTATTGGCGTGCCATAAAGGGGAGACTATTCCATAGCCTCGGGGCCATCACTGAGAAGGCCCTCTCCCGAGGGCCCACTCCTTTTGCTGCTGAGGGTGGTGGGACAACTAGGAGGGTCTCCCCTCTATATCTTAACACGTGCGCAGGTCAATATGGAAGTAGGTGTTCCTTTAGGTACTTGGGGCCCAAGTCATTTAGGGCCTTATAAGTCAAAATTAACGCCCTGAATTGGGCTCAGTAGCAAATCGGCAGCCAATGCAATGTGCATCTGGCCAGTTGTCCCAGTCAGTAATCTAGCAAGCTGCATTTTGCATTAGCTGCAGCTTCTGAACCGTCTTCAAGGGCAGGCCCCTGTAGAGCGCATTACAATAGTCTAGTCTGTAGGTTAACTGTGGCCAAGACATCTCTGTCCAGTGCCTGAACCCCACTGAATCAGCCCCAGATCTCTGGTCCTAGCAGAAAGAGCGAGTTGCATGCATGAAGCACCACTTCATGCATGCAACGCCTAGAGCCCTCCGGGGGCCTCTGAGAAAGCCCAGGGTCCAGCTTCTTGGTGCTGGCTTGGCCGTGTGGCATGGGCACAGCAAGCCACGGTGGTGTCTTTGCCCCAGGGCAAAGCAGGCTGCCCATCGTAAGCTCTCTTAGCGGGCGATTCTTGGTGATCCGTTGGCAGCAAGCGTGACCCTCGGCACAAGACCGATTGTGGGTGCCTGATGTATCTTAATTAGGCTGGGCCTGGCAGCCGATTAGGTCATGCTGAGCCCGGCTTTGCCTGGCTGATGGCCCTTGAGCTCTTCTGCCATGCTGCCTTCAAAGGCGCACCCCTCCATCCTCCTGCGACCCCTCTGTGCCAGCGTTGATGGGCAGCCGGCGTGGGCGTCGGGCACAACCGCTGCCGATCGCCAGCCCACAGAACGGGACTTTGCACCTACCAGGTGATGGAAAGTTCAGGGACCTTCCGTGTCCCTCCCCATCCTATTTTCCATCACAATGACCCAGGCAGCTCTTTCGCAACACTCCCTTGGCCTCTCCTGCCCTGTCCTGGTTTATCTCCAGGCTTATTTTCGTCCTCAGCCCCTGTGCCAAGATCAGCAAAAGACATCATGCCTGACATTTTGCAAACAAGGAGTTCCTTCCTGGCCAGGCATGAACTGTGCAAGACTCCTGCGGGAGGGTGATGGGTGGCTGGACCAGCCCTGGTTTTTGGCTTCTAAGCCCAGTCTGGGATTGCCAAGTCGCTGGGATATAGAGCACACAGAAAGAGGCTGATAAACCAGCGGTATATTTGCACTACGGCCGGTAGTGCATGACTAGTGAACTTCTAGTGAAGAGCATCCACATGTGGAGGAGGCTATTATAGCCTCCAAACATCCCATCTCTCACCAGAAGTGCACTAATTCCTCATTAGGTGTGGAACACAAAATCATGCTCCAACCTTACCCAAAAGCTTCCTTCAAGTGTCCGAGGCATTGACCATTCGCTCTTCTTCCATGCTCAGGGGTCATCTGAGGTGCCATGCAAGCGTGTTGGCACCTCGGGCAACCATAGATGCGACTGCATGTGCGCACAGCATCCAAGCTTCCAAGTCATTTCAAAGTCACTTCGAAGTTTGTGCAAAACAGCTCCATTGAAGACTGTGCTGATCTTCGGAGTCACTTTGAAGTTCACTCTGAAGATCAGCACAGACTTCAAAGACGTTCCGGAGCTATTTTGCACAGACTTCGAAGTGACTTCGAAGTGACTTGGAAGCTTGGGTTTTGGGGCTTCCCCCCCCCCCGGGTGCCTCCTCCCCCTAGCCTCCTCTAGACCCCAGTGCCACACAAGCGTGGAAACGGGCTCCCTTTAATTTGGATTTTCTGCCTGAAGACCCCATTGTAGACCCCATTAATGGGGTCTATAGAAAATCTGAATTAAAGGCCAGAAAGTACCCATTTAATCTGGATTTCCCCAGCGGCAGTCGAAACAATGGGGTCCCAAATGGGTGCCGTGGTGGAAATGGGATCATCCGGCTCACACCCAAATGGCTCCTTAATGGGTGCAAAAATGGGTGTTTTCTGACAGTGGAAAAACACCCAAAGTTGACTACACTCCAAGTGTGAGCGTTAGGCAACATTCGTTAATCGCGCTCTTTTCCTGACCAGCAGATGGGAGAGGAAGAGCGAAAACACCCCAGAAGTGCAGTCCCACTTTTGAGGTTGCTGAATCATTCTAAAAGATCCCCTTTGAATATTGTAGGATTCAAATTGAATTTAATGTTCCATATGAATTCAGTACGGATGTTAGATACGAATCTCATATGTATTCCATATGTAACTACTCAGAACATGTCAAATCTGCCCCAAATCCACTTTGAATCTGCTCTCAGTCCACTTTGGATCTGTTGCAGATGCGACTAGGGCAGCCGCTTTCCCACCTCGCAGGTTCACGGATGTAACGAAGCTTCGTACAAGGGTGTTTTTCCACTGTCACTAGAAGTACCCATTAATGGGTACTTAATGGGTACTTCTAGTGACAGTGGAAAAACACCCCAAATGTTCTTTGCTTCAAATTCCAATGTCAGCTCCCCTTTGAGCTGGGCCATGACCTTTCTTGAAAAAAGAAGAGAAGCTTTAGGACTGGCCAGATCAAACCAGGATGCCTTGAACGTGGTCCCAGCTGGTTCCAAGCATCTTTAGTCTGGAAAGGCAGCATTTAAGCAGGGACCTGATTGAAGTATATAAAGTTATGCATGGTATAGAAAAGATGGAGAGAGACACTAGAACCAGGAGTCTTGATGAAGCTGGTGGGCAGGAGGGTCAGCTCAGACAAGGGCGAGGATTTCTTCACCCAGAGAGTCATCGGTTTATGGAATGTGCTGCCGGAAGAGGTGGTAACAGCAACCAGCCTAGATGGCTTTAAGAAAGGGTTGAACAAATGGATGACAGATGTGTCAATGGCTACTAGAATGGATGCCCAAGTACATCTTTCAGGCTGGGGGACAAGCAGGAGGCCTCTAAGGCCATTGTTTATTAATTTATTACATTTATATCCTGCCCCATACCCGAAGGTCTCTGGGCAGGTTACAGCCTTAAAACAACAGATTAAAACAGAATATACATTAAAAGACTTAAGAAATTCAACACTCTAAAACAATACACATTATGCTTAAAATGATAGTGTCTGACCTGGGTGAGAGCAGGAGAAGGTTTGCCCATGTCTCTGCTTGAGATGCCCATGGGCAACTGGTGGGCCACTGTGTGAGACAGGCTTGTGAACTAGATGGGCTGTGGCCTGATCCAGCAGGGCTCCTCTTAGGTTCTTATGGACTAGATGGGCTGTGGCCTGATCCAGCAGGGCTCCTCTTAGGTTCTTATGGACTAGATGGGCTGTGGTCTGATCCAGCAGGGCTCCTCTTAGGTTCTTATGGACTAGATGGGCTGTGGTCTGATCCAGCAGGGTTCCTCTTGGGTTCTTATAGTCTAGATGGGCTGTGGTCTGATCCGGCAGGGCTCCCCTTAGGTTCTTATGGAACAGATGGGCTGTGGCCTGATCCGGCAGGGCTCCTCTGAGGTTCTTATGGACTAGATGGGCTGTGGTCTGATCCAGCAGGGTTCCTCTTAGGTTCTTATGGACTAGATGGGCTGTGGTCTGATCCAGCAGGGCTCCTCTTAGGTTCTTATGGACCAGATGGGCTGGGGCCTAATCCAGCAGGGCTCCTCTTAGGTTCTTATGGACTAGATGGGCTGTGGCCTGATCCGGCAGGGTTCCTCTTAGGTTCTTATGGACTAGATGGGCTGTGGTCTGATCCAGCAGGGTTCCTCTTAGGTTCTTATTGACTAGATGGGCTGTGGCCTGATCTAGCAGGGCTCCTCTGAGGTTCTTATGGACTAGATGGGCTGTGGCCTGATCCAGCAGGGCTCTTCTTAGGTTCTTATGTTCAAGCTGTTTCCCTGGGGTTGTTGTGGCTGGTGGTACAAAAACAAAGCGATCTGGCAGTGCAGTGGGAAGGGATTTCTTGCTTCCTATGCAAGGACATCCCAGGGACTGGGCTTAGCAGGATTTCTCTGGTTTCTCTGTACCACAGCCTAATTGGAAGCATGGGCATGGATTGGGTCACCTAGGGCCTGCAGGATCCCCCTGAACTGGGGTCTAGCAGGGATGCGTGTGCGCACGTGTGTCTTACCTTGTTGCCACTGGGTTCAAAGTGGCTAGTCCAGCTGATGGCGTTGTGCACCGGCCAGGCCAGCCGCTTTGAACCCGGTGACAAAGAGGTAAGTCCCAGGGGAGTGCCCGGGGGGGGGGGTTCTGCAGGCCCTAAGTGACCTGATTGCATCACCTAGGGCCTACAGGAACCAGGGAAGGGACAAGACAGGCCCGCCTGCCCCTGGGTTGAACCTGACCTAATGGCGGCAGGCCAAGGACGGGCATCCCACCCCCACACCAGCCTTTTTAGGTTAGGCCACGCAGGGACAGGTTCCGCATTTGCACCTAGGGAGGTAGGAATGCGTTCCCACACGTTCCTTACCTACCTGGGTGTGAATGGGGAAAGCGTCCCCGTGTGGCCTGGCCATTTGGCTGTAGTGCGAAAAGGCCTCTGGTCTCTTTGCCTGTGGAACCATGGAGTGGTCCAGCGATGTCTGTGCCCAATAAAGAGCTGCACCATATGATAAGATGCCCCTAGAAGAGGTGTGGGGGAAAGGATCCAATGTGTAGTAGATGGAGCATCATTCGGTGTTGCAACAGGGCAGCTTTCTCCTCCTCCTCCTCCTCCTCTTTCTTTGTGGGCTTCCAGGAGCTGCCAGCTGATGGAGAAGACCCCATACAGACACATGTCTTGGGAATCACTCTCCTGAGCTGATCCTGCCCTGCCCTGCCTGCGTTACCCGTTTCCTTCCTGGTCTTAATATAGATGGCGGTGCCTCTGGGCATGCAGAGGCTGGCGCTTCACACGAGCCCCTCCAGGGCAAAGGCTGGCACGCCTCTTGGCCCCAGACAAAGGTTCCCAACAATAGTCATGCTGCTGCCTGCCCCCTGAGCGCTGGAGATGGCTCCCACCCTCCTGAACAGCTCCGGATCGTGATGATGACGCACTCCCTCCGGCCGGGGCCTGCTGCGGACCTTTGGAACGGCTCGCCTGCGGAATCCTTTGCTACTGGCTTTGACATTCCCGTGGGGCGGGTGGGGGCGCGTGGGGAGATGGAGGGCCCTCGGTCCCTCGCCCCGTCCCATGCCATCCAGACCAGCCAGGGGGAGCAGAGAGTTCGGCGGCAAGGCTGCCAGGCAGGTCATCTGGTTTCTGTTTGTTTGAATTCCCTTCTCCTCCCAAGCCGGAGAGACGGCCAGGGCAGGAGGAGCAGAATGGAGTGTCCTTTGAACGGTGGCCAAAAGAAACAGGTGGCCCCAAAGGCAAAGTGCTGCAAGCTCATAACTGCCGGAGTCCTGGGGTAAAAGATACTTCTCACTCCCCGCGCTTAATCCAGCTCCGTTACACCGAGTATAGAAGGGGCACCGGACCGCCCTACTTTTAATGCACTGCTGACGGCCCTGGGCAACAGCGACGGTAGGCAAGAACCCGCGGGTCGGCGTTGCCCCTTGGCCAGGAAAAGAAAAGCCCCTTTCCTCCTTAAACTACCTGGCAGATGGCATGGGGAGGTGGTGGGGTTTGGGGCCTGCCACGGGCTCTCTAGGGTGACGGGGAGGAAAAACCTTGCTCCGGCTGGCCTGCCGCCTGGATGGGTCCGCTTTGGACAGCTATCTCCCCCGAGGTCGAAGGAGGCGGGTCTGGGGGATGCTTGGGTCTGCAGGGCAGTGTTTCCACCGCTCTAGGCTGCCTCTGATCCTCAGCAGTTGCCCGGGAAGGTCTCGAGGGCCCACACTGCACCCCTGGAACACTCCTGGTCCAGGTGGTCGGTTCGGCTGCAGCCCTGTGGGCAGATCTTGGGCCTAGGTCTTCCGGGGTGGCAGCCGGCTTCGGTTCCTCCCCGTGGTGGATCTCAGGCAGACCCGTGCGCAGGGCAGAGGGGCACCGCTTTCTCCTTCAGCTGCACTGGAGCAATTCGAGGCGCAGTGCTTTTCTCCGCCCAGTCTGACTTTTTGCTCCGGCTCACCTGAGAGTGTGTGGATGCGGGCAAAGCTGCTCTCCCTGGATGAGTTCAGGCGGGGAGTGGATAGCCCTCTTTTGTGCATGGTTAGGATCCCTTCCTGCAGCCGGGGGGTGGGGGGGTGGGGAACAGAGGGAATTGGGCAAAGCCCTTTTCTCCTCTTCTCCAGGATCCCAGGGTCTGACCTATTCAACCAGGTGCCTCTTGCTTCCAGGGCAGACAGGTATGGGGACTCAGGTGGTGCTTTGCATATCTCTGAGCTTTAAATGAAGTCGTCACTGTTGCGGTGGGCAGCGGTGGCGTAAAACTGCCTTGGAGCAAAGCACATGATGAGCCAGTAGGGAACTGAGCTGCGCAATGGGAATTCAGCACTCTTAAACTCTTGGATTATCTGTCCCTTGGATCTTGGGCAAAAGGAGGGAAGGTATCCTGTACTTGAGACGCGGTCTGGCAAAAAGGTGCTGAACCAGATAATCTGTTCTGCATTATCTGTGCAACATGGGGTTGTTATTATTATTATTATTATTATTTTTACCTAAAGTAGTCTCCTTTTGGGAGTGGCAAACATGTTTTTTTAAGACCTGGTTTTGGTTTTTTTTCAATGCACCTTGAAAGGTTTTTAAATGGTTTCCCATCTGGTCAAGTTGAGATCTCTAAGGACCTCATTTTAATTTGCATGCAATACACACCTGATTTTATATTTCTGCACCACCCTTTGGTGAAAAGGGCACTGGATATAAACACACGGGAGGGCCTTCTCAGTGGTAGCCCCCAGGTTAAGGAATAATCTTACTGATGTTGTTTTCGTTATGCTTTTAAAATCTGCATTATTATTAATTGCAACAATAGTGTGATCCCATGGAAGGGGGGTAATTGATGGACGGTCCAAAATGGATAGAAAATAGGTCGACTGACCTCTAAATGGTTTTATTTCTTGACTAACCAGCAGGAATCTCGATTGATTGGGGGCAATTTTTTTCCAAAAAGAAAAAAGTAGGAGGAAGGTTTAGAGCAGCACAGATCTGTTGAGTCTCTGATGACACAATTTCTTCCCACGTGTTCTGGGTAGGAAAAGGAATTAGGGGTGAAGATTCCTGGAGGGGGGCTTCTTCTCTATTAAAATCACAGTTTTGTGGTTTTTTGACTGAGTCTACAGTTTGGGGGATACACCGATTAATTGCTTTTAATTGATTGTGTGGCAAGTGGGATGTAATTTTTGGTTGCGTTGTCTTAACAAGCGGAGTCACTCCAATGTTAGAATTGCAAGCACATGCCGGAGTGGTTTAATATTCCAAATGGCTCGGCCCCTTCCACAGCTTCAAAAGTACGAGAAAGAAAAAGGAAAGCAAGAGCCTAAACCCCTCCTGAATGCACAATGAAAATTCAAGCAGTTGAAGAACCGGGGCAGAGACAGACAAGGCAAACAGAGCCCCAAAATCTGCGCTTAGCGAATACTAGATGTAATACAGATGCCAGGGGGCCCATTTGGAGAAGGGTTGGTGGCATGATCTTTCGTAGACACGTCTACTTCTTCAGATGCTAGGGGGCCCGAATGAAGAAGCAGACGTGCCCATTGGGTCCCCTAGCCTCTGAAGAAGCAGACGTGCCCATTGGGCCTCCCAGCATCTGAAGAAGCAGGTGTGCCCATTGGGCCCCGTAGCCTCTGAAGAAGTAGACATGCCCATTAGGCCTCCTAGCATCTGAAGAAGTTGATGTGTCTACAAAAGCTCATGCCACCAACCCTTCTCCTGTTAGTCTCCAAGTGCTACCAACTACCTTGCAGGACTTTTCATCAACATTCACTGTTGAGCCCAATTCAAGGTGCAGACATGGATAGATCCAGCCCTAAATGGCTTGGCACCTGCATATCTGGAATAGTGCCCTCTTCCATATAGACATGCCTGCATTGTGAGACCACAAAGTCGGGGCTTTTTTGTAGTTCCATCACTCCCAGAAGTGTGAGAGGCTGCGGCACACCACAAGGCTTTCTGTGTGGTGGCCCCTTTGATTGGAATATCCTCCCAGTGAATGTACAGCAGGTGTTAACTTTATAAGGTTTTTGGCACCTGGTTAAAACATGCTTTTCCCTTCTGGCCTTTGATCCATAGTTTCCTCTGAATGTTGTCCTGCCAGGGTGGAGGGGGGGAAGGAGATTGGGTGGGCGATATTGTTTTATCCTCTGTGTTTTCATCCCTTGTTGTGACGAGCGGGCGGCAAGGGTTATAAATAAATAAAATAAAAATAAAAGAGGCCAATGAGGTAATAAAAATGTACCAATAGGTCTAAATAGGGAGCAGCCTGTCATCTTAAGGGCGCTTGGGAAATGGTCCGTCTGGTTGGCTGCTGGGTGAAGGTCCCTGTATCCCCCAAAGGGGGTCCCATCCTGTGCCCCCTTTTTTTCCAGCACCCTAGGCCCTTGGGAGGGGCCGGCTGCGACGCAGAGCAGCAACCTAGCGAGGCCCTTAAGGCGACAGGATGCTTTGCGTCTTTGCCAAGCTTTCTCACTCCCGGCCCAGTCTCAGAGTTGGCGTCCACCCAGGCGAGCAAGTACATGCTAATCTTGCTCCTCAGCTGGTTGCTGGAGCACACGCTTTCAGGATGTCCAGGGCACTTCAGGGTGATACCCCACCCCTGTATATATATTTAATATCCTGGCTTGGGATGCAGAAGAAGCAATCACACGGAGGTTATACGAAGTCATTGGCAAAAGGAGAAGCAGCCTGAGCTTTCAACAATAGCAGCGAAAAGATATACTTTCTTCCATAGGGGCTGCCCCTTCGTTTACGCCCTTGCTTTTCCTGAGGTCTTTTCACACAGTGTCCACTTGTGAAGAATTAGTGAACCTCTGGTGAAGAGCATCCGCACGTGGAATAGGCTGTTACAGCCTCCAAGCGTGCCCTGACTCACCAGAAGTTCACTACTCGTTGATTAGGTGTGGAGCACAAAATCATGCTCCAAAGTACCAACCCTACCTGGGGACTTACCTGAAGCATCTGGGCAGCAATGGGTATCTCTTCTTCCAGCACTCCAGGGTCCTTTGAAGTGCACTGGCATCTCAAACAACCATAGGCGCCACTGTGTATGCGCAGAGCGTCAGCATCATCAAGGCGATGGTGCTGAGGCATATTCAGTCGCAGAGGGCACCACGCCCAAAATGGTGGCACCCAGAAAAGGACTGGCCCTGGGATCGAATAAGGTAGGTATCTGATCCTGGCGGGAGGGAATGGCCAAAGGTGACCAGTGCTCCAGGTCTGAGCCCATCGTCAGTGGCGTTGCGAGGGTGCACAAGAGCGCATGTGCACTAAACTGACTCCATTAGCTTTGGGTAATGAACGGCCGATCCTTTTACTTGGGTTTTTCTCCGTTTATTATTATCTTTATTAGCATATACCTTGCCCCTACCTTTGCTGCAAAGAGATGCCACCTGGCGGCTGACTTATGCAGTCGGACGGCTGGGTGGGTGTCGCCTGGCGGCGTTTCCATGTAATTGCTGCAGCGGGCGGCACAGGGTGGCACAGGGGCGGGGTGACATCAATCCGGCTTCCAATGGGGAGAGAGGGGGCGGAGAGGAGGTGGCACTGCTCCCCCGTGCCAGGGCTCAGCTCAGCTTGCATGGGGACACCTCTGTCCACACCCAACCCAAACCTGGCCCGCATTGCCGGGAATGACATGGGGACGCCCAGAAGGCGTTCTCGGTCCTGGACGTGGCTCGTGCGTGGCCAGACAGTGCCAAATGGCCTGCATTACTCTGTGCACACGCAGTGGCGTCTATGGTTGTCTGAGGTGGTCATCACGCTTGCACAGCCCCTCAGACAACCCCAGAGTGTGGAAGAAGAGTGAATGGTTGCTGCCCCAGACGCTTGAGGTAAATTTTTGGGTAAGGTTGGTTAATGTGTGGAGCACAATTTCGTGCTCCACATCTAATCAACAATTAGTGAACTTTGGTGGAGGCCGTGCACGCTCGGAGGGTGTAACAGCCTACTCCGTGTGCGTATGCTCCTCACCAGAAGTTCACTAATTGTGCACTAGAGGCCGTAGTGCAGATAGGCCTCCCGTCTGCTTGTTTAATGGGATGTATTAGTTTGTCCATAGTGATTGTTTCAAGCAGCAAAACAGGGTGAAATTAAAAGGACTCGGGAGCTTTTCTGCACTTGGCCTAAAGGGGAGATGCCAGGATGCTCCAGCATGTGCCCGGCTGTACCTCGGCTGGGTAGCTGTGGAACACCAAAAGTGCCCCACAGCTATACTAGCCAAGTCTAGAATGTGGCTAATTCCACCTGGCATGGACCGTTTGTGCCTCTTCTGTGTGAAGAGTGCATGGGATGGAGCGCATGCATCCCTGTTCTGTATTATTTTCTGCACTGGAATAAGGTGTGGAAAGATTATCAGCACTTCAGAGCCCTTCCCATCTTACTAGCCAATGCTGCAGAACTCAGCTTCAGTGTCAGCCACTTATCTATCCTGAAACCTTTAAATTAATCAACTGAATTGGTCATGGGGACCGAGCAGTCAGGGTCAGGCCTCCAGGTAAGCTAAAACCTGAGGTTCTCCTGACAGTTTAATGCAAATCCCACGCATACCCAATATAGGCCCTGGTGAGTCAGTTGATAACCCATGACCCAGGTTGGAGAGATAGTCAAGATGCCTCCAAAAGCCATTTGCAAGGATTCAAGAGCAGGTGGAGATTTTGCCAGCAGGGCTCCTCTTAGGTTCCTACGGGTTGTGCAAATTCATGGCAGACACGTGTATCAGTGGCTACTAGAATGGATGCCCAGGTACATCCTCCAGGTTGGAGAGACAGGCAGGAGGCCACTAAAGGCCATTTGCAGGGAGCTGAGAGCAGGTGAAGGTTTTGCCCTTGTCTTCTGCTTAAGACGCCCGTAAGCAATTGGTGGGCCGCTGTGTGAGTCAGGATGCTGGATTAGACTGTCTGTGGCCTGATCCAGTAGGGCTCCTCTTAGGTTGTTAGCTCTTATAGGTTCTCAAGTTCTGACAGACATGAACGCCAGCCAAGAATTGCCTCCTGCATCAGGCAAAGGTGGGATCTTCTTTCCATCCCCTTGCCATCTTGAATCAGACTCAGAAGCTGAGCTTGATCTATTTTAATCCAGAGAAAATAGGTGTGAAGTGGTGGACATCACGCCACAGACGGGCAGCTGGGATTCACAAGGCCCAGATTTGAAGTGTCCACATTTTGCAGGGCCTGAGTAAGCCCGGAAGCATTCCAAGGAATGTAGGGTTGTCTTTGGGAGCAAAGCCCATGCTCAGGTCCTCTGTCAATTGGATCTAACCCTGATTTATGATACCCTTAGACCCATCTATGCAGCGCAGTTAAGGTGCATAACCTGGAAAGGTGGCATTTAAGAGGGGACCTGATTGAAGTCTATAAAATCATGCATAGTGTGGAAAAGGTGGAGAGAGAAAATTTATATCACACTCACTAGAACCAGGAGCCCCTTTATGAAGCTGATGGGTAGGAGAGTCAGATCAGACAAGGAGGAGTATTTCTTCACCCAAAGGGTCATCAGTCTATGGAATTGGCTGCTAGAAGGAGGTGGTGACAGCAACCAGCCTACATGGCTTTAAGGAAGGGTTGGACCAAATTCATGGATGACAGGTGGGTCAATGGCTACTAGAATGGATGTCCACGTACATCCTCCAGACTGAGGAGACAGGCAGGAGGCTTCTGAAGGTCATTTGCTGGTATTTGCAAGCAGGAGAAGGTTTGCCCTTGTCTCTGCTTGAGATGCCCATGGGCAAATGGTGGGCCACTAGATGGGCTGTGGCCTGATCCAGCAGGGCTCCTCGCAGAGGGTACCGCAAACAAAATGGCAACGCCCTGAAGAGGACCGGTCCTGGGATGAGTGACCGATTGTGTGGGGCTTAGGCTGCAAGTGAGTAGTGCTTGCAACGTTGGGTGATTGTGCACGTCTGCCATCCAGCAGGCAGGAAGGGAAGTGCACAGTAGCCCCTGGCTGTTAGGTCATAGGTGGGTTCCTTTGTAGCAATAATAAATATATCCGTTCGCTGCTACATCATATGTACAGTGTGGTGGTGCTATGAATATGCACATTGTTAACCATAGATAAATGCAGTAATCAATGCTATATACACTTGAGCATCAGACAATACCAATCAATAATCACAGTATAAGCAATATGGGCAGCGAGCCAGCAAAGCAAGCAGCAAAGCAATGCAAGCATAGATATTAAAGAGTCATGAAGCAAGGCATAGCGATCATAACTTATGATGATTTATTGAAGAATTCAAGCCCCTCTTATACATAATAAACTGCTGAATCTGTGTGAATACAAACATTCAAACAGCCTTTCTTGTATGCTTTCATGTAACATTTCTTTAGTGGCTATCTAGGAAGCACAACAGAAAACAATAGGCTTCTGAATAAGCTTCTTGGCAAGCACTGTGAACAGAGATAAAGATGTACTTGAACACTATCCAACTTGCACTTAGAAGAAGTTCCACTGAAACTTGTGAAGTGAGAGATTTCTTTTCCACATTCCCCACATTCCTTGAAACTTCTCTGATTGTGTGTGTACGGAGAATCACACTGCCCTGCGGACTCACCACTGTGTTGTGTCTCACACAGGAGCTGCTGGCCACAGAGAGCATTGCTGATCCCAGAATCCTCTGCAAGGGTCACAACACCCAGAGCCCCTTTAGACTGCCTGGCAATGGAGAAAGATGGTGGTTCGTGTGACGCACATGATACCGGAGGTGGAGATAGCGGTGGCGGAGAAGTTCCGGCTGAGCAGAGAGAAGGAACCCAAGGCAGCTGTGAACAGACATGCACCCCTGCAGGGGAAACAGCAGGGACACCCAGTGAAGCGACTGCAGCAGAAGGGGGCCTAAGCCCTGCTGCAGGATCAAGCCAACATGTGGCCGGAGGAGGGAGCCCAGGACATGTGGGAAAGCTGAGCGAGGGGACGGAAGAGAGTGTGCCAAGCAAGCAGCCTCTTCATCAGAGCCTCAGCTGCCCACCGGCCCTACACAGGTAAGGTTTCCTCAGCCTTTATGGTCCTGGGAATGGCTGAAGTTGGCTGTAGGCAGGAGGCCATCTGCTTCTGGGTCAGGGATCTTCATGTCTGCCAGGCCCTCATGTTTGCCAAAGTTAGAAATGGAATTGCTTAAACTGTTTTGACCTCTTTTCCCCTTTCTTAAACAATAGAGGGATCATCATAGAAGGGACCTCCAGGGTCATCGAGTCCAACCCCCTGCTCAGTTCAGGATTCCCTAAACCATCCCAGAGGGATCTAGGTCCAGCCTCTGCAAAGGCTCTGGAGGACCTCCAGTAAAGGAGAGCCCACTACCTCCCATGGCAACCTATTCCAATGTCTGATCACCCTCACTGGCAGGAAGTTTTTCTTAATACAGTTGGACCCCTATATCCGCTGGGGATCAGGCCACAGCCCATCTAGTCCATAAGAACCTCAGAGGAGCCCTGCTGGATCAGGCCACAGCCCATCTAATCCATAAGAACCTAAGAGGAGCCCTGCTGGATCAGCCATGGCCCATCTAGTCCATAAGAACCTCAGAGGAGCCCTGCTGGATCAGGCCACAGCCCATCTAGTCAAGCATCCTGTCCCACACAGAGCCCCACCAATTGCCCATGGGCATCTCAAGCAGAGACAAGGGCAAACTTTTTCCTGCTCTTGAATCCCACAAATGGCCATAGAAGTGTCCTACTCCCCACC
This sequence comes from Aspidoscelis marmoratus, assembly GCA_014337955.1. NCBI lineage: Eukaryota > Metazoa > Chordata > Lepidosauria > Squamata > Teiidae > Aspidoscelis > Aspidoscelis marmoratus. The sequence continues at coordinate 12,910,434 of MTQE01002217.1, forward strand.
CCACCCCCGCTCCAGCCTGAAAGATGCCTAATGTGGAATGATGAGCGCTTGAGTCCAGGAAGATCTGGTGGATCTCAGCTGAGCATCCCATAAAGCCAGGGGTGCAGGGCAGAACACATCTGCATACCATGGAGAAGGAGGGTGGCCTTGGAAGTTGGGGAATAGTTTGGGGCAAAATTGGAAGGCCCAACCACTGAGCAAGCTGCATCTTTTTAACATGCGTGAACAGATAGATCTCACTGCTGGAGTACCTGCCTTGCACGAGGAAAGTCTCAGATTCAGCTGTCGGTAGAAGAGCTGAGAAACTGTTACTTCTCAGCTTGCCTTGACTCAGTTGCTCAGCTGTTTCTGAACTAGAGCTCACAGCATTCTGTGCCCAGTGGCAGACAGGTGAGTACCACTGGTTGAAACAAGGCTGCGTTGAAAAGATCAATCGGGTTCATGTTGGTTGGCCAAATTCACAGGGGGCAAGGGGTGCCTGGATACCACTTTCAGGTTGGAGAGACAGGCAGGATGCCTCTAAAGGCCATTTTCAAGGGCTCAAGAGCAGGTGAAGGTTTTGCCTTCATCTTCTGCTTGAGATACCCATAAGCAACTGGTAGAGGATGCTGAACTAGATGGAGTGTGGCCTGATCCAGCAGGGCTCCTCATAGCGTCTTATAGACAAATTTAAGGAGGATAGGTGTTATCAATGGCTACCTGAATGCATACCTAGGTACTCTCTCCAGGTTGGAGAGACAGGAAGGAGGCTCCTAAAACCATTTGCAGAAAGTTGAGAGCAGGTCAAGTTTTGCCTTTCGCCTTCTGCTTGAGATGCCCATAAGCAATTGCTGGGCCACTGCGCAAGACAGGGTGCTGGGCTAGATGGTCCATGGCCTGATCCCGCAGGGCCCCTTTGAGGTTCTGTTATGTTCTTAATGCAGAATTTCCATTGAATTCTCATGCTTTTTTAATGGAATATTCTCTAATCTGGAAACCATAGTTCAGACATTCATTAAACTGGGAAAGTGGGAAAGCACTGGTTCTCCTTCTGGCTCAGGCTTACTACTGTAGGGTTATTGTCTGTCCTGCCTGTTGGCCAAACGAGAACAATTTTTCCTTTGTCCACCAGGTGGCGCAGCTCCTAATATCCCCTCTCAAGACTAGCAACCTCCAGTCAGTATCGTTTGCCTTTGTATCTAGAGTGCATTCGGCATGGATTGAGAGCGCAGTAAAAGTGAATTCAGGTTGGATTTGACGCTTTCAGTGCGGGTTTATTCTGGGATATTTATTGGATACGTATCTCAGATACTTATCGGATACATATTCATTCGTATCCGATATGTATTCGTTTGTATCCGATACGTATTTGTTTGTATCTGATATCCATTCATTTGTATCAGATATTTGAATGAATTTGTATTAATAAATTCGTATCGAATAGAATTTTACCCCATTCGAAAGTGTCTGTTTGTACTGATATGAATTTTTGAACATTCAATTTGTCATGAATCGGAATGTCAAAAAACGCATCCATTCACATTCCTTGACCAGACTTCTATTCCAGAAAACAACATACAAAATTTAAAAGAAAAAAACGCATCCAGTAAATCACAGCTAGCTATAAATAGGAGCAAAAACTATCAGCAAAAGACCAGAGGCAACAAAAGACAACATTAGATTTCTCATGTCAAAAATGTTCCGATGCTTTTAAGTCCAAGCGCCAGAATAAAAATCTGGATTTCCATGCTTCTTTTCAGTGCTACCCAGCTGTGAAGTTGCTGGTTTTCCTGGGTGATGGGATTTCACAATGGGATGTCGTAATTTGCCCATGGCAATCCTCTTTTTGATCTGACAAACTCCTTTTCTTCTTCTGGACCCTGGGTACCGACAGCTGCTGAGGCTCCTTGAAACAGGGCTAGAAAAGTAAGACAGCCAGGCTGTGGTCACACCTAAGATTTAATCCAGCTTCAGTCCACCTTGAGAGCGAGAGAACACATCAGCAAAGTGGTCAGTAATTTCCTTTCCACATTATCTATCCCAAATGGGAATTTTCTCAGTTATTTAAACACTGACAGAGAACAGCTTGTCACTTTGTTGATGTACTCTCTCACTCTGAAAGTGGATGGAAGCTGGATTAAACATTGGCTGTGGCCACACCTAAGGTTTAATCCATCTTCAGTCCACTTTGAGAGCGAGAGGAAACACCAGCCAAGTGACCAGTGATTTTCTTTCCACATTATCTCTGCCAAAGGTGAATTTTCTGATTTATTTAATGCTGAAAGAAACAGCTTGCCACAGTTTTCACTGAAAACAGCCAATTTATCATTTGCACCCTCCATCAAAACCTGCCCTTCTGAAATCCAACCTTGCCTCCCTTTGTTAACCAAAATTCAGTGATGGCATGGTTGCTGACTCCCAGGGTCCCAGTCGCCCTTACTTCTTCCACCATTTCTTCCCTGTTGGTAAGAATTAGATCCAAGGTAGTAGATCCCCTTATATTTCTCTCATTCTTTTGGCAGATGAAGTTATCCGTGAGCGAGGATACGAATTTATTGGACCTGTGACATTTGCCTGAGAGAGATTTCTGTCTGGATAGTTAAAATCTCCCGTAATCACTGTGTCATGATTTCCTGAGAGCTTGGCCATATGATGTAGAAAGAGTTCATCCATATCTTCTGTTTGTCCAGTGGTCCTATAGTAAATACCAACACAAGGATTTTATTATCTGAAAGATGAATTTCTGTAGAGATAAATGCTTTCCTTACATACAGTGCAACACCTCCTCCACTTTTGTTAAGCCTATTTCTTTGAAATAAGTTATAGCCATCAAGCTTTGTGTTTTAATCCTGTGTATCATTCCACCATATTTCAGTGATGCCAATATTATATATTTTTTCCTGTGTTAGTATTTCAAGTTCTCCTTGCTTGTTTCTCATGCTTTGTGCATTGGTATAGAAGTATTCTGGTTTGTGGCAGATATCTCTTACAGGATTGACTCCTCTAATTTCTTTTCTAGCTTTTTGTTTTTGTTCTTTACTTTTACTTTTGATAGCAAGATCCTCATCTGTATTCATTATCTGTATATTTTTTTATACAGAAAGGCATAGGGTTCTTCTGCACTGGGAAAGGTCATGATCCAAACCAGTGGATCTAGACTAAGGTCTCCTGGTTCCACCCCTGGCCAGGTGTGTTCTGGAAGATTAAGCAGTGCTGGTCCAGATTGGCCCCTGCACCAGCCTCAAAGCTCACATTAGCTTCGAGATTGGGCTCTGAGGGTCCCTAGGGCTAGGAACAAATGTTCCTAGCTTTGCAAACATTGGGGGAACTGTATTTTGGTGGCACACTCTGGCGCAATGCTGAAATGAGTCCCCCGGTAGTCAGGAACATGGAGCCATGCCTTCTCCATACCTCCGTGTTCCAGATTAGAAGAAGAGTTGGCTTTTCTACCCCGCTTTTCTCACCCATTTAAGGGGACTCAAAGTGGTTGACAAGGCTTTCTATTCTTCTCCCCACAACAGACACCCTGTGAGATAGGTGGGGTTCTGAGACCTCAGAATAGAGCTGTGACTAGCCCAAGGTCACCCAGCTGGCTTCATGGAGGATTGCAGAATTGAACCCCGTATTTCCAGATAAGAATCTGGCTCCCTAACCACTAGACCACTAGTTTGCTGGTAAACCTGTTTAATCAGGTCTACTGGCAATCTGGATCAAGGGCACCCTTGATCTGGATCACACTTGGTTCTGCGTAAACAGATCATATTAACAGTGGACAAGGCCTCTCAACATGCGGACGGGAGACCCATAGTCCCTTTCCCGATCCATTGTGTCCAGCGTACCGCCTCCACTTCAATTGCGCCTGCCTCAACTTATGTGCTTCTGCCCTGGATCTTTTCCCTTTCTGGCTGGATGTGAGCAAAGCGCCTGCCACCTTTCCTGGCTCTTCCTTTTGTCGAAAGGAGGCCCATTCCCCCACTTAAGCTATTTCCACGGTCTGCCAAGGGAAGCGATAGCAATCCTTTATGGACAAGATAAGAGCAAATTGGGGAATAAAGATTGTACATGAAGCGGACGCGCCGATGGCCTATCAGATCTGCCAGGCAATCTTGCCTTTCAAAGAGATGAACGTTGGCAATTTCACCCATGATGGTTTGGCTCGAAAGGGGATGTTTTATATACCCTTTTAGATACTTCTTGGTTTTCCTTTGTTGCTCTTTGCTGGTCTGTGTAAGTCTTAACAGGGCCTGTTTTGTGCACATTGGTGCATAATTGTGCAAGACCTCACAGAGCTGCTCCAGATCTTTATGGAGATAAGGGGGAAGCATTGAACAGATACCTCCCCCCCTCTGAAATTACGCCCCCAAATGCAGGTGTTAGGGGAAACCTTTATGGAAGTGGTGTGGTACTTGCACCAAAAGCCAAAAGTCTGAACCAAGTCCCTAGCCAATCTCAAAGAACAAGGTCATAGGCTGAAAATCAAAATCACAGACTGGGAGAGATGGCAAGCAGAGCCCAGACAGTGGAATGTTCGAGGAAGTCACAGCAATGCCAGAGATTGCTAGTGTTTGGATGGGAGACCACCAGGAGAGCCCAGGAGCTGTAGGCTAGATGGGAAAGTAGAAATCTTAAAAAGAGTTGCACCGGCTGCCGATTTGCTAGCGAGCCCAACTCAAGATGTTAACTTTAACCTACAAGGCCCTAAATGACTTGACCCCCTCATACCTAATGGAACATCTTCTTCCATACTGAACTGCCTGTGCCCTAAGGTCTGGAGGGGAGGCCCTCCTGGTTGTACCACCATCCTCTGCAGCAAGAGAGGTGGGCACCCGGGAGAGGGCTTTTTCAGTGATGGCCCCCAGGCTATGGAATAGTCTTCCCCTTCAGGTGCAACAGGCCCCTTCACTGTATATGTTTAGGCAGGCAGTGAAGACACATCTCTTTGCCCCATCCTTTGGCTAAATGGGGATATAGCTTTCCCAGACACATACTTTTCAGACACTTTGCATTTTTATCCTGACCTATACCCAAATAAATAAATAAAATTATGCCCTGGAAGGAGGCAGCAGCAAACCATGTGCAGATTATTGTGGAGAAAAAAGATATGGTCGCTGCCATGCCTTCACCAGAAGGAAGTTGTTGCTGGGCATGTTTTGGGGATCTCAGCTGTGTCTTTGCATTGCAGCTCTGGAGAAGTTCCCGTGGAGCCTAGTCCTCAAGGACCGCCTGCTTCCACCCCCACGGAGGCCACAGCGGCTCCGAAGCAGCCCGAAAATGCGCCAAAGGCAACGGAAACGCCACCGAGCCCTGGGGATCAGGACGGCACACGGACTTTGCCCGAGGGCCCTTCTCACGCAGCTCCAGAGAGCCCCGGGGGTGACGCTGCAGCAGAAGCGTCTAAAGAGGTCCCCCACGCGGCTGAGCAGCCATCTTCCGAAAGCCAAACGGATGTGGCGCCCCCTGAAGATGTTGGGGCTCCCCTGCCAGAAACCCCAACCAGCCCCTACCTCACTCCGGACTTTGGCAAAGAGGATCCCTCCCTGATCTTAGGTAAGGGTGCCGACAGGGCTGTTGTACTGCAACAATTCGGACTGGCAGTATGAATCTGCCTTGCCTGCCGTATGGGACTAGCCAGCATCCTAGGAGGGCTCCTTCCGCATACCCCAACCAGGGCCTCTGGTAGACTGCACCAGTGTGTGGAGAGCAGGCTCCCACTAAGAACATAAGCTCAGAGGAGCCCCAGGACTGGAGAGCAGGAGAAGGTTTGCCCTTGTCTCTGCTTGAGATGCCCATGGGCGATTGGTGGGCCGCTCTGGGAGACGGGACGCTGGATTGGATGGGCTGTGGCTTGATCCAGCAGGGCTCCTCTTAGGGTTCTTATAGACATTCTGGTGGCTCTTTTCTGCATCTTCCCTAGTTCTGCAGAATATGGAGTCCTATTAAGATACTGAGCAGATCATGAGGAGCTAAGAGTGAATTTTACTCACACACTCACATGCTTTATTTTTGCTTAGTAGAAAGAAAATAATCCTGATAATTTCTTTAAGATAAAACTATGCTGTTTCCAAGAGAATAAGACAGCGTCTTATATTAATTTTTGCTCCAAAAGATGTGTTAGGGTTTATCTTCAGGGGATGGTTTATATAACACTTATATAGGGTTTATATTTTGAGCATCCTGAAAAATCACGCTAGGGCTTATTTTGGGGGAAACAGGGTCGATACAAACAATAAATCAGTTCCCCAAAAACAGTAAAAATCAAATCCAGCAAAAATAATGTTGAAGGCACTTCTGCTGTCCAGCACAGATTTTGGTTTTGGTTTTAGGATTATCAATCATGAGCCCCAGCAAGAGAGGTAGTAGGCACGGGCATGAATATATATATTTTTTGCAACTGATTCGTATAGAATTGAAGGCAAGAAAATTCGTATTCATTTGAATAGATCCCCTTTGGGAATGTCATAGAATTCGATTCGGTACAAACGTTTGATAAGCATTCAATACGAATGTTCAATATCAGTTGCCTACAGATCCCCTACATATCCCTTACATAACCATTTGAATAGGTCAAATCCACCCTGAATCCAGTCTGAATCTGCTCTCAATCCCCTTTGAAACCACTCTGGATCCGTTGCAGATGTGACTGGCGCAGCCGCTTTCCTGCCTACCCACGTCCAGGAATTTAACGAAGCTTCGTGCGAATGTTCCAAAGCATTAGATTCAAATTCTGTTTGAATGCAAATGGACAAATTCGTATGAATTTCGCATGTTATGACTATTCATGCACATCCCTGCGAAGGAGAGAAGTGAGTTCTTTGTCTCCCTTTGGAGATCAGGATCTTTTTTCCCTGCTGAAGTTCAGGCAGCGAGTAAAGAAATGCGGTAGGTGTGTGACCAAGACCCCCTCCGGACAGCAGGCAGGAAACCACCAGGAGGCGATAATTTGGGAAATCCTCCATCCATGATTACCACTTCCTGGCTGGACAGAGCCACAGCCGGTGTTGTCTTTGCGTGTTTTACTGTCACACACATCTGGACATTGGGCTGATGTTCTTGTGGGCACCCCTGCGCGTGCGTGGAGGCCTTTTTCAGCCTTCAACATGTGCAGTGCATGGAGCTATGATGCCCGCTCTCTCCAGAAGATAAGTAAAGAGCACTGTTGCTGGAAAACTTGCGACCAGCACTGCGGTTCCCAGTAAACACTGTTTGCATGTTTTCAGGGGCAAGGAGCAGGACCGTGGTGGAATCGCCTCTGATACATGAGGCAACCTCACCATGGCAGTGCTGTGTTCCCCCTGCCTGGACAGGGCCATCGTCCAGTCAAGCACTGTTGCTGATTCGCCTTTCCTGCAGGATTTAAAGCTTGGGTCTACCCTGTGCCAAAGGTTAATTCCTCCTGGGTCACAGCTTTCAGCATTCAGTAGCCCCCAGTATTCTGCACGGACCTGATTGAAGGATATAAAATTATGCACGGTATGGAAAAGGTGGATAGAGAAAATTTATCGCACAACACTAGAACCAGGGGGCGTCTATGAAGTTGATGGGTAGGAGAATAAGGTCTGACAGGGGGAAGGATTTCTTCACCCAGAGGGTCATCAGTTTATGAATTTGCTGCCGGAAGAGGTGGTGACAGCTACCAGCCTAGATGGCTTTAAGGTAGGGTTAGACAAATTTATGGACGACAGATGTATCAATGGCTACTAGAATGAATGCCTAGGTGCATCCTTCAGGCTGGGGGGGAAAGCAGGACGCTTCTAAGGCCATTTGCTGGGATTGGAGAGCAGGAGAAGGTTTACCCTTATCTTTGCTTGGGATTCCCATGGGCAATTGGTGGGCCACTGTGTGCGACAGGATGCTGGACTAGGTGGGCTGTGGCCTGATCCAGCAGGGCTTCTCTTATGTTCTTATGTTCTTAATGCTGGAAAACGTGGTTCGGGAATATCTAGTGGTCTTCAGGCAAGGAGACCCTTGTTTGCCCCTAAACCAAAAGACTGACGACATAATAGAGGATCTTGCCAGGTTTTCTTGCAGAATGCTGCATAATGCTTTTAGGTCTCCAAAGGTTGAAGCAGAGATCTGGGGCCTTTTTGCACTTCCCTTCCCATCCGGAAAGGAGCACGATTAACCAACGTTGAGTAGCGCTCGCACTTGGAGTGCTGGTGAACTTTGGCCGTTCCCTCCTGCGCAGTCGGATACTTACCGGGTTTGAACCAGCAGCCGGTCCTCTTCTGGGCGCTGCCGTTTTGGCTGCGGTGCCCTCGGCACCATCGCCTTGACGACACTAACGCTCTGCGCGAATGTTCTAAATATTCAAAATTCAATCAAATTCAGTCGAATGTGGACATTCGAATTTGAACAGAATGTCTGCACATTCGAATTATACATTCAAACAAATTTCCAACGTTCCAAAACATTGCCTTGAATGATTTGAAACATTCAAATGTGCAGATTTGAATGTATTGCATACGTATCTTTGCGAATCTCATACGCGTCTGTACGCATTTGCGCTGATAGTACAGGACACGGGTGGGGGAGCGGGTGAGGGGTGGGATTTATTCATTGCACGGAACAAATAAATCCCACCCCCCACCCGCTCCCCCACCCCTCCGTCCTGTACTATCAGCGCAAATGCATACAGATACGTATGAGATTCGTACAG
>MTQE01002217.1:12993109-13004191 GCA_014337955.1 Aspidoscelis marmoratus
GCAATAGAGAAAAGAAATTTTCTCTATCCACCTTTTCTATACCATGCATGGAAAGTCCACTAATAAAACAGGCAGAAAGGACAAGGTGTGAGCAGCCAGGCCTGAAGAAGATTTAAAATGAAGTTGTGACCAGAGACCTATGCGCACTACAGCCCATAGTGCATGATGAAGGAACTTCTGGGGGAGAGTATCCTGACTTTGAGAAGGTACCCCTGCCTGCCCAGAGGTCCCCTAATCATGCTCCACACCTTTACTAACCTTACCCAATCACCTCTTCCGGGGCTCCGGGGTTGTCCTAGGTGCCCGACAAGTGTGCTGGCACCTCAGACGACCGTAGAAGTGACTGCGACTGTGCATGTGCAGAGTGTCAGCCTCGTCATGATGGCGTCGCTGATGCATGAGCAACTGCAAAGGGGGCCACAGCCAAAATGGCGGCGCCCTGAAGAGGACTGGCCCTGCAACTGAATCAATTCAATCGCGGGGGGGGGGGAAACGGTTAACATTGACTAGCACTCCAAATGTGAGTTATAGTCAACATTGGTGCATCGCGCTCCTTTCATGTCCAGCGGACAGAAGGGAAGTGCGAAATCGCACCAGGGCTACAGATGTTCCTGGGCCTGATCCGGCTCAAGACTGGGCCTGCCTCTGGACAACAAGAGGAAAACGAGTTAGCCACGACCTGGCCCACAGGTGAGAAGACACACCATACCTCCAGAGGGCTGAGCAACTGTGAGAAATGAAACACAACAGCCACTACGAGTGGAGGCATGAGTTGTTGCCAAAATCCCGAATGCTTCCGGTTTGGGAGGGAATCAGCTTTGTTTTGGGTCTGCCCCAAATGGCCGCTGACATTCCTCCTGCCCTCCTTCTAAAACCCACAGGCTGACGTTTCTCCAGGCCTGTTAAAAGCAGCCAGGTGGGGTTTTTGATAGTACCATGAGGGAACATCCAAGATCTGGATCAGCAAGCCCTTACCTTGTTTGGTTTACACATCACACCACCAATCTGGTGCCCTTGGGTAGAAGACTCTTTCTGCTCCAGCGGGAGTTCTGGGGTCTCTTCCACAGCTGCGGACAGAAAAGCAGAATTAGCATGTCGGTTGTCTCTCACTAGTTATGGAGGATTTGGCCTACCTGGTGGCCCTGTGCAGATGGGCAATACTTACCACTATTATGTTAGAGACTGCCACATGAATCTGTGCTGAGAAAATGTGCTATAACCTGTTTCGGTTAAAAAAACCCAGCATTGGTTGCATGTTTTCCTGACATGGTGCTACAGCTTATGCTTTGGACAGAGCCGCCATCTTGGCTGTGGCCACTGAGCACGTACGGGGCCCCAAAAGGTCAGCTGCGCATACATGGTAGTGGCCCTAGCACACTTCTGGCTGCGTGTGTCACTTTATTGCACCAAGACAGCGCCAGCCCCATGCTGTCTATTCAACAAGTGATGCTTTACTCTGGAATACCGCTTGCTAGCATGATATTTGGCCAGCATTTGGAAGCAGCAGCCATTGCGACCGGGGGCGTTTCCACGCTACCCTTCCCATCTGCTGGATGGGAAAGGAGCGCCATCACCCAACCTTAACTAGCGTTCGCACTTGCAAGCACTAAATAATGGCATAAATTATTTAATCGATCACTCACCTAGGACTGATCCCGGGGCCGGTCCTCTTCTGGGTGCTGCCATTTTGGTTGCAGCGCCCTCTGTGATTGCGCGTGCGTCAGGGCCGTTGCCATGACGACACTGACACTCTGCACATGCGCAGCCACATCTATGGTTGTCCCAGGTGTCAGCGCCTTTACACAGCACCTGAGACAACCCCGGAGCACCGGAAGCCCCTGGCCGCTGCCTGGACGTGCCAGGTAAACTTCTGGGTAAGGTTGCTCCACACCTAATCAACAATTAGGGGAAGTTCTGGAGAGGCAGGAGGACACGCTTAGAGGCTGTAACAGCCTACTTCACGTGTGGATGCTCTTAACCAGAAGTTCCCTAATTGTTGACTACCGGCTGTAGTGTGCACAGACCCCTGGCCTGAGACCTTCAGGTATAAAGCAAGATAGAAATATAAACAAATTAAATAAATAAACAAGGTAAATGCACGGGAAGAGCAGGTGATTTAGGCTAGACTAGGAACATAAAAAATATCCCAGAAGAAATCAGTGGAAAAGCTTTTTTAATACAACCAGGGAAACTGCAAGAGATCTGTCCAGGCAGCCTACCAATGATCCCAATCCCAGACTCCATCCGGTGGGGACAGGACCTACCAGTGGTGAGAGGGACCTCACAGATCCTAACATATAGACTGCTGAGGTGCTAATGACCCCTTGTTCTGGATCTAAAATAAATGCAGGAGGGCCCTATGTTTGCTTGCTTTTTTCTTTGCTTGCTTTCATGCATGATATTAAAAAGGAGGAAAGAGAAAATTTCTTTTCTGTATCAGACGGCACTAGATCTAGGGGGCATCTATGAAGCTGATGGGTAGGAGAGTCGGATCCGACAAAGGGAAGTATTTCTTCACCCAGAGGGTCATCAGTCTATGAAATTGGCTGCCAGAAGAGTTGGTGACAGCTACCAGTCTAGATGCCTTTGTGGTATGGTTAGACAAATTTATGAACGACAGATGTATCAATTGCTACTAGAATGGATGCCTACATACACCTTTCAGGCTGGGGGGACAAGCAGGAGGCCTCCAAGGCCATTTGCTGGGATTCAAGAGCAGGAGAAGGGTTGCCCTTGTCTCTGCTTGAGATGCCCATGGGCAATTAGTGGGCCACTGTGTGAGGCATGATGCTGGACTAGATGGGCTGTGGCCTGATCCGGCAGGAAGGCTCCTCTGAGGTTCTTTCATTGGGACCTCTCTAGCATTGATCAATTTTATTTCAAGGGCCATAATAATATAACAAAAATTCTTGCTGATCTTCCTTTCTCAGCTGTGCTTCCATTTTCATGATCTGGCATTTTTTGATTAGGACTCCGCTCAGTTGAGAGATTGAAAAGCAAAGTGGAAGGCATTCTTTTTGTAGCAATTTCTATTTTTATCTTATATTTCCCCTTCCTCCCCCCTTTTTTTTCTTCTTCTGAATTGTCTTGCTGGAATGGACCTCTTGGCAGATGTTCATGGGATTTCAAATTAGATCCAGTCAGATGAAACGGCTAAGGAACTAATGGCAGATAAGACAGAAGAAGAACAGTCCCTGTGAGACAAAACTGATTTACTGCTTTTTCTGCCTAGGAGGCTGAGCTGTCTGGCTTCACTATAATTACAATCACAGAGAGAGTGATGGCTGCCCTTAATATAGACCTGATGGGCTTCTGTACTGAATTCAAAAAATTATGCTTCACAATGAACACACTGCTTCAGGTTCTCATGAAGAAGGGAGAAAATTCTCCCCAGTTTAGGAAAACAAAGCCAAAAACAAACAAAAAAACCCACAACACCCTACAAAAGGAAATGTTTTCCTGCACTTGCATCTTCTTTTTTGGCAATTCTGTGGAACTTCAGAACATCATCATGAAGGATCTTCTGCAACTTGCTCAAGAGATCAAAGGCTTTCCAGAGAAACTATTCCAGAGAATCTATGTCCAGAATTGAACCAGCAATCTTCTCTTTTCAGGCAGTTAGTTCTACCATTATAGCCAGTTTTTCCTGTTGTCATGCCTTTTCTCTTGGCAAACTGGTGAGCCAGTGTGGTCTAGTGGTTAGGGAGCCGGACCCTTATCTGGGAATACCGGGTTCGATTCTGCCCTCCCCCATGAAGCCAGCTGGGTGACCTTGGGCTAGTCACAGCTGTCTTCTGAGCTCTCACAGCCCCACCTACCTCACAGGGTGTTCTGTTGCAGGGAGAAGAACAGAAGCTTTGTCAGCCGCTTTGAGTCTCCTTAATGGAGAAGAACAGAAGGTATGTCAGCCACTTTGAGTCCCCTTAAATGGGTGAGAAAAGCAGGGTAGAAAGGCCTACTCTTCTTCTTCTTCTTCATGGCATGGACTACAGGTGCACAAATGCAATTTCTGACATTCAATTCATAGCGAACTGAAAATTCAAAAATCCAAATTTGTACGAATAAGGAAAAACTACCCACTTAAGGGGACTCAAAGCAGCTGACCAACCTTCTGCTCTTCTGCAAGCCAATCCATAAGCATCAAAACTAAAGTATCTTCTCAAAAGATGCATCATTCTCATTAAGCAAGAACATCCAGCTAGATCAGGCCCCAGGCCACCTAATCCACCACCCCATCTCACACAGTTTTCCAACAATTTCTTCAAGCAAAAGATGAAGGCAAAACCTTCACCAGCTTTCGACTCTACAAGGAATGCTGGAGGCGAGCAACCAGGAGAGGGTACCTAAGCGTGCGTTCTAGAAGCCGCTGATAAACCTGTCTTCCATGAATTTGCCTATGAGACCCTGCTAGATCAGGAGGCAGCCCATCAAGTCCAGCATTCTGTCCCACAGTGGCTAGCAACCGCTCATGGGCACCTCAAGTAGAAGATGAAGGCAAAACCATCACCTGCTCAGAACCACCTGCAAATGGACTTAGAGTCCTCCTGCCTGTCTCTCCAACCTGGAGGCGACATTTAGGCATCCATTCTAGTAGCCATTGATACACCTGTCCTCCATGAGTTTGTCTAACCCTATAAGAACATAAGATGAGCCCTGCTGGATGCGGCCCACCAACTGCTTCTGGGCATCTCAAGCAGAAGATGAAGGCAAAAGCTTCACCTGCTCAGAACCACCTGCAAATGGCCTTATGGTCCTCCTACCTGTCTCTCCAACCTGGAGGCGATATCTAGGCATCCATTTTAGTAGCCATTGATATACCTGTCCTCCCAGTATTTATCTATATAAGAACATTAAAGGAAACCTGCTGGATCATGCCACAGCACACCTAGCCCAGCATCCTGTCTCACACAGTGCTGCTGGGCATCTCAAGCAGAAGATCAAGGCAAAACCTTCATCTGCAGAAGGCCTTGGGAGGCATCCTGTCTGTCACATGACAGCACATGAGCAATAAGCAAAGTGTTGCAAAATCGGAGCTAAACCTTGTGAAACAGGATTAGAGAGGGAACAAATTTAAGGCATTGTTGCTACGTGGCAAAAGGCAGAACCTGGGCTCAGAAGTACAGAGTTTGCTTTGGGAATTAAAAAAAAATGCTTATCCCAACAACTTCACAGTCCACATCTCCATGGGCAGATCTGAGCAGCTGCTTCAGGCCAAAGGATCAAGAAGAAGAAGAAGAGTTGGCTTTTCTACCCTGCTTTTCTCACCCATTTCAGGGGACTCAAAGCAGCTGACAAACCTTCTGTTCTTCTTGCCACACCAGGCACCCTGTGAGGTAGGTGGGGCTGTGAGACTTCAGAAGAGAGCTGTGACTAGCCCAAGGCCACCCAACTGGCTTCGTGACAGAAGGAGAAGAAGAAGAGTTGGCTTTTCTACCCCACTTTTCTCATCCATTTAAGGGGACTCAAAGCACCTGACAAAACTTCTGTTCTTCTCTCCACACCAGACACCCTGTGAGGTAGGAGGGGCTGTGAGAGCTCAGAAGAGAGCTGTGACTAGCCCAAGGTCACCCAGCTGGCTTTGTGGGGGAGTGTGGAATCAAACCCCTTACTCACAGATAAGAGTCCGGCTGCCTCTGCACCAAATGTTTGCATTCACACCTACGGTTAATCCTGCTTCACTCCACTCTCGGAGTGAGAGGATACACCCACAAACTGACAAGGTGGTATGTGTCCCATCAGTCTGAATGTGGAATGAAAACGGATTAAACCTTAGGTGTGAATGCAGCCTTTGGAGTCAAAAGTGAGGGAAGGAGGAAAAGGGGAAGAGGAAGAGCTCCCTTCTGCTAGCGGAAGAAGTTGGTTCCCTGGTCAATCCTAGCAGAGCTGGAATGGCAAGGTGACCACCTTAAACCAAAGAGGTCTTTCCCTCCTAGATGCAGCTTCAGAGGGTCCTTCCGGGCTCTCAGTTCTTGCGCCAAGCCCAAGGCTCCGGTGTTTTACAGGATGCTTTCTCTCAGACGTTGGATACCACAGCTGGGCTTGCTGGGGCCCATGGTAGTGGCTATCCAAACACTCAGGGGGCACCAGGATTCAGCTTCGAGGGGGGGAGGGCAACAGATTGACCAGAAGCAGAAAGCAACAGCCCATCCCCCTTCAGTTTAAAGTATGGGGTCAAGGGAAAAGGAATCTGGGAGAAGTGGAAACACTGTGCCTGGAGAAAAGTGGTAAGACCTATTCCAACGGTAATAAGATGTTACTGGGTTTGGGGCCCAACCTGGAAAAGGCCCTGCACAACCCAGGACATCTGGCCCCTTTTCCCCCCCTCTGTGCTTGGGGCTCTGAGTGAGGTGCAAGGGTGCCCCCCCCACACCTGTGCCCCCCCACACACACACCGGGCTCTCTGCTGGGATCCAGAAAGCCACATCTGCTCAGAGGTGGGGTTCTCACTTCTCCACAACCACCCGGGAAGGTTCCGTGGGGTGTCTGAACACAGTATGGTACCTGCTTCCTCGGAGAGGATCTGGTAGACTTTGTAGGGCTCAGAGATGTCGAGGCGGCTGCGCTCGGGGACCTCCCTGAAGTCGCTGCTCTTGTTCAGGGCGCAGCGCAGGCGCGTCTTCCAGACAGAGGGGTCCGCCTTGTCCAGCCCTTCGTGGTACTTGCCCTTGTAGATCGCCCAGGCCTGTGCAGAGAGAGAGTGGGGCAGGACAGGGAAACTGTGGTCACACTTAAGGTTTAATCCAGGGGCCTTTCCGCACTTGGCCTTATTCTGGAATATATCTTGGAATAGGAGTCAGTTGTTCACATGCTAATACAGACAATGGTAGGACTCACCTGGGCCCTGCCATAATCTACATTAACATGTGGACAGCAGGCCCCTGCCCCAACATATATTCTAGAATAAGGCTAAGTGCGGAAAGGCCCCAGCTTCAGTCCACTTTCAGAGTGAGAGAACGCATTAGCAAAGGGACAAGAGCTGTGGCCACACTTAAGGTTTAATCCAGCTTCAGTCCCCTTTCAGAGTGAGAGAACGCATTAGCAAAGGGACAAGAGCTGTGGCCACACTTAAGGTTTAATCCAGTTTCGGTCCACTTTCAGAGTGAGAGAATAGATCAGCAAAGTGAGAAGCTGTTTTCTGTCAGTGTTAAATAACTCTGAAAATTCATCTTTGGGATAGATAATGTGGAAAGGAAATTCCTGGTCACTTTGCTGGTGTGCTCTCTTGCTCTGAAAGCGGACTGAAGCTGGATTAAGCCTTAGGTGTAGCCAAAGTCACTGGGTCTTTTTGCACTCGGCTTTCGGGCTGTGGAAAGTTTTGTCTGTGTTCACACCTACATTTTAATCCAGCTTCAGTCCATTTTGGAGCAAGAGAACGCATCAGCAAAGCGAGAAACCGTTTCCTTTCAGTATTAAATAACTCTGAAAATTCCCCTCCGGGCCAGATAAGGTGGAAAGAAAATTACCGGCTTCTCTCACTCTGGAAAATGTTCTCCCGCTCTAAAAGCGGACCGAAGCTGGATTAAAATGCAGGTGTGAACACAGACAAAGCTTTCCACAGCCCGACAGCCAAGGGCAAACAAACAAACAAAAAAGCCCCAATGTCACAGATCGGCAAAGCGCGAAGCCGTTTCCTTCCCGTGTTAAATAACTCAGAAAATTCCCCTTGGGGATGGAAAGCGCGGACAGGAAAGCACCGGCCCCTCTGCGGACGGGCTCTCTCGCTCTGAAAGCGGACCGAAGCCGGAGGGAGGCTCGCCCTTCCCCGTCCTCCCCGCGCGCGCCCCGCGTGGCACCTTGAAGAGCGCGGCGTCGTGGCGCTGCCGGTAGTCCTGCTTGGCGGCGTGTTTCCAGGGGATGCGGAAGAGGCGCCTGCCCGGGTCCTCCCAGCGCAGCCCCGGGAAGCGCCCGCTCTCCACCTGCGCGATCAGCCACTGCTTCAGGCGCATCGGACCCGCACCGGCCATCGGGGCAGCCGAGCCGAGCGCCGCTCGGGAGCGAACCGAGTGTCTTGCCCGACGGACGGGCACACGGGCCAGCTGCCCTTTCTGCCCCCGGCGATGCCCGGCGTGGAGACCGCCCGACCGCCCGACCGCCCGCCCGTCCACCCGCCGCGGGTGCCCAAGAAGTGCCCGTGCCAAAGAGGTGGCCGCCGCGCGCGCCAACGCAACGCGGCGACTACGAGACGTGCGCGGCGGACGCCCGAAACCGAAACCGCCACGAGCACTTTCGCTTTCGTTCCGGCGCGGTTCCGTCTTTCCCTCCCTCGCGCCGCGCCCACGGGCTCCGCGATGGGGATGGCGAAGCAGCTGCCGCAGCGCCCTCCCTCCGCCTCCGGACTGGCTGCAAGAGGCGCGGGGGGCTGGCGAGTCTCTAGCTGCGGTCACACTCAAGGTTTAATCCAGCTTCGGCCCGCTTTCAGAGCGGGAGGAACCACCAGCAAAGTGACCGCAAGCTGTTTTCTGTCAGTGTTGAGTAACTCAGAAAATTCCTGGTCACTGTGCCGGTGGGTCCTCTCGTTCTGAAGGTGGACTGAAGCTGGATTAAACCTTAGGTGTGGCCACAGATTCCGAAAGCGGACTGAAGCTGGATTAAAACTTAGGTGTGACCGCAGCCCTTCTGTTCTCTCCCTACCGCTTGTCTGGCCATCCCCCCCCCACCGCGCCGAATGACCGAGGGTTGTGCAAACGCGGCCACAATCTGCCTGGCTGGCTGGACGGCGGAGCAACAGGTTGCTGCTGAGACCAACTCGTGTCTTGCGCTGGGACAGAAGTCTGGGCCTGGGGCCTCCTCCAGACAGGAGACCCTGGTTGGCTGCTAAGCAGGATGCCCCCGCCCCACCCTAATCTGTCCTCCAAGAAACATCAGGGGAGGCTCTGGGGGGGTGGGTGTCTTATTTGGGGTTGAGAGGGACTCCTTCCCCTCGCACTGTATTCTTCCCCTGGCTTATGTTCTTCTCTTCATAAGAACCTAAGAGGAGCCGTGCTGGATCAGGCCCATCTAGTCCAGTATCCCATCTCACACAGTGGTCTACCAATTGCCTATGGGCATCTCAAGCAGAGACAAGGGCAAACCTTCTCCTGCTCTCCAATCCCAGCAAATGGCGTTGAGGGCCCTCCTGTCTGTCTTCCCAGCCTCCAGGATGTACCTGGGCATCCATTCTAGCCGCCCTTGATACACCTGTCCTCCGTGAATTTATCTGATCCTTACTTCAGGCTTCTTTGCCCTGTCTGAGGAGAAAGAGCTGTGCCCAAGCCAACGTCTTTGTGTTCTCTCCCAGCACGTCAGAGGGCCTCAGCCAGTATAGCTAAAGTTTCAGTTTTGGACAGCATGTGGAACTCTCGATTTTCAAGAAGACTGCAGAAGTCAAGAAGTCTTGATGAAGCAGGTCGTGGGAACGGGGGTTTAGGAGTTCCCAGGGGAAGCCCTGATGGGCCCTGTTGTGAACCATGATGGGTAGAAAGTCCTTGGTTGCGTGATGGCTTCGCAATGAACCTACTACGGTGACATGCACAGAAATGGATTTGCAGAGTTAAAGGTTCCGGAGTTCAAGGCTCTTGCCCAGATTTTTCCAGCCTTCCTGACCGTGGCTCAGAAGGAGAGGTTTTCTATGCACAGAGCCCACCTGACCTCAATTAAACATCACTGTTACCTGTATACAGGTGTGCCACAGACTGTGGGTCTGATGTTGCCTTTGGAGGGGAGTTGATCAGTGTGGTGCTGGTTGTAGAGATGGAAGGATTCTTCAAGGTGCAGTTGAATTCCGTTCCCCAGATGCCGAGGGGCAGAACTCAGCTGCCATAAGGTGGAAAGGTCCCACGGGTGAGCCAAGGGCCGAACTGCCGAGTCAAATGGATGCCGTCGCCAAACGGTTCTCTCGAGCCGATGAGGCAATTGATGTACATTTCAGGCTCCAAGCGGCAATTAGCTGGGATGAATAATTGAACACTGTCCATAGGATGACTCTTGAATACAAATGCCTTCCGCTGTCCCGCCCTGATCACGGGGACGTCAGGGGCGTCCCTGAACGGCGGTTGCTTAGCAATTGCAGAAGGGGGTTGTGGTGGGGGCTCTTTGCTTCAGTCCCACCGCATGGCATTGAATCCAGAGGAGTCCAAAGGGGGTAAAAGATGCATACTGTACTTTCCTTTCATCCGCCGGGCCTGTCGCGTATCCAGCAATGATGTAAACATTCAAATGCTGAATCGTTGGTTAACCGGAGAGATTCACGCTTGCCTGGTTCTCCTGTACGTTGCAGAAAAGTGGCAAGCTGATTGATGGAGCGTAGGCAGGGCGTGGGGCTATTTTTGTGTTTTTGTGCAAAAGCTTCCCAACCCAGGAACATCCTGCAAAAACGAATGGTGCAAAGTTGTGCTGTTGGGAACGGCGTGAGATGTTGCACAACGGCAGAGAAGAACTGAATAAGTCTGGACACGTCTAAGGGGCTTGTTTCAAAAGCAACTAGGTGTTTGAAGCTTCAGTATTGTAGCCAAGTGTCACATCTGGTGGCTGTATGTCCACATGCTTATCATTTTGTCCCAAAGATATTTTGGTTATTTTTTATATTCCTCTTCATCTGTTTCTTCCATTGTCTGCCCCTTCTTCAGCTTCCATTAAACAATCTGTGTGTGTTTGTATCACGCTTAACAAATGTCCCCAGAGCTGTCGTTCAGAGACGTTTGTCATATTTTCTTTCTTCTTTCTCAGTGTCCAGCTTTCACTGACATACATTGCAACAAGTAAGACTACTGTTTTAGTGGTTATCGTTTTTGATTGACAGCGAAATGTTATCCTGAAAGATCTCACCTAAGCTTCCGACTGAGTTCTTCCCTAAGATAATTCTTTGCCTTAATTCCCAGGCATGCTTTCCATCATTGTCTGAAATCCCAAGATCTTAGTTCCATAATTCCTCCTTATCAACAGTAAATTAAACAAACACGTAGGTCATAAGAAGAGCTATGATGCGTCAGGCTGCAGACCATCTAGTCCAGCATCCTGTCCTACACAGTGGTCCACCAATTGTCCATAGGCATCTCAAGGGCAAACCTCCTGCTCTCAAATACTAGCAAATGGCCTTAGAGGCCT
>MTQE01002217.1:13004201-13017883 GCA_014337955.1 Aspidoscelis marmoratus
TGACCCTCTGGGTGAAGAAACCCTTCCCCTTGAAGATCAACATTACTCTGTCATTGTGGAGTATACTGGAGCTCAGGGCTGGAGTGTTCCACCATAGAAGGTTCTCCAAGCAGGACCTTTCTTCCCTGTGGCGGAGAACCTTCTATGATAGGACACAACGTGACGTTGATCTTCTTAACATCCAGTGTTAATCAGGACTTGCACTTTCTGTTTTCACTTTCAGGATGAGTTCTTCTTACTCTTCTTTACTTTCAGTTGACGGATGAACTCTACTTCCTCCGAAACTAAAGAAGCAGCATCTGGTGAAATTTCAGCGCATGCAGAAGCCACGAGTTGCTGTGGTTCCTGTGGCACCATGACTGATACGTTGCCTGCTCTTCACACTTGTTACTGAACGTTGCCTTCCTGCTCCGGATCGGAGCTGCCTGTGACTAACACAGCAGAAAGCCTGGGGTTTTAAAAAGGAGGGCAGGAGACGCTGCCTGTTTTTGAGAAGGTCTCCAGGCCTGGCACACTTCAGCAGGTGGCAGTATTTAGCCGAGCTTGAGCTTGAGAAGCTAATTAGGGCTGGACCTGATGAGATTTTAGAGCAGGAAATCCTAAGAGTCCAGGTGACAAGGGGAATCAGAAAGCATCCCCGAAAAACAGTAAAAGAATCTACAGCAATCCACCTCCTGGATTCTGCCCAAGAGGTTCTCACTCAATTCATAAGCACCTCTATCTAGTGGCATGCAGGAATGCAATTTTTGACATTTGGTTCGTAACGAATCGAATATTCGAAAATCCAAATTCGTACGAATAAAGAAAAACGAATGTCGACATTCGAACCAATCCGAATACATTTGTATCTATTCGCGCAAATAGTTGATATGTACTCGATGATATGAATCTCGTACACATCTGTACACATCCCATTTTCATCCCATATGCATCCCGTTTTCATCACAAATGTGCACATACCAATGTCTGAATTATTAGTACCTATAACTTGAAATATTCATATTTGCACGAATACTAAAGTATGAATGTCTGAACATTTGCTTGGACACAAATTTCAAAATTTGTACGAATAATGAATAATACGAATATTTGTGCACATCCCTACCTCTGTCTTTTCCCAAGGTGAAGGAAATGTAGCGGCTTCCTGCTCAACTGCATTGATTTTGGTAGAATTCAAGGGTGTCACTGAAGAAGAAGAAGAAGAGCTGGCCTTTCTAGCCCGCTTTTCTCACCCATTTAAGGGGACTCAAAGTGGCTGACAAACCTTCTGTTCTTCTCCCTTAGGGGGACTCAAAGCGGCTGACAACGCTTTTCTATTCTTCTCCCCACAATAGACACCCAGTGAGGTGGGTGGAGCTGTGAGAGCTCAGAAGAGAGCTGTGACTAGCCCAAGGTCACCCAGCTGGCTTTATGGGGAGGGCAGAATCGAATCCAGTATTCCCAGATAAAGAGTCTGGCTCCTTAACCACTAGTTAGTCTAGATGAGTAAGCAAAGGGATATAGCAGAGACTAAGGTCTTTTCTGCATGGACCCTTAATCCAGATTAAGTTTCCATGTTGAGCACCTCGAGGCCACATAGATCCACACATTTATGGGGATTTATGAGGCTGTGCCCCTCCCCTTAGTCCTGATCCCTCTGCTCAAGGCAGAGCTAAATCTGGGGTGATTTCACACTTCCTGTCCCGTGTCCTGGAAATGTGTGCAAGAGACTAACGTTGATTAGTGCTCATCAATGGCAGCCTAGCCCCCGCCGATACACTCTTGGGCACTGCCATCTTGAGTGTGGCACACTGTGGGTCTGCATCGTCACCACAGCAATGCTGATGCTCAGCCCAGGTGCATCAGGTGGTCATGTGAGATGCCAGCGCACTTGCATGGAAATTCAGATCATCTCCTAAGCTGGCCAGAATGCAGATGGTCACCGGCTGGACCCTTAAGGTAAACTTTGGGTTGGGATTGGGGAGGGTTGGGTTGATTGTGGTGCACTATGTCATGCACCACAGCTAGCTGATAATTAGGCAACTTCTGGGTAGCAGGGGGCGCATGTAGGTTGTAAGTGCCTCCTGTAAGTGCAGAGGCACCTGCCCAGATGTTGACTAAAGTATTGGCCACAGAGTGTATCGACCTCTGGATTAAGGAGGCCCTATATGTAGATCTCTTGTGGACTCGTTTAATTAGATCCTCAAGAAGACTAAGGACCTTCTTCTGGATCACTGCAGAGAGCACCGATCCTGCCCCTTCCTCTACACAATCCAGGTCAGTGGGTCCAGTTCATCTGGATCCACCGATCCAAATCAAAACGGGGAAACTGCAGAAAAAGCCAAAGATCTCCTCCACATGGCACCTAAATATACCACTATTTAGTGATATTCCGGAATAAAGCTATTTTGGAATAATCACTTTTGGCCCAGACAGCTGGCCAACAGCAGTAGCAAATGGAAGGACTTATCTATTTGGATGCCACTCCCACAATGCATCACTCTGGGTATTTTGGAAATGCAAAATACAGTACATGGAAGTGTGCAGTCACCATCCCATGAGCATGTGTGGATGCCATTTTAGGCCTGGTTTAGCCCCATTCTGGACAGAGCCACCATATTTGAAAAAATTGCTGGAGAAAATTTTTCTCTCACACACAACACTAGAACCAAGGGGCATCTATGAAACTGATGGGCAGGAAAGTCAGATCAGAGAAGGGGAAGGATTTATTTACCCAGAGGGTCATCAGTCTATGGAACTGGCTGCCGGAAGAGGTGGAAACAGCAACCAGCCTGGATGGCTTTAAGGAAGGGTAGACAAGTTTATGGAGGGTGGGTGCATAAATGGCTACTAGAATGGATGCCTAAGTACATCTTTCAGGCTGGGGGGATAAGCAGGAGGCCTCTAAGGCCATTTGTGGGATTGGAGAGCAGAAGGTTTTTGCCCTTGTCTCTGCTTGAGACACCCATGGACAGTTGGAGGGCCACCATGTGATGAAGGATTCTGGACTAGATGGGCTGTGGCCTGATTCAGCAGGAAGGCTCTTCTTATGTTCTTAGAAGGTTTGCCCTTGTCTCTGCCTGAGATGCCCATGGGCAATTGGTGGGCCACTCTGTAGGACAGGATGCTGGATTAGATGGTCTGTGGCCTGATCCAGCAGGGAGGCTCCCCTTAGATTCTTATGTTCTCTGTTCATTGTGTATGTGTGAAGCCTGAAAGAAGCGTTCACACATCCTGGGTGCCCAGATGCTCTTGTCAGTTACAGTGCATGCCTACCAGAAGTGCGCTGTAATACCTGGATGTGTGCATCACGCCAATCCACACGGACAGCGCCAGGCCCCATGCTGTTAAACTCACAAGTGATTATCCCAGCTTCTTTTCTCTGAATATCGCTTGTTAGCTGGACTTCATTTCTATCAAAAAAAGGGTCTTCTCCAAACAGCCGCAAACAAACAGGCACACCATTTAACCATTGGTACCTTTTCCTTTAATTAAAATATATGAGTTACTATTTATTAAAAAGATAAATGTTATTATTTATAATAGTTATACATCGTTCTTTTTTATTTTGAAAAACAAACTTATTGTTATCCTTGAGAGAAAAGGCCAGAAGCTGCTTTCCAGAATATCTGAACTTTTTTTTAAATGCCACTTTTCAGAAACCGCCTTCTGAAAAACCCCAAAATTCATTGCTGCACAATACTCTGTGGCAACCAAGTGATGCTGTGAGTTGTCAGGTTTCCTAGAATTCTCCAGGGGGCCAGAGATTTAAGAAAAATGGCACACCGATATGGCAACAGTAATACTCTTCAGAAAAGCAAGTGAGAGAGGAGGAAACAGGACATGAAGTTTTTATTGTTTTATACAACCTTTTTAGAGCAAAGATGCCCAGGTGTGGTTCTCCAGTAGAACTTCAAGCATGTTGTAGTTTAGGAACATCCGAAGGCTGCTGTTGAGCTTGCTGTTTTAGAGTACGGGCCTTTTCACATTTGAGTCTCCAGGACGGCCGCGCGTGCTCCAACATGGTGCATTGGCACATTGAGGAGTTGCTTCCAACCTGGAGCGGCTCCAAGTGCGCATCGCCGTCCCCATCTTTGGTAGAAATTGCCCCACAGTAGGGATGCGCACAAATATTCGTAACCTTCATTATTTGTACAAATCCATATGAATTCGGACATTCATACACGAATCAAATGTTACGACGTTCGTACATTAACACTCCTACAAATAGTTTGTACATTCGTTAAACTGGGGATACATACTGGATATGTATCGATACATATGCGTTGGTATAGGATACTTATCCGATATGTATACGTTTGTATAGGATCCATATACATTTATATCAGATATTCATACAAATTCATACCAATCCATTTGTCTCAAATAGTATCTTACCACATTCGAAGGGGATCTATTCGAATGAATACAAATTTTCTAACATTCATTTTTTTTATGAATCAAAGGCTGTGTTAGGGCAGGGTTGCTGCATGCCACCCAATTGCTGTAGTAATGACCCCAGAACACATGGCCATAGCTTACTCCATAGTTACTCCATAGTTACTCCATAGTTACTCCAAGATGGGGACATTCCCACTCCACCGAGACCCAGGTAGATCTAGGTTATGTTTGGGATGGGTCATTGCTCACAATGCAAGTCTCAAACCCAGATCTGCACTGACATGGGCAGTTAAGTGCAAAAATCCCTTAGGTCCCTTTCTGCATCTGGATTATACCACCGAAGAGGGACCTTCCATCTGCCGTAGTCTGCACCAGCATGCGGGTGGTAGGTCCTTACTTTGGGATATCACCCGGAATAAGGCCCAATTACCAAGACAGATTTCCCTTAACCCATTAAGACACTTGCTTTAAATGATTTTTCTTCATCACAGCAGCGGCAGTTTTGGGGGCCATATCTAACATATACTAAACATTATGTACTATTGCTGGAGTTACAAGCCATTGTGTTGCCTAAACATACCCAAAGGGCTCCCCCATCATGTCTGGGGAAAGTTACCTAAGATTTTTTTTAAAAAGCAAAATCTACAAAAAATAAAATGTGGTCAAAGGTGAACAAGGAACGACTGCGTGTACAATGGAACAGATACTGTATATACAAACCACCACCTGAACTTAGACAGGAGTGGAACTAAATCTTAGTACAGAAATAAGGGAAATAATATGGCACACCAAGGTTTCTTCTGTAATGGCCAGACTATAGGGCTGCATTCCCAAACAGATTATAATGAGCTTTGAGACCGTTTTGAGCACTCACCGTTCCCAAAGTTTTAAAAGTATCCACAGTTTTTGCGGGTTAAAGATCTTGAAACATGGATTATCTATTTTGGATCAAAAGAGGTCTCACTGCTGGATTTAGAAATAGTCCACTTTATTTAGCAAAATGGGAACGCTAGTGTTTTTTGGGGGGCGGGAATCATGCTTTAGGGGCGTTACCAGTTTCCCTTGGCCCAGTGAGAAGCCGTGATTTCCTCTGCTGTAGTCCCCTCTTCCCCGGGCTCTTCATTATGGGCTAAGGAAATCTACCACTGGCTGAAAGGGGAGGGGAAGGAGGTGAAAAATGAACAGAGCCCACAGTAGCTAAGGCACACAGAACAATGTAACAAGCTCAGGCCAACGTGGGTGAAAGTGCCCGATTTCAATAACAGGGACCCGCTGGCAGTGATCAGATTTTAGCAGCTTCAGTCGTGGGGTTGCAAAGTGCATCGGCTTTGTGTCAAAGGCTGCCTGCTCCTTCCTTCCCTCCTTCATTGTCTCTGCCATTAACCCCTTTTGCCTCACTCCCTGCCATTTTGTGCTGCTCTGATCTACCGATGTACTGCAAAACATCATCATAAGAAGTGGAAGTGATCTTTAATCTTCTACTGCCTTGTTAACACGAGAAAGCTGTGCTGCGGTGGGGAGAGAAACAGTGAACAAAAACTGCTGCCAAAGGACTCCATGATCTGACCTGGGGCAGGTTTATATAGAGGGTGGAGTTTGAATTGCCAGCCCCAATGAAGTCAGGGTATGACGGCATCCAATTGCTGACTGCATAGGGAGGGGGTTCTGCTGAGGGGAGGAGAGAGAGGTTTTCTCCCCTGCCGGGCACTGAAGAATGGAGAGTTTTAAACCCTGGTTTGAAACTGGATTAAGTTGCCAAGTGGGAATTTGGCCACTGGTGTGATATAAGATCCTTTCTACACTGGACGTCATTCAGTGTAGGCAGGGCCCACCTACATCCGCCATGCAGATGGTAGGTCTTCATTTCAGGATATAATCCAGAATGAGGCCAGGTGCAGAAAGGGCCCAAAGGAGTCTCTGGTCGGGATCTTTTTCACACTGCATCCTGGCCAGGCTGGAATAGTCCCAAGTTTAAAAGGTCTCCATGCCACTTGGCATCCTAAATAAGTCTGTTAAGCTTCCTAAGGCTGTAGTCACACCTTGCCCTTGAACCTTCTTCAGGTCTGACTGCTCCCACCTTTTCATTTCTGTCCATTTTATTGGTGGACTTTCTACCCTCAGTTTGGATTTTTGGGAAAGTCCACCAATAAACCAGATAGAAATGGAAAAGTGTGAGCAGTTCAGGCCTGAAGATGGACTGAAGAAGGTTTTAAGAGAAGGTGTGACCAGAGCCTAAGACTGCTTCTGTTGTCTCTTTGTGGGTTTTTCCACTGACCTTCCTTAATCTGGATCTAAGATGATCTGGATTTAAGGAATGGGTACTTCAACTAATCCGGATCTATTTGATCTGGATTAAGGAAAGTACCCAATGCGTTTCCATGGGTGGTCTAGCACCCAATAGCAATGGGTGCTATGTTGTTCACAGTGGTAACCCCAGAACACCCATGTGGCAAATCCGGATCTACCCACATGAGGCCCGCCAGTCACCCCAGGTGTTTTGGGGGACAGGGGGTGCAATCTCCGTAGATGTTCTGTAGATTCTCCGAAGATTCTGTAGAGCGGCTCCAGAGAATCTCCGGAGCGAAGTGCCACAAACTTCTAATATTTTCCAGGGCCCTTGACAAAGGCATTGCTCTGGCATGGGGTCCTCTTCGGAGCCTGTGCTATTCTTCGAAGGCAACTTTGGAGGAACTTTGTGACCGGCTTTGAAAAATGTGCAACGGCTTTGAGCGTTGAGTTTGGGGGCAACCCCATGGGTGCCCTCCCTGAGCCACCCAAACACCCCATTGCCTGATTGTGGTGGAAACAGGCTCTGTATAATCCGCATTTGATGCCTGAAGACCCCATTTACAGGGAATCCAGATTATAGGTCCTAAAGGACCCATATGATTCAGATTTCCTTAGAACAGGTGGAAACAAATGTGGCTATAATGGAGTCTGTAGCAGAAATGGGGTCTTCCTGCTCTGAGCCTAATGGATCCTGAATGGGTCCTTAGTGCTAGTCAAAAAACAACTTTACCTCCTCTCTTCCTTAATTCTCCTTCCCTTTCCAGCTCCAGGGAGAATTCCAGAGAAAATCTGTGAACATCCTTTCGTGTCATTTTAGTTGTCCAAGCACAAGAATTGCCCAGCTGTGGGTTGTGCCGATCACATATTGTACAGGTCTCCTAATACAAGCCTTTGAAGAAAGGGATCATCCAGCCTATGATATACTCCAGATATCCTAGATTTGAATTTCTGTTGCTCCCAACGAGCACAATAAACCAACCATTTATTTTTGGACAGTTAAATAAGCCATCCTGGGATGGTTTCTAAGTGTAATGTTTGCATAGGAGGTAAGCCCAGATGTTCTTACAGATGTGTAGATTTCCTTCGTGCACAAGGCTGAAATTTCCAAGAACGCCCCACCTTGCTCACACTTGGAGTTCACCATCATTTGCATGGAAGAGCTTCTCTATTCCCGTGTGTGTACAAAGAAGAGTTGGCTTTTATACACCACTTTCCCCACCCCTAAGGGGACTCAAAACGGAGAGCTCAGACGGAGGGCGGTGACTAGCCCAATGTCACCCGGCTGGCTCCCTGGAGGAAGAAGAAGAGTTGGTTTTTATACCCTGCTTTTCTCACCCTGAAGGGGACTCAAAGTGGCTGACAAACCTTCTGCTCTTCTCCCCACAACAGGCACCCTGAGCAGTAGGTTGAGCAGTGACAGCTCAGAAAGAAGCTATGACTAGCCCAAGGTGACCCGGCTGGCTTTATGGAGGAGTGTGGACTTGAACTGGGAAACTACCAGATGAAAAGTCTGACTCTCCATCTACAGGACCAAACTCACCCATACCAAATCTGCTACCCTCATGTTGGCACAATGCCCATGGGCATCTTTGCAACTTTCTTCTTCCCGGCCTTGCCCGTTACATTTTCTCACGGATCCTGAATTCCGGCTCTCTGGTTAGCCTTGGTATACTGATAAGACACCAGGGAAACTATGGCCGCATCCAGACGGGGGACACAGGACACAATTATGACTTGGAGACACTGGGGTCGCCACATGGTCATGCGGCACCCCCAGTGCAGCCCCACAATATCAGGGTGAAAATGTGCTGTTTCCTATTTTGGGAAAACCCAACTTCAAAGGTGGTTTTTCCTGAGATACCACGAGATCCTACATGTCTTAAGGCTGCTGCTGGGAGCCACTATCTTGGGCACTGGCCACTGTGCATGTGTGAGGTCCAAGAAAAGTGACTGTGCATGCACAATTCCGGATATTTTGCACACTTCCAGATATTATGCGCTGTCAAAGTATCCTGAAATTCTGCAAATAAACACCAGCTACATGTTGGGTAATCAGCAAGCAATTATTCCAGAGGGGTATTACTCTGGAATATCACTTGTGCAATTTTCAGGCAGCATCTGGCGCCAGGCTATATTGCTTTGAGAATGCAGGACAGGTTTCCCAGGAAATTCTTATACCTAACGCTCCCCCACCAGTATTGCAATCAGTTTGTCAGTAAAACTTGAGTAAATGCTGGAGTCCTGAGCCTTGGCCTGGGATAGGCGTTCTCACACCTCAGCTGGAAGTGGTCCAGCCAGGGCCCTGGATTCGTGACGCAGGAGCACAGACCCACACTCTGGCCCAGAGTCAGCAGCTGCTTGCTCTGCCAATTCCTTGGAAAGAAGGACAGCGGCATCAGGTTGCTCTTGGAAAGGCACGAACAGCCTGACTATACCACAGGCCAAGATGGCCACTCGTCCAAGATGGCCACCCAAGAGCAGCAGCTTTTACTTGTATTGTGAATGTGGCACATCCAGGCCACTGCCTTCTGTGAGGCGAACAATTCAGGCACTGGAGGCAACAAATTCATCATTTTTGTTCTTCGGATGGGGGTTTGGCATTCTTTGAAATGTAAGGAAACATTAAGAATCCCAAAGCTTTCAGGGGAGACCACTTTCACCAGCTGGGTAGGAAAGTACGGGAACCTGTCGGCTTGACTTCTCTCTGACCCACGGAACTGGCGTTGATCCTGGGCCTTTCCTTAACAAGGGAAGTAGGTGTGCTTCAGAATGTAAAATTTAATAATGGCACGGAAGAGCATTTTAAACAGGCCCCTTCTTCTCATTGGTTAGTATTCCCTCTACGCTCCAATACTTAAAACATGGCGGGACAAGCCATTGACCAGCAAATGACTCCCATGCAGAGGCCAAGATGGCCGCCCAAGAGCAGGAGGCTTTTACACAGGGAGGGCGCGTGGCTTTCTGACGCTGAGGTTTCCTATCAGGGATGTACCCAATGTCTACCATGAGCTTCTTTGGGGCTGGCAGGGGGGCCACCCCTCTAGATGGCTTCAATGACAAGGAGCAGAGGCCTGCTCAGAGTCAGGGCTACTTTGTCTGCCAGCTCTTGGACTCAGCAGGTCCTTGTGCTTTCCCAGAAGCCCTTGGGAGGTGTCATTTCAGACACCCGGGGAGGCAAGAGAAGGTCTGCTTCACCCGCAGCAGAAAAGGGTCTGTGTGCTTGGCCCGCCCATTTGGCCGGCGAATCTGCAACGTCCCGTCGCTCCTGGGGTTGTCGCGTCTTTTGCCGGGCGGAAGCAGAGCCCGGAGCTCCTGGTCATCGTTGAATGGTGTCGCCCCATACTTCCGGTGAAGCCGCTTACGGATCTGTTGGGAATACAAACGTAGGTTAGTGACCACCGGGTGAAATCTAGGCCACAGGCTAGGCGGCTGTTCACACTTGATTCTTATTGTGCAAACATTGTGCTGATTGCACGGGGGTTCTGCTGAGGGAGGGGAGCGGGTTCTCACCTATGAATCTGCATTATAAGCTAACAGTAGGAGCATAAAAAACCAGATCTCGCTGCTGATTTAAAAAAAACCTCTGCTTTAAAACCGGATTACAACGTCCAGTGGGAACACAGCCCCTCCCCCTATATTTTTTCTTTTGCAGCGTGTAAGATCTGATGTCCTTGCTTCAATTAGGCGCTGCACGTATTTCTGGAAGTGATCTGCTCGTGTTATTTTTCTCCGCAAAGTCTTTTAGATTTTCTTCTTTCAATACTCCTACGCTTTTATATTGTTCTCGGGGTCCGTATCGTTCCCTCTTTCAGGGCATCTCCGGACACGCTCATCTTTGATTGTCATGAATGCAATGAATGGATGGACAAAATGATGCTCTTGACATAGCATGAAGTGCAAAGGAGCCCTGAGCAGCGCTCTAACGCAGGAGTCCCCAATCTTTTTTGCACCAGGGACCGGCTTCCTATTCCGCGGTGGAAGCGTGGCGTGGCAGTTTGTTGCGGCAGCACCGCGGACCAGCAAAAAAAGGCCTATGGCCCAGCACCGGTCCGTGGACCGGTGGTTGGGCCCCCCTGCTCTTACGCATTCTGATTTTTACCTTCTTTACGGACTGGCTGTTCTCATACTCCTCTAGCTGCTGACGAAAACCCGGGTTGGGGTTGGCCACAGGCCGGACGGCCTTTACTGCGTCCAGGGCTTCACGCCAGCTCAGCTCCGTCACAGCCATGATGTAGGCGAGGACAATGGTGGTGCTGCGTGAAATCCCCGCGAGGCTTCAACCGGGACCATAAGGAACGAGAAGTTACTCACAGCGCTTGCTTAGTTATAGTTAAATCCTACCCTATACCCTGAGGCCTCAAGGTGGATTACGACAGTTAAAGAGCAGAATTTAAAGCAACTGAAAACAGTACAGTCTCCGGAAGAGGAAAGCTGCCTCTTTAGTTAAGAGATAGTGCTGAAGAGCCATCCTGGGGGCCACCACAGAGCAGGCCTTTGCATATCTGTCACCAGTTTAGCTTTTGAGGGAGGTGGCATGCAAAATTGGCCTCTCCCATAGGCCTTAATTCGCAAGCAGGTCCCTATGGGAGGAGAGGCTCCATTTTAAAAAAACTAAAACTATTGAATTTGAATAACATTACATTTAATGAATCCTGCGTTGATCGTGGAGGTACCTTCCAATTCTATGTCCATGTCCCCATGGCAAGGATACTGCGAGGCGAGCATGAGTCTGGCCCACAAGAGTCTCCATGCAAAGACCTAAGTTGGGCTCCATGAGGAACAAACTCCAAGAAACTGAAACAACCCCCCCCCCCTTTATAACTGTTCTCGCCCTGAATTACAGGGCAAGAAGGGGTTACCCTGGGGGCATGGGGACCCTCTGAAAATGGAGAACAGAAGATGAGCCCTGCTGGATCAGGCCAAGCCACCTAGTACAGCATCCCATCTCACACAGTAGCCCACCAATGGCTTCTGGGCATCTCAAGCAGGAGACAAAGGCAAACCTTCACCTGCTCTCCACTCCTGGCATCCAGACAGCATGTCTCTATGGTCCAGTATCCCATGGGAGACCTTTGGATCATTCAGAGGCATCCCACACTGGCTTAGAAGCTGATGCAAACTTTGGAGCCAGCAGCACGGCTGGTGTAGAACAAGCCGTCCCAACGTGGGTGGCCTTGTGCCATCCCAGCAGTAATCCATCCCAGCCTAGGACTAAAGGTTTCCTCCCATACTGGGTGGCCCACTGTGTACTGGAACAGCAACAATACGTGAAGATGCAACCCTACAAGCCGAGCACCTATAAGAAGCATCACTTATGGGGAACTTACCAATGGACCAGGCAGTTTCCTCCACGCAGGCGGCAGGAGTGGATAAAATGAATGCATTCTTTGAAGTGCTTTTTGCTAGAAGGAGAAAGAAAACGGCATATTGGAGATGGGGGGACTGAAATTTAAAAGACTTACGACTTTGACACCTTAACCAAGGAAGACTACGGCCCTGGTCACACCTATATAAGACAAGACGTCCTATTAATAATTTGAACTGAAGTCGTACCAGTTCTGTTCACACCTAGATTGTTGTAGGTTGCCCTCAGACCATCCTCACTCTGGACTGCATTGCTCACACCTGTCTCCACGATCGACCCGAGCCTCCTCCATGGAACTCGTGGCTCTCCAACCCTTTTGCTCCGCCAAATCTGCCTCCTTTCTTATTGGATGCCATTATGTCACTCAAGGGAGGCGAGGAGGTGTGTTTGCGGTTCTTTTTAAAGTCTGCTCCCCCACCTCCATGCCCCCTTCCTTTTTTTATGTCCTTTTCTCCTCTGTGGGATTAATTTTTAAAAAAATAATAATAAATTTATGGAAAAATGCTAGATAGAAAGAGGAAATATACACATAAACTGCAGGGAGAAGGGGAGATGCCTAACAAACTCTGTGCATGCACATTGGCGGAAAGGAAAGACCGGACCCCACCCACCACAGCACAGTTCAGCATCCTTTAGCCACCTCCCACCCCCCCCGCCGCCCCCCAGCTCACACCAAGGAAGCAAAGACGTCCTGGGATGCCAGGATGGCCTGATTCCTCTGGAACAATCTGATGGGGATATGCATACATATCCATCTTCTTCCTGTAACAAACCCCTTGCGAGGTAGGTGGGGCTGTGAGAGCTCAGAAGAGAGCTGTGACTAGCCCAAGGTCACCCAGCTGGGTCCCTGCTGAATCAAACCCAATGTTCCCAGATAAGAGTCTGGCTCCCTAACCACTAGACCAAACTGGCCAACTAAGATAGCTCTCTTCCCCCCTACCACTACATTTTTATGGTGGAAGCAACACCCTCCCCACCCCCCACCCCCCGCTGCCCTTAATCTGGCCATGGAAGCAATTCCAAAAAGCTGGCCCAGGGATGTGTTTGTAACAAAAAAAAAAAAAATCAGCTTTTGAGTTCCATTTCGGTCAAGGCAGCTGCTCTGCCCTGTTCCAGAGGGCTGCGACCAATGGTCATTTGAGATGCATTCATTTCCTGCCATAATTCCAGAACGGAGAAGACAGATGGAGAATTCCTATCTGTCGCAGCTGCCAACACAGGGACATCACACTTTAAACGTTATGCAGATATCGGAAGCCAAACAGATGTGTCGTCATTCTCCAATATATATAGCTGGCGACCGAGAAGCAAAGCCCTTTTGCGATTTCTGAGGCCATTTCCAGAAAGCAAGGCTGCAGAAATAGCTCCCAATTCGTTAAAAAATGGATAGGGAGACCGCCTCACTGCAGCAAACAACTACCTTCTTGCTGGGCCTCAGAAAGAGTTTCACAGTGCAGAGGGATCATCCCTATTCTCACTTGCACAAGATGGGAGGACTAGAAAGAACAGGATGAAACTCCAAGAGAGTCAATACAGATTAGATATTTAGGAAAAACGTCCTGACAGTGAGGGCGATCAGCCAGTGGAACAGGTTGCCAGGGAGGTGGTGGGTTCTCCTTGGCTGGAGGTCTTCAAGCAGAGGCTGGAC
>MTQE01002217.1:13018921-13029555 GCA_014337955.1 Aspidoscelis marmoratus
GCTCAGTCAAGAAATGGAGATAGTAGATGGATTTGATGACCCCAGAGGTCTCTTCCCACTCTATGATTAGATGAATTTTTTTAAAATACATTTTATTATTTATAAGTATATAAGCAAATATTAAACAACAGGAGGAGTAGTGCTTTCACTGTGGATTCCTCAGCGGCCCCACCCCCTGACCCATGGCCTCACCCAGTGGCCCCTCCCCCTGACCCATGGCCCCACCCAGTGGCTCCACCCCCGTGGCTTGGGGTCCCTGCAGCATGGGGAGCTGCATTGTGGGGTCACGGCATTGGGAAGGTTGAGAACCACTGGTTTAGGGAATCCAGCATTGAGCAGGGGGTTGGACTGGATGACCCTGGAGGTCCCTTCCAGCCCTATGATTCTATGACTCTGGCAGCTCCAAGGCAGGAACAACACCAGCCAACCTCCCCAAGAAGTCAGGGATAGGCCACTCTTCTGCCCTTCAAATCACAACTTGGTTGGGATGGGAACCTCAAACTCCACCTCTCCGTATTTTCCTGCTGCCACATCAGAACAGATTCCCTTGGTGGTCCTATTAGTCGTTCACCATTTTCCTTCCCCCCTCCCTCCATCCTGTATCCACCCAAACACAACTTTTCTTCCAGATCTGCAACTCAGTAGAGCCTCTTTAAAGCCCGGTCTCACTTCCTTTTCTTCGGAAGCGCAGTTTTGCGCTAATGTGTGATTTCAAAACACTCCGTAACGGCAGACATGCCTCCTTTCCCATCTCAAGACACTGTTTGCTCTTTCCCCTTTCCAGCCTCTGTCCACCCAATCACAACTTCAGTTCCATATCAACAACAGGGTAGCACTTCTTTAACGCTCAGCCTCACTTTCTTTTCCTTTGTAACTGCAGTTTTGCGCAACTGTGCAATTTCAATTTCTTTTTTTCTCCATAACCGCAGTTTTGCAGAACTGCAGAAATGTGTAATTTCAGAGCAATGAGAGAGAGCTCAATTGGAAGGGAAAATGTGTGAGGAGATCAATATTCATGGCAGTGAAGACAGTGGTCAGCAAATTGCCTCAACCCCACCTGCCCTTGAAAAAATCCACAGTGGCAAATGCACCACACTGAAGTTATAGAATCACAGTCATAGAGTTGGAAGGGACCTCCAGGGTCATCAAGTCCAATCCCCTGCTCAGTGCAGGATTCACTAAACCATTCCAGACAGATGTAGATCCAGCCTCTGCTTGAAGACCTTGAGTGAAGGAGGGCTCACCACCTGCCATGGCAACATAAGAACCTAAGAGGAGCCCTGCTGGATCAGGCCACAGCCGATCAAGTCCAGCATCCTGCTGCACACAATGGCCCACCAATTGCCCATGGGCACCTCAAGCAGACAAAAGAAAACCTTCTGCTCGTGAATTCCAGCAAATGGCTTTAGAAGCATCTTGCCTGTATCCTCAGCCTGAAAGATGTACACAGGCATCCATTCTAGTAGTCAATGATACATCTGTACTCCATAAATTTGTCCAACCCCTCCTTAAAGCCATCTAGGCCGGTAGCTGTTACCACTTCTTCTGGCAGCAAATTCTGTAGACTGATGACCCTCTGATCTGACTCTCCTGCCCATCAGCTTCATAGATGCCTCCTGGTTCTAGTGCTGGGTGATAGAGAAAATATTTTTTCTCTATCCACCTTTTCTACACCGTGCATGATTTTATATATACTTCAATCAGGTCCCCTCTTAAACAATGTCTTTCCAGGCTTAAGAGGCCCAGACGTTGCAGTCTGATTTTGTAAGAGAGGTGTTCCAACCCTTAATCATTCTGGTTGCCCTTTTCTGCACCTTTTCCAGTTCCACAACCTATTCCACTGACTGACTGCCCTCACTGTCAGGAAGTTTTTCCTAATATCTTATCTGTATTGACTCCCTTAGAGTTTCATCTTGTTGTTTCTAGTCCTCCCATCTTGTGCAAGTGAGAACAGGGACGATCCTTCTGCACTGTGACGGCCCTTCAGGTACTTGAAGACCACCATCATGTCTCCTCTCAGTCTTCTCTTCGGCAGGCTAAACATTCCTAGATCCTTCAACCTTTCCTCCTATGGTTTCCAGACCACTCACCATCTTGGCAGCCCTCCTTTGGACTTGCTCTGGTTTGTCAATGCCTTTTTTTGAATTGGGCTGCCCAGAACTGGACACAGGACTCTAGATGAGGTCTGACCAAAGCAGAGTAAAGAGGAATAATGGTCCCTCTCATTTTAAAAGCGCAAGACAATCCTTCCTTTCATCCTACACCTACATATTCTCTTAGCTTTATAAAAACCAAATTACTATCCCTGTTTCCTTGTCTGAAACTATGAGATTTATTTCTGTGTGGTGAGCCTGGAATCTGGAATGTAATGTCACAATAGGGATTCGATTATTATTGCTGATATTATTTTGTTGGTTATTATTGTTGCTGTTCACTATGTCTGATGATTGTTGTATTGAGTCTTAAATAAAACCTTATTCATATTTCTTTAAAAGTGGGTGTCCAGATAGCATATTGGATAAAGGTAGAAAAGAGGGGATTTCAGTGAACCTAACTACATGATTTCCACTTCACCACCTTCCTTCTCAGTTTTTACTTACATGCTTGCCTCTGGTGTATCTGGCAGAGCAATTCGGAGATAGGTGATCCCCTGGAAGAGAAAAGGCAGAGATTAGCTGGCCTCCCAAACCACACATGGGTTTCAGATGGTCTGAGCAGGCAGTGCAAGCTTGGTCAGGCAGTATCTGCGGGCCTTTTCACACCTACGCTCGCTGTTCTGGGACAGAAGTAGTAGAAGAAGAAAAGCTGGCTTTTCTACCCCACTTTTCTGACCCATTTAAGGGGACTCAAAGTGGCTGACAATACTTCTGTTCTTCTCCCCACAACAGAACACCCTGTGAGGTAGGTGGGGCTGTGAGAGCTCAGAAAGACAGCTGTGACTAGCCCAAGGTATTCCCAGATAAGAGTCCAGCTCCCCAACCACTAGACCAAACTGGCTCACTACCAGAGCTACCGGAGCAGAACAGGATTGTCCGCATTTGGATGGTCTGTTCCTCCCCAAGTCCATGCACTGCCTTGGGAGATCCCTCAAAGGCAGCGTGCTGGGGGCAACGGGCAGGCCATCTTTGGGGGGGGGGATCCTTTTCTGGCAGTACTTCCAACTGCACTGGCAAACTGGGTCCCTCGTGGTATACCGGACCATGGGGTTCCGCCATCTGCATGTCTCTATGGTCACCTATACTGGCCTGGAATGATTGCTGAGTGGGGCCTACACCTATGCCAAGCAAGGGTGCCATTTGGGACATTCTAAACTGATGCGCACTTTGGGGGGGGGAGGGTTATCTTTTATTTATTGTATATTTTTAGTGTTGCGATCTGCCCGGGGTCCTTGGGCTGAAGGACAAGATATATAGTCCTAAATTAAATAAGTAAGCAAATAAAATGCAGATGAAGCATGGCTAAGGGGGCAGGATTAGGGATGTGCACAAATGGTTTTTTTGCTTTTGATTTGTATCCAATTGAATGTAAGAAAATTCGTATTTGTTCAAACAGATCGACTTCAAATATGGCAGGATTCTATTCGATGTGAATGCAGTCATATGAATTCGTACAAATATCTGACACAAACACATACATATCCAATATGTATCCTGTAACATATCCGCTCTGAATGCGTCAAATCCGCCCTGAATCCACTTTGAATCCGCTCTCAAACCAAGTTGAATTCGCTCTGGATCCATTGCAGATGTGACTGGTGCAGCCTCTTTCCCACCTCCCTGTTTCACTAATATTCCGAAGCTTCGTGCGGATGTTCTGAAACATTTGTATTCACGCAAATGTCGATGTACGAATGTCCAAATTCACATTCGAATTTTACGAATATTTGTGCAGATCCCTAGATGGGATTTACTTTCATCTGCATTAGCGTGTGGATGGCAGGATGGAATTTATTCCAGAACAAATCCCGGTGCGGAAAGGGCCAGGCTTCCAGTTTTAATGAGTTTGACACATCCAAGGACTTCTAGCGCAAGCACCGTCAACTGGTGGAGGCCGTGGCCAGGAGTGCCTACTCCCAACTACGGTTGGTGCGTCAACTGAAGCCTTTTTTGGACAGAGACGACCTGGCCACAGTTATCCACGCTCTGGTATCCTCCAGGTTGGACTATTGTAATGCACTCTACATGGGGCTTCCCTTGAAGACGGTTCGGAAGTTGCAGCTGGTGCAAAATGCAGCCGCCAGAGTGCTGACCAGAACAGCTAGCTATCTACATCACGCCAGTTCTAAAAGAATTGCACTGGCTGCCAATTCACTACCGAGCCCAATTCAAGGTGCTAACTCTGACTTATAAGGCCCTGAATAACTTGGGCCCCAGATATCTAAAGGAACGCCTTCTCCCATACGAACCTGCCCGTGCCTTGAGATCTGGAGGGGAGGCCCTCCTGGTTGTCCCACCGCCTTCAGCAGCTAGGCGGGTGGGCACCCAGGAGAGGGCCTTCTCGGTAATGGCCCCCAGGCTGTGGAATGGTCTCCCCCTCGAAGTGCGTCAGGCCCCTTCTCTGTTTATGTTCAGGAAGGCGGTGAAGACGTACCTCTTCACTCAGGCCTTTGGTTCAATGTTCCCTGCGCTTCCCCCATTGCAAACACTACTGTTTTTTAAAATTGTTTTTGTATCTTTAAAAAAAAAT
Organism: Aspidoscelis marmoratus; assembly: GCA_014337955.1. Taxonomy (NCBI): domain Eukaryota; kingdom Metazoa; phylum Chordata; class Lepidosauria; order Squamata; family Teiidae; genus Aspidoscelis; species Aspidoscelis marmoratus. The sequence continues at coordinate 13,023,608 of MTQE01002217.1, forward strand.
GATGATGATGATGATGATGATGATGATGATGGATTTTTAAACCTTGTACTGGTTTTAGTATTGTTTGATACAGTTTTGATATGGTTGTTTTTAAATGTTGTGAGCTGCCCAGAGACCTGTGGGTATGGGGCGGGATATAAATATAAATAAATAAAGTTTCTAACCTCCAGCTCTGAGCCTTCCACTGACACAGAATGGCACAGTGATCCACGCACTGGTAACCTCCAGGTTAGATTACTGTAACGTGTTCTGCATGGGGCTGCCCCTGAAAACGGTCCAGTAGCTGGAACTAGCGCAGAATGCAGCAGCTGGACTCCTGATGGGAGTCTCTGGCCAGACACACATCATGCCATATAAACCTGCTTGAGTATTGAGATATCAAGGAGGTTCTTGGTGTTCCTTCTTTCCCAGAGGTGCAAAGGGCAGGAATATGCAAGAGGGCCTGTTCTGTGGTGCCCCCCCCCCCAGACTCTGGGGCAGCCTCCCTCTGGAGGTTTGCCAGGCGCCCACATTAAATCGTTTTCAGTGCCTGGTTAAAACTTACATCTTCTCCCAGGCGCTTCCCCTGGGTGTTGTCCTGCCAGGGGGGTTGGGAGGGAGGGAGGATTATGATTTAAATATGTTTTAAGAATACTTTATATATAAATTATGGGAACTTGCTAGACAAGAACTTATTACTTATCAGAACCAACTGATGCAAGGTCAATCCCCCAAAATTTATTTCTTGTAAAGTTCGGTCCCCCTTGATCTCAGAACTGACAAGATTGGAAGTTGACTTTCTCCCTTCACCGTCATTTATACAATCAGTAATTTTATAATTAGTATATTCTGAACTGTATTCTTTCAAGTTGAAATCACTCTTTGGAATCTACTTTGCCAACTGTATACGTTTAAAAGTTAATGTTCATTAATGTTTCTCTATTGTAAATCTTTGCTTGTTGGTTTAACTTTTATTTTTATTATTACTTTTACTATTATTATTAATGCTTTCATCAGATATTGTCCTTTCAGGATCATGTGAGTTTTCTATAAAGTCAATCAAGTTTGTTTTTTAAAAAAGGATACTTCATATATTTTATCTTTTTATTATTGTGACCTAGGGGTGTGCATGAATGCAGTTTTTGAATCTGATGCGTAATGAATCGAATATTCAAAAATTTGAATGTATCTGAATAATGAAGAAACAATTTGATATGAATACATTTGCATAATAATTTGGATATTCAGATCTCTACAGATACTTACGCATCCTGCCTGCATCCTGTATGTATCCCGTACGCATCCCGTTTTCATCCTGTACAGATGTGTCTGAGATGAGCACAGGTACGCACATGATGCGTATATACCCATAAGAGATATGAATGTCCAAATTATTCGAACAAATAACCTTGAGATATCCGTATCCTTTCAAATCAGGAAATCCGATTGTCCGGACATCTGATTCGTATATGAATGTCTGAATTTGTCCAAATAACGAATATTTTGCACAATATTCATGCACATCCCTATTGTGACCTGGCCTGGGACCAGAGATGCGCATGAATGTTTTCCTTGACATTCTATTTGAACTGAATCAAATACCCAAAAATCTGATCCGATTCCAATCTTTTAAATTTGTATTTAACAAGATTCAATTCGAATCTACCAAATTTGAATCTATTCGTTTGAATTTTTGATTCGAATCTGCACATGCAGATGTCGACAACATTAGTGTGAGCACGTATGCATCCTCCCCACGTCCGTACGCACCCGTATCCATCCCACAGTTATCCCATATGCAACCAGTTTTCATCCCGTATGGATCCATAGAAACCATATTGACACGAGAAAGATGTGGATCTTCAAGTAAGCATCGTGTACGAATAGATACAAAATTTGAAATTTGAATGTTTACATCCGAATTTTGGGACATTCTATTTGAGTTCGAATGTCAAAATTTAGCACATTCGATCAGATTTCCAATGCCTACGAATATCTGTGCACATCCCTACCTGGGACCTTTTGGTGAAGGACAGGATATAAATTCTTAAATGAAAATAAAAGGTTCAGGAACAAGAACACTCCTTCCGAATTATTGCCTTTCCTTCTTTCAATGGCCTCTTCTCAAGCATTTTATAAGATTGCTTTATATATTTGCCTTTTTATTATTTATTAAATGGCTTACTAATACTTATATATGTATTTCAGTGGGGTATTTGTACCCTTTGAGTAATTAAATTTGTTTTCATTGGTTTATATTTTTGACATTTCTTTATAAACTTATATTTTTAAGTATTTTATATTGCTAGTGGGGTAGATTTTACCCAATGAGTTTCTAAACTATTTTGGGACTAAACCCTTTCTGTTAGGTTTTTGGTTTCACCTTTTGGTGAAGGACAGGATATAAATTCTTAAATGAAAATAAAAATAAAATGTTCAGGAACATGAACACTCCTGTCCGAATTATTGCCTTTCTTTCTTTCCTTCAATGGCCTCTTCTCATGCCATTCAGTGTGGACACAATGCGTTGTCATGCCCACAACCCCACACCGGCCGATGCCAATCAGGCCAGGGGCAAAGAATGCTGGGAGCTGTCATTCAAAAATAAGCAGACTGGCAACTATGATCTTTATTTCCTCTCCCCCTTCCTCTTCTTCTATTATTTCTCGTTGGAATTGTGAACTGGAACATTTGCATCCCAGAGGTCTGCCTGGTATGCCTGCAGAATGTCAACCGTATGGATGGAGTTACACCTGCTAATGAAGAATCCCCCCCCCCCCCGAGCCCACGTTTCCTTCTATTCCACGGTCCGTTCCCCCCGCAAACAAACACACCTCCAGTCCGCGCATACCGGAATATATGGCTGTGGGGATTCATGGATGGAAATAATGTGGGTGATATCGTGCCGACTGAGCTGATCCAGGTCTTTGGCATCTAGGAGGAAGCAGAGGAAAAACAGGTGTGGGTATTTCGGCTGCCTTTCTTGTTGGCTCACGCTGGACGGGTTTTTGCAGACTTTGCAAATCTCTAGGGCTGCGTTCACACCTAAGGTTTAATCCAGCTTCCATTTGGGGCCTGTCGGAGGCAGTTTAAGGCCTGTTTCGCTCCTGTGCTCACGCAGTGGCCATTTTCTACAAAACAGATCCTGGGATCAGGTGTCCAGCGATTTAGTGCTCCCCACCTAAACAACAATTAGTGAACATCTGGGAAGGCAGGGCACGCTTGGAGGCTACTCCATGTGCGGATGCGCTTCACCAGAAGTTCACTAACTGTTGACTACCAGCCGAAGTGTGAACAGGCCTCAAATTCATCCTGTGCGGGAGAGCTGGACAGAGCTCCCCACGTCTTCTCATCCTCTGAATGGTCAAAGACGCCCACACACCTGTGGTTCCAGTTCTCCTACCTGTGCCCTTGTGAGGTTCATCCTCACACCACAGCATTTAAAACTCGCAGGTGCTTTCGTAGCAGGTAGAGCAAACCTAGTGTGCGCTGCCATGTTTGGGTTATAAAATAGTAGTTGTTCTTTTCAGTTTCAAAGGCAAAAGCTAACTGAGCCAGACCACTTTATGTTCATGAGTAGCTACTACTAGGTAGTCAAGTTGGGACCGATTCCTGATTGACTCCATGGGCCTCTCTATGCAGGTTTCTTGGCATAGAGACAGAAGTGGTTTGCCATTGCTTACTTCCAGGCAGAGGCTGGGGATCGAACTGGTGACCCTCTGGCTTTCCAGGCAGTTTCCTCTACCACTGAGCTGTAGCCATTCCCTTATTTATAAGTAACTTATATAATGTTTATCCAACAACCGTGTAAAGTAAACACAGCTGTCAAATCATGTCTTGTTTCTGACTGGTAAATGTAACTAACTTGGGTTTGTTATGTAACCTGCGTGTGTACCAAGATGCAATCATTCTAAATCTATCTCTATGCAGTCTTCCTGGCAGAGATACAGAAGTGGTTTGCCATTCCCTACTTCCAGGGAACGGCTGGGGATTGAACTGGCAACCCTCTGCTTGCCAGACAGTTTGCTCTGCCACTGAACCACAACCACACCCAGACTCTATGGACTCCTCCCAGCAGTTTTCTTGGCAGAGATACAGGAGTGGTTTGCCATTCCCTACTTCCAGGGAACAGCTGGGGATCTAGTTAGCTTCAGCCACTCCCTTATTTGTCAGTAATTTATGTTATATTTACTTAAGAACCATGTAAAGTAGACATAACCGTCAAATAACATCTTTATTTCCGTCTGGTAAGCGTAATTAACTCGGGCTTGTCACGTAACCTGCATGTGTACCAAGAAGTAGTCAGTGTAAATTTTTTGGGTTCGTAAATTCTTAGGCTGCGTATTTTGCATGCAGAAGAAAGGCGGAAAGGGAAGACCTGAGTCTACCGTTTCCATGAACAAGATCTATTAAGCACCATGGAGCTTACATGTGAGTAGACCTGATCAGAACATTATGCATATCCTAAAGGAATTGTGCCAGTTGCTAATACTGAGTTATAAAGCTGAGAATAACCTAAAGGAACACTTCCTGCCATATGGACCTACCCTTCAGTTAAGATCAGTGGGAAAGGCCTTCTCAGCAGTGTCTTTTCTAATAACAGTGAAAAATTCAAGACTACATGAGAAGGCCTTTTCTGTGGTAGCCCCAAGGCTGTGAAACACCCTTCCCTCTGAGATGCATCTAGCTCCCTTGGTATATATACTTTGGGCCTGTTCTCAGTTAACTGTGTGGAATGGTCTAACTACACCATTCCACTGCAGTTAAAATTGGACGCAGAGGGACACATTTGCACTGCAAGCACTGGTGCAGTCCCCAGCCAGACCACAAGTGCTTGCAGCGCAGACAGTCTGGCCCAGACCATCCACCACACACCCGGTCGTTGTTACGGCAATTGCAATCTGGTGCGCAACTGCACAGCCACAGCTGTGGCACTGTGTTCTCACTTGCCATGTTTGCGACTGCTATATCCCTGCTAAATTCCACTGAATCCTATTTTGGGAAAACCCAAGTCTGACCGATTGTGGGTTCCCCCAAAATAGTGCTACAGCAGCCTACTTTGTGGATGGGGCTGTCATCTTCACCATGGTCACCACCCATGCGCATGGCCTGAAACTGATAGCCTCACACTTCCGGGTATATTGCACTGGTGAAATCCCAGATGTGCCCATTACTACATTGTGCATAGATGGCACCCGCCCCATGCTGCCTAGTCAACAAGCCCTTAAGCACACTCACTAGGCTACTACAGCCTAGAAGATTGCCCACCCTCACCAGAGCTGTCCCGGTTGTGGATGAAGCGTGGGGCACCCGGGTTGGGAGTCTGGCCGGGGAAATGTCAGAGGAGGTCTCCAGATGTGCTCACCCAGGGTGCCTCCAGATGGTGAGAAGAAATTTTGAGATCTTCTTTAGATCTTGGAATTGCGTCTCACCTTCTCTGGTAGATAGTAGGGGGAAATATAGTGTCATTATGGCTAACCTATGGTGCGGCTGCCACACATAACGCATGGGAATCCCACCACAGCTCCACTATGTCCCCCCTAAAAATATGCGATGGCTTATTGCAGGAAAACCCAGCACTTGCACCAGGTTTTCCAGCAACAGCACTATGGTTATGTTCAGGCTTTCACGGCTGTTTTCAATCTTGTTTGGCTGTTAGGCCACGTTCCATTTTTTTCCTGAGATCCGGAGGTTTTGGATATTGCTGCGATATCCACCATCAGAAGACACCAGTTGCTTTTGACTCCTCTAAGATGGATATCGCAGCAATATTGGGAAGCTCAGGTTCTGAGAGAAACCTGGAACACGGCTTAAGAGCCACCAAAATTATACAGACAAAATAGCACTATTATTTACCTTTGGGGAGGGAACTGCAGGCGAAGGTTTTGCCTTTCTCTTCCGCTTGAGATGCCCAGAAGCATTGGTGGGCCACTATGTGAGATGGGATGCTGGACTAGATGGGCTGTGGC
>MTQE01002217.1:13062147-13072557 GCA_014337955.1 Aspidoscelis marmoratus
TGGGCTGTGGCCTGATCCAGCAGGGCTCTTCTGAGGTTCTTATAGACTAGTTGGGCTGTGGCCTGATCCAGCAGGGCTCATCTTAGGCTCTTATGGACTAGATGGGTTGTGGCTGATGTAGCAGGGTTCCTCTGAGGTTCTGATGGACTAGATGGGCACTGGCCTGATCCAGCAGGGCTCCTCTGAGTTTCTTATAGACTCGATGGGCAGTAGCTGATCCAGCAGGGTTCCTTTTCTGTTCTAGCACCTGATACTCATAGAAATTCAAGTAATCTCCCTCCTCCACCCATACTCCCTTCCATTCTCCACAAAACTGCCTAAACCTCTGGGATAATATGCAGTCTTAAAAAGGAAATGCAGCTATGTGTCAAAGGGTGGTACAGGTGAGATTTTTTGGACAATGGGAACCCCCTCCCATCAATACACACTGCCATAGTGTTCTCCCAACTAACCAAACATTAAATGCCCCCCCCCAAATTTGCTTCTTCAGCCCCATCCTTCTCTCCTGCTCACCAGGCCTAGAAGAGCCCCAGAATCCTGCCACTGCGTGGGGTTTTCCAGCTCCTTCCCCAACAGATCTGCCCCCACTGATCTGCTGATTCACTGCACCTCTGGCATTGTACCTGCTCGTCAGAAGCCATTCCTGTGCCCTTTCTCTCCTCCTGGAAACCTGCTCTAAAATCCCGGAATCCACATTCCTGCTGGTGATGAAACAAGCTTTCCAAGCCTCGTAGGAAGTGAGCTATTGGGCCGTTAAAACGTCTCTGCCCGAGCTCGTATATCACCTTCCTAGTTTTAAAGCCGGTGTATATTTTTTCCCAGCAGAACATTTTGTAAGGGAAAGAAATATTTTTATTACAGACGCTTTCACGAGATCCTCCTGGCGCTGTCTTTCATTTTAAATGGCAGCTGTTTGAAACTGCACTGAGCAAAAGCGTTAGGAGGCCACATTACAGGCAGGATGGTTGGACCTCCAGGTCAGGCAAGAGGTGGATGGACCCGACCCGACCCAGGAGGAAGGATTATGGACCCTGAGCTCATCAGAACTTAAGAAAAGGAGCCTGCAGGATCAGGCCACAGGCCATGTAGTCCAGCATCCTGTCTGACACAGTGGCCCACCAACTGCTTCTGGGCATCTCAAGCAGAAGATGAGACAAAACCATCCCTGGCTCTTAATTCCATAAACACAGCCTTCAGAGGGATCCTGCCTGTCTCTCCAAATTGGATGCCATACCTAGGCATCCATCCTAGTAGCTATGAATACACCTGTTTTCTATGAATTAAGAAATGTCGTGCTGGGTAAGGGCACAGCCCATCCAGTTCAGCATCCCATCTCACACAGTGGCCTACCAATTGCTCATGGGCATCTCAAGCAGAAAACGAAGACAAAACCTTCACCTGCTCTTATGTCTCTGCAAAAGGGCTTTAGAGGCATCCTGCCCTTTCCTGCAACCTGGAGGTGGAACCTAGGCATCCATCCTAGCAGCTATGGATACAGCTGTCCTCTGTGAATTAAGAAATGTCCTGCTGGATCAGGGCACAGCCCCTCTAGTCTAACACCCCATCTCACACAGTGACCCACCAGTTGCTCTTGGGCATCTCAAGCAGAAGACAAAGGTAAAACCTTTACCTGCTCTCAAATCTCTGCAAGTGGTCTTGAGAGGCATCCTGCCTGTCTCCCCAGCTTGGAGGCAGTTCCTAGGTGTCTGTTCTCGTAGCCATTGACACACCTGTCCTCTATGAATTAAGAAGCTTCCTACTGGATCAGGCCTCAGCTGAGCTAGTCCATCATCCCATGTCACACAGTGACCCACCAACTGCTTCTGGGCATCACAAGCAGAAAATAAAGGCAAAACTTGCATCTGTTCTCCCTGCAAATAACCTTTAGAAACTTCAGGCCTGTCTTCCCAACCTGGAAGTGGTACCTTGGCATCCATTTGAGAAGCCATTGGTACACTTGGCCTTCATGAACTTGTTTAAAAGAACATGAGGGAAGCTCTGCAGGGTCAAGCCACAGCCTCCCTAGTCCAGCCTCCTGTCTCACACAGTGACTTGTCAATTTCTCCAAGGGCATTTTGGGCAGAAGAAAGGGGCAAAACCTTCACCAGGTGTTAGCCTCACTTTTAGGTTTCTCAGCAGTGCTTGGCAAAAAACATCTGGCTAAACAAAGCCAATTAGTATCAAACTGAATGTAAGAAAATTTGTATTTATTTGAATATGGTAGGATTCTATTTGATATCAATGTATTCGTTCGAATTTGTAGAAATATCCAATATGAATGCATACTTATCCCATGCGTATCCATATGTATCTTGTAACATATCTGCTCTGAAAGTGTCAAATCTGCCCTGAATCCACTTTGAATCTGCTCTTGATCTATTCCAAATGCACTCTGGATCCGTTGCAGATGCAGCCACTTTCCCACCTCCCCAGCTCACGAATACGAATGTCAGTGCACAAATGTCGTAACATTTGATTTGTATACAAATGTACAAATTCATCTGAATTCGTATGGGTATCAAATGTTGCGAATATTCATGCCCATCCCTACAGGTGACAGAAAGATTTGGTGTCTGCTGTGGATCATTCCCTCGTCTGCTCTTCGACCACCGGCAGTTCTTGATTTATCAGTGTCGCAATGAACTCCTTCCTCCCAAACTTGCAGAATAAAGAAAACTTTTGCCTGGGGTTTGCAAGTGGCAGATTGTATAACAACATGCAGAGCCGTAAAGATTTTACCAGCTCTCCTTTGGGATGGCCAGCATAAGTCATCCATGGCATCACCGGGCATGAGTAATGCCACCATCCCAGATCTGTGCCCGTAAAACCTTTATATCACCGCACACCATCAAGCATTCCCTTTTATATTGCTAAATAAAATAGCACCGTCAGCTTTGCAACACAGCAGGCGGGAGGGAAGAGAGGCAGCCTTGCGCCGAGAGGCGCAGGGAAGTTTGCGGACGGGTGGCTTTAAAGCAGACGGGCTCCTTGGTGGCCATCCGCCCAAACAGCCTCACAGCCTCACAAGGACCTTGTCTGCACTCATCTGCGTTAGATCCGGATCAGTGGATCCAGAGGAAGCAGACCCACTGATCTGGATCTTGTGGTTGCAAAGCTTTCCTGAACTTCACAGTAGGGAGGGAGGGAGGGAGGGATGGATGGATGGATGGATGGATGGATGGATGGATGGATGGATGGATGGATGGATGGATGGATGGATGGATGGATTCACTCACTCACTCACTCACTCACTCACTCACTCACACTCATTCAAGCACTCACTCACTCACTATTTGCATTTCCATCTGTATGGGATTGAACATCCATATCAAATATGAATCCTACCCCATTCGAAGGGTATTTATTTGAATGAATATGAATTTTCTTGCATTCCATTCAATACAATTCAAATACAAAACGTTCATGCATATCTCTGCTTCACAGGTTTCTCCCCCGGCACTGTCTGTCGTTCCTACTTTTGGAGCCTGAAAAGGAATCCCCAGTAGGTCCAGATCACCGAGGTGTGCTATCTGCACACCTCCCGTGATCTGGAACAAGGCCCTTAGTCTAATTGTAGACCTGATTAAATGAGTCTGCAGTAGATCTGGATTATGGGCCTCTTAATCCAGGTCAGGCTCCTTCCTGTGCAGATGGAGCTGGATTAGCTGTTTGCACGGTCTCTTTGATACACGTTAATGTCCAGACGAGAACACACAGAATCCGGACGGGAGGCTCCTAGATGCAGAGAAAAAGGTAAGTGCAGGAGGGGGCCAAGGTTTCTAAGAATGGACCCTTGGCGAGGGGAGAAGGGATGGAGAAATCTCTTAAGTTACAGAAGGTCTAGGTGGGGCTGCTCCCACCTTATTGCAAGAAGCACAGTCCAAAGCAGTCTGTACAATTTCTCCAAGTTAAGGGAATTATTTGTTAGGGATGTGAACGAATTATCTGTGGACAGATAATTCATGGACGGATCGAAAAGAGCCCTATACGAAGGGCCCTAACCGTCCACGAATCGGATAATCCAGTCCCTGTAGAAGCTAAGGATAATGGATTACCTTGGGGCCTCCCCCCCCCGGGCCGGCCTACCCCAAACCTCCCCTCCGGGGCCCACTTACCTGCTCGGGCGGCGCTCCGGGCCTCCTCCAGGGACCGCTGAAACTGCAAGCAGGCTTCCTCGGAGGTAAATACCTGGAGGTATTTCCCTCCAGAGAACCCTGATCGCGGTTCCAGCAGGCCCCAGAAGAGGCCCATGCTGCCACCGGAGTGTGCCCGCCCATCTCCGAGGGGCCCAATTACCTGGGGGGGGGGTGAGCTCCGGTGGTGGTGTGGGCCTCTTCCAGGGCCCACTGGAACCACAAGCAGGCTTCCCCAGGTCTTCCTGCGCTGTCACTGGAGCTTGCCCACCCGCCTCCCCGGGGCCCACTTACCTAAGGGGTGAGCTCCGGTGGCGGCACGGGACTCTTCCGGGCCCCACTGGAACCGTGAAAGGGTTCCAAGGGCTAAATACAGGCCTTCTGGCCCTTTTGCCATTCCAGCAAGTCCCGGAGCAGCGGCGCAAAGGTAAGTGGGGAGGGGGTGAGAAAGGAGGGGTGGGGAGAGAGGGTAGGAAAGGAGAGTAGGGGGGATTCATTCTGGACACGGGTATTTGATATAACGTCCATTTGCATTGTCAGTTGCATAATTTGTCCCAAAGCCAATATATATATACAATTTATCTTCCATTAATTAGGAAGAAGAGCAGGGGTCTTCTTGCTCTCTCAACTTCTTCCAGGCAGGGCTAGGTTGTTTTGGTTCCAGAACAGCACGGTAAAGGTGCTTTTGTTAAGGGGTAATGAGGCTTGGCCCATGGTGAGCTAGCAAGCCATGTTTTCAGCTTGCGTCTCTCTTTCTGGTTCTAGCTCAGCCACATGGAATATTTTTGCTTTATTTTTCACTCTCCAGGTATCATTTAGGAACTGCTGGGGTTCTCAACAGACTAATATGCATGCAACTAGTGTGACAGAACGTAAGAGGAACCCAGGTGGATCAGGCCACAGGCCATCTAGACCAGCATCCTGTCTCACACTGTGGCCCACCAATTGCCCGTGGGCAACTCAAGCAGAGACAAGGGCAAAAGCTTGAGTCCCTGCAAATGGCCTTTAGAGGCACCCTGCTTATGTCTCTGACCTGAAGGCGGAACTGAAGCAGCCACTCAGGTAGCCATTGATACACCTGTCCTCAGTGGTAGATCATCTCTATTAATAACATGTTTTTCAAGTGTGTGAAGAAAGTAAGATTAGGGTCAGAATTCAAAAATAAGCAAAGTTCTGCCACCAGCCAGAGGCACCAAAATGGCTTCCGTTGCTTCCTGTGCGGGCCAGGGGAGAAACAACTTTTCACACAGGCACCTTGCGAACAGCAGAGGGGAGGGCCTTTCCGGAGGGAAGGGGCCACCACTAAGAAGGCTGGCTGAACTGTACAGTAGGGTGGCCTGTTTTGGGGAGGGGGCCTTGGAATAGCCACATGGCTGCTGATTTCAGGTTGCTTTTGGTAGACCAAGGGGAAAGCTAATATTTGCCCCTCTGTTGCAGGTTGCGCGCTCTCAGGGGAGAGGCATTTTTCTCTTTCGGAAGCTCAAGGATGTGATTGACTGGCGGAAGGTGAGAGGCCTCCTTCTTCTCACTTCTCAGGAAGGGATTAGTTGGGAAGACCCCGCCCTAAATCTTTGCTCGGTGAGCAATGCCTTTTTACCTGCTGTTACGGTCTGGGGTCCCTGGCTTCCTCCTCTGCTTGAGGCGATCTGGTGTCAGGTGGTTTTGGGACTCTTCCATCAGATTTGTAGGACCTGCCTCACCTTCTTCCGAGGAAACTGACGTCCTGTGCCTATTCTGTGGCTTTTGACACCATGGCTGTGGTCACCCCTTCACTTAGAACCTTCTTCAGTCCACCTTCAGGTCTGACCGCTCACACCTTGTCAGTTCTACCCGATTTATTGGTGGACTTTCCATTCAGGAGGGTCCAAGTGGAGGGTGGAAAGTCCACAACTAGAACAAATGGAACTGAAAAGGTGTGAGCAGTTAGACCTGAAGGTGGACCGAAGGAGGTTCACAGTGAAGGTGTGACCATGGCCCATGAGGATGAGGCTTCTCTGGACCAAACAGAGTGTTGAATATCACGTTCTTTCCCTTGTCAGAAGCTCAGTGTGGCAGAATCCCACTGAATCCAAACTGAGCAACTCACTCAGTTCTGTTTCGGCCTCACAATCCTCATGATTTAGGGCAGAATTCCCTGACCTTTATGGGTGGTGGCCTCCAACAGGAACTTTGGAAAGATATTCTGGAAGATGTGACAAAAAGGCAGCTGAGGGTGAGTCCCTGGGTCACTTCACCAAAAATAAGGCCTGACAAAGGCAGAGAGGACCAGCTGAAACCTCCTATAAACTCCCTTCTTCCCGTCTTAAACTCACCTTCTTCCTGTCACACGGCACATACAACAAGCTCACAGAAAACATGTGTCCCAGACATGCATTCAGAAACAGGAAGGAAAACATCTCGGCTGCACAAATCTGGGTCTCCAGCCAGCATTTTCTGAGGATGTTTAATCCTTTTTGGGGCCCAGGAGCATCTGGGAGAACCAAGATATTGACCAGAGAGTCTGTTAGCTACATGAGGAGAAGCTTCTAGCCTGGAATACCCAAGGTTTTTATTCCAGGGGCTTTATTCTGGGATATATCTTGGAATAGGGGCCTGCTGTCCACATGCTAGTGCAGGCTACAGCAGGCCTCAGGTGAGTCTGCTTTAGCATGTGGACCACAGACCTCTGTCGTCAGATATACTCCAGAAAAAGGCCAAGTGTGAACAGGCCTGAGGTCAGGAAACTCAGTAACTTTAAAGGGTGGAATATAATAATCTTCTGTGGTATCATGTAGTTCAGCCTCCCAGCAACGTTTTGGTTGTGTTCTGTACCTTTCAGTAGCCTGGATGACTGGATGGGTCCCTTGATGACCAACTTTCTTACACTTTGTCCTTTGGTGCCCTTTGGGTTCCTGGCATTGTTCTGTATTTTTCTGCACTGTAAGACAAGGGGCCCCATCTCCACCAGAAATCTAACCCAGCTTCAGTCCATCTTCAGAGTTGGGATGTACACACCATTTTTTTTGTGTGTGCGCTTCACATCGAAGCGAAGTGAACGCAAAGGAAATTTGTGCAAATAGAGCCACTTTTGAGTTCAGTTGGATTCAAATCCTCTGCGAGTGCTTTTCAAACCTGTTCCAAATCTCTACCTCTATTCGTGTCTCCATGGGCCTTTCCGCACAGGCTCTAAAAACGGAATTAGAGCCTGTGCAGGGAAGGATTAAGATGTGGCTTCCGCATTAGGGGCCACATTGGAGCCCCTTTGAGGACGCTGCGTCCGCATTTCGGCGCGCAAGACCGGTTTCTTAAACCGGTTTGGCTGCCGAAGTCCTACCCAGATATAAGACCTAAAAAATTAGGTCTTACATCTGGCTTTCACCCTGAAACCATTTCGGAAGCAAACACTTCCGCAACGGCAGGGGAAAAGCCCGATTGCCGGTGCATGCCCAGCTGTCAAAGAGGGAGAGCACATGTTCTCCCTGTTTGACAGCTGGGCCTGCCCACTGGCCTCTGCTATTGCTATGTTCTCTAACTCAGAAAGAGGACTGAAACTGGATTAAAACTTAGCTGTAGATGAGCCCCAAGATTCCAAGAGCACTAGATCTCCCCTAGATTGAAAAATGAGTCTGCCCTGAACGAAAACACATTTCCCAGCCCAAAATCCAGGCATCTGCTGGAACCTAAGTGCGAGTGAGAGGTCAGGCGGGCCTTCTCACTGCTTCTCTTTTAACTGAGCTAAGAGTGTCACGTGGTTGCCTTCGCAGGACGGGGCCCGCATTGATGACCAGAAGGATGAAATTCCGGTAGAGAACTATGTAGCTCAGCGCTATATTGAGAATCCGTATTTAATAGGCGGTAAGGTGGCTCCTCTTTCTCTGTGGTTCTTTGTTGTCAGAAATATGCACAGAGTTCTGCCTTTACCCAAAATGTAAAGTGCTGATCATAAGAACACAAAAACATGGAATATGTAAGGCTGAAGCACATCTAGTCTTAGCAACCATTTGCATACAGAAAGGCCACAACCATAGCAGAAGAACACAGCTTAATGTGCTTGAGTCTCCCAGAAGATGACCTCAAAGGCACATTGACTCACATATCAGAGGAAGACCATAAAGTGACCAGGGCTGGTACATCAGAACATCAGACTATAAGAGGATGCCTGCTGGATTAGGCCATAACAAATGTGATCCAGCATTCAGTTGTGCTCAGTTTCCCACCAATTGCTTCTGGACATCTCAAGAAGGAGACAAAGGCAAAATCTCCACTTGCTCTCAACTCCCTGCAAATAGCCTTGAGTGGCAAGATGCTGGACTAGATGGGCTTTGGACTGATCCAGCAGGACTCTTCTTAATTTATGAAGGACAGATGTATCAAGGGCTACTATCTCAGTAATGCCTCCAGGTTGGAGAGACAGACATGATGCTTCTAAGTGCCATTGCAGGGACTCAAGAGCAGGTGAAGGTTTAGCCTTTGTCTTCTTCTTGAGACGCCCAGAAGCGATTGGTGGGCCACTGTGTGAGATGGGATCCTGAACTAGATGGGCTGTGGCCCCATCCAGCAGGGCTCCTCTTATGTTCTTAGGCCACAATCTCTTTCCCTATCAGCCACAACCGACGGAAATCCCATTAGTCAATAAGTGTAGGTGGATTTTTTTGCTCCATCGCGCATATTTTGAGATGCCACATTTACCACTTGCATCGACCACCACCTGTCATTTTGTTGCCTCTTCTGCCAGTATGCAGGGGTCCCTTCAGAGCTGCTCTGGTTTTACCCAACCTGCCCAATTTGATGCCAACTGCTTGGCCATTGGGCTGCTCACCCCTGTCTCTATGTAGTTGGCTTTTCTAACCTACTTTTCCTCACCCATTTAAGCTGACAAACCTTCTGTTCTTCTCCCCACAACAGAACACCCTGTGAGGCAGGTGGGGCTGTGAGACCTCAGCGGAGAGCTGTGACTAGCCCAAGGTCACCCAGCCAGCTTCATGGGGGAGGGCGGAATCAAACCCAGTATTCCCGGACAAGAGTCCGTCTCCCTAAGCACTAGACCAAACTGGCTCACCAAGCAAAAGAAATGGCTCAAAAGCCCCTTAGAGACGGTTGCGTGTGGCCCTTCTGTTCTCATCCCATCTCTAACCCACCTAGGGGGTTCGGAGGAGGAGGAGGAGGAGGAGGAGGAGGAGGAGGAGGGTCAGCCTGGCCCGTGAATGACCCCACCTTCTCCAGGCTGTATCAGAGGTGGGATTTCTCCTTCCAGCTCCCATCAGCCTGTTAGGCAGTGTGTCTCCTCCCATTAAGCCAGTGCAGGAGGGCAAATTAACCTTCCCTGGGCTCTTCCGTGGAAATTACTTATGCTACATTGATCTTTATATGACAACTTGCACTAATCTCAAAGAAGAAAAGTGAGACAGTTAATGATCTGCAAAGAGTTCTTCCTCCCCCCTCCCTCTACTGGCTGCATCGTTTCTGCTTTCTTGGCTTCAGAAGCCAATGGTTTTGGCAATGCAGTTACAACTAGCGGCGTATACAAACGCAATTTCCGATTCGTAATGAATATTCAAAAATCCGAATTTGTATGAATAAAGAAAAATGAATGTCTCGAAATTCGAACTGCTATGAATACATTTGTATCAATTTGTTCAAAGATTCTATATGAATCCATATGAATCTATATGAATTCTGCTGATCTTTGGTGTCTTTCAGTCTTTTTACAACAGTTACCTCTCAACAGGGGCCAGCCACAGCCGTGAGCGGTTGGTGGGCCACTGCGTGAGATGGGGTGCTGAACTGGATGGGCTGCGCCCCGATCCAGCAGGACCCCTCTTAATTCATGGGAGGCAGGTGTATCAATGGTTACTAAAATGGATGCCGAGGTATTACCTCCAGGTTGGAGAGACAGGCAGGATCCCCCTGAAGGCTGTTTTTATGGAATCAAGAGCAGAGGAAGGGCCTCCCTTCGTCTTCTACTTGAAATGCCCAGAAGCAGTTGCTGGGCCACTGTGTGAGTCAGGATGCTGGACTAGATGGGCTGTGGCTTGATCCAGCAGGGCTTCTCTTAAGTTCTTATGGACTAGATGGGCTGGGGCCTAATCCAGCAGGGCTCCTCTTAGGTTCTTATGGACCAGATGGGCTGGGGCCTAATCCAGCAGGGCTCCTCTTAGGTTCTTATGGACCAGATGGGCTGGGGCCTAATCCAGCAGGGCTCCTCTTAGGTTCTTATGTACCAGATGGGCTGGGGCCTAATCCAGCAAGGCTCCTCTTAGGTTCTTATGGACCAGATGGGCTGGGGCCTAATCCAGCA
>MTQE01002217.1:13106814-13129915 GCA_014337955.1 Aspidoscelis marmoratus
CTTTCCGACCCGGCCACGCAGAGCCCGACGAAGGCCACGCCTCTCCTCACGGCCCCTCAGGTTGGCCGAGGGAGCTTCGAGCCCCAAGTCTACGGCTGACGGCCGTGTGTGGAGGCGGCAACTGCCGTTGGCCGAGGTGACTGAGGACCATGGGAATTGTAGTCTTGGGAGGGCCCTGTCCAAATACCACCAGACATTGGGCAAGGACCTGGGTGGGGCTGCTGGAACTTACCTGTGTGACTGAGGACCATGGGGTTGTAGTCGTGGGAGGGCCCTGTCCAAATACCACCAGACATTGGGCAGGGACTCAGCTGGGTGGGGCTGCTGGAACTTGGCCTGTGTGACGGAGGATCGTGGGAGGTGTGTGCCCAAAAACCCCAATACAGACTTAGCAACATATGAGGGGCAGCAGCAAATGTCACAGAGCACTGGCGAGTTAAGATGCCTGGGCAATGGTTCCACCAT
Organism: Aspidoscelis marmoratus; assembly: GCA_014337955.1. NCBI lineage: Eukaryota > Metazoa > Chordata > Lepidosauria > Squamata > Teiidae > Aspidoscelis > Aspidoscelis marmoratus. Next base: position 13,107,280 of record MTQE01002217.1, read on the forward strand.
TCCTTTCATCTCCCTGGGGCCAAAGCCTTTATGGATAATGTGGGCAAATGACATCTGCAGATGCGGAAGGGTCACAATCTGGCCACGCTGCCATAGGCAAAGAGAGGGCAGAGGGGCTGACCGCCTAAGCCACAGGCAGGGGCGAAACGTTCAATGAGCGAACTCGGGAAGCCCAGAGGGGCCTTCAAAAGCCTTTGGCGGGTCTTTGCTTTTCACTGCACTCTGTGCATGTTTGAAGACCAGCCTACACGGTAGGAGGGCCTCCCTTGCTTTTCAGGGGCTCATCCCCCTCCCAGCCACACCCATGCTAAGTCAAGTTCACCAGCGCGCACGATGCTCACACATGATACCCACCAGCGTTGTTGCTGCGTTTGCTGAGTGTTGCCAAACTCTGGTGTGACGGAAGAGGCCGTCCTGGGGCTGGATTCACAGACGGCTATTTGACCAGCGTCCTGCGCATGGGAAACGAAGAGGGTGTCGCCTTGCATTTTGCGCCAGGCAGCAAAATGTGTTGGCTCAGCCCTGCTGGAACGCAACCACTGTAGCTGCGGGAATCTTTTTAAAAACCACTATAAATAGCAGCCGCTGGGGGAGGAATAGTAGAGCCACACATAAGAATGGGTTAACCCTTTCCTCTCAGATCACAATCCTGGCAACCCCTTCTGCCTTTGGTCAACTATTAGGGCCCTCAGTTTCACCATGACATATGTGCCCTGCTCCTGCTCTAATTAGTAAAGCACCCCCTGCCCACCCACAGGTTGACTAATTGCGTGCTCATTTGCCCAGCAGCATGCTATGTTAATGCTGCTGCCCTGGCCCAGTCTTATTGGTGTAACTCAGTTGTGCTTCAGAGACCGAATCTCATTGTTTAAAATGTCCACAATTGCATGAAGTAGAAAGTCACAACTCTGCCAAGGAGAGACATGTTTCATGACACCCCTGCTGGGTCCACCTGGGCCCTTCTTGGTCCTGTGAGATCATTCTGGTGGTGCAGGGGCTTCTCACCTGCATGCCCCTGTGGTCTTCCAGAGTGCTAGATATGTGAAGTCCTGCATCCTTTGAGCACTCTGTGAGCCACTTTGGTCTAGTGGTTACGGAGCCGGACTCTTATCTGGGAATACCAGGTTTGATTCCGGTCTCCCCCATGAAAGCCAGCTGGGTGACCTTGGGCTCGCCACAGCTCTCTTCTGAGCTCTCACAGCCCCACCCACCTCACAGGGTATTCTGTTGTGAGGAGAAGAACAGAAGGTTTGTCAGCCGCTTTGAGTCCCCTTAAATGGGTGAGAAAAGCGGGGTAGAAAAGCCAATTCCTCTTCTTCTTAAGTGCCTGTTAGAGCTGTATACTGGCAGGGCATCGAGAGGGGCTCTGATCGCCCCTCCCAACACTGGCCCTTTCTTCCCTGGGCCTTATTCCAGAATAGGAACCTGTGGCTGCAGGAATGCATAGGCGCCAGTGTTTTCTAACCTTTGAGCACCAGTGTTTCTGCCTGCTCCTCTGTTCACTTCACTGACGTCCCCCGCATAGAAATAAACTCCGGCCAATTCTTCTTTGCATTCCTGGACATCCTTTGCCTGTCAGAATATCCAGGAGGGGTTATTTGATGTGGAGGCAGCCTCTGAATATTTGACAGGGGGCGATGCTGAAGAAGGGCAACGTTGCCCCAGAAGCAAATAGTTCAGGGCTTTTGATGAACTGGCAACTCGGCGGCACGAAGTCCTAGGATTGCATTAACGTAATTAAACAAGGGCACTTGGTTCAGGAGAGTCATCTGCTAGCGGCACCGAAGCAATAAAAGTGAGGAACTGTGGCATCTCAGAGGTGCATCCATGCCAAATGGCCGGCCAGTCGTCATTAGGAGATTATGAGCTGCGCTTGGCTCGAAAGAGACCCGCTTAACTGCTGTCCGTTTTATGGTTGAAACAGCATTAGGCAGGATTGGAGGTGGAGCCCGGAAGCAGGGCCTGGAGTACTTTTTGTTAGAGAGGGATTCATGAAGGTTCTACTCCCAGTTATCCAAAGTGAAAGGCCCAGCTGATGCTCCTCTGCACTAAGCTCTATGGGCATCTCATAAGAACATAAGAGGAGCCCTGCTGGATCACGTTCAAGCCATCTAGTCCAGCATCTTGTCCCACACAGAGGCTCATCAGTTGCGTCTTGGGATCTCAAGCAGAAGACAAGGGCAAAACCTTCATAAGAGAACATGAGAACATAAAAGAAGCCCTGCTGGATCAGTCCACAGCCCATCTGCTCCGGCATTCAATTGCACACAGTGGCCCACCAAATGCCCATGGGCATCTCAAGCAGAGACAAGGACAAACCTTTGCCTGCTCTCAAATCCCAGCAAATGGCCTTAGAAGCGCCCCGCTTCCCCCCCCCCAGCCTGAAAGATGCACCTAGGCATTCATTCTAGTAGCCATTGATATATCTGTTGTCCATAAATTTGTCTAACCCTTCCTTAAAGCCATCTAGACTGGTAGCTGTCACCACCTCTTCCGGCAGCACATTCCATAAGCCGATGACCCTCTGGGTGAAGAAATACTTCCCCTTGTCGGATCCGACTCTCCTACCCATCAGCTTCATAGACGCCCCCTGATTCTAGTGTTGTGCAATAGAGAAAAGAAATGTTCTCTATCCACCTTTTCTATACCATGTACGATTTTATATACTTCAATCAGGTCCCCTCTCAAACGCTGTCTCTCCAGACTAAAGAGGCCTAGACATTGCAGCCTGATTTCGTAAGGGAGGTGTTCCACACCCTTAATCATTCTGGTTGCCCTTCTCTGCACCTTTTCCAGTTCCACAATATCCTTTTTGGGGTGTGGTGACCAGAATTGTACACAATATTCATCTGCTCGTGAATCCCAGCAAATGGCCTTTGGAGGCCTCCTGCCCTTCTCCCCAGCCTGAAAAATGTCCTTAGGCATCCATTCTTGTAGCCATTGATACATCTGTCATCCATAAATTGGTCCAACCCTTCCTTAAAGCCATCTAGGCTGATTGCTGTGACTGCCTCTTCTGGCAGCAAGTTCCATAGACCAATAACCCTCTGGGTGAAGGCTGAAACAGAAGGCTGTGCACGCATGGCAGTATTGATGTGTGCATCTTGGTATTTGGTGCCATCAGAAGAAGAAGAAGAGTTGGTTTTAACACCCTGCATTTCTCACCCTTAAGGGGACTCAAAGCAGCTGACAAACCTTCTGTTCTCCCCACAACAGACACCCTGTGAGGTGGGTGGGGCCGTAAGAGCTCAGAAGAGAGCTGTGACTAGTCCAAGATCACCTAGCTGGCTTCGTGGAGGAGGGTGGAATCAAACCCCGTATTCCCAGCTCCTTGACCACTGGACCAAACTGCCTACCTGGATACGTGCATCAGTAAAATATGCGAAGACAACACCAGTGACAGTGCTACAATCTCACAAGGGGTAATGGCGGGGGATGGATATCCTGCGTTATCCCCGCCTGGAGTCGGCTTTACTCCCACTGGGTTCTCTGAAATGAGGACTCGAAAGAGCAGCCTGAGAATTATTGCTTTGCATGAGCACAGCGAGCAAAACTGGTTGCCGATCTGGGCACCTCGACATCTGTAAGTAATTTATGCTTTGTCACACACAATCCCCACTTCTTGGCTGCTGCCACCGCCGCTGTCGCCACCCAACAACGCATGCAGATGTTTGCTCTTTCTAACAATTCCCCCCCACACACACACACACACCAATGTCAAACAGATGGGCTCATTACAGAAGATGCAAATGCCTTCCTGGATTTTGGCTCGGCGGCGGCCCGTCCTCAAGGCAGCATCAGAGAGAGCGGCACAACGGAAGGCATCCGGCTGCTTCCTTTGGCCCCTGTGCGGCCACCGTTTGCTCCCACGGAGTTCCCGAGAAAGTGGGAGTCTGTGAGCCCAAAGCGGCCAGGCTGTGGCCATGTGTCGCCGTTAGTCAAAAGAAGTGCTTTGGGAATGGTTGCATTAAAAGCGGAGCAGTCATTAGGGTTGGCCTTCTATTGGCAGCCGCCACCTGGCAGGGGCGCAAAATCATTATGAGGAAAGCGGAGCTGAGGGAGAAGAGAAAATGGGAAGAAGAAACTGGAGGCTTTGGGAGAAACTGGGCCCCCATCCAGACAGCTGAAATATAGCACCATTATGTACGTCAGCACCACTGTAATATTGCCACACATACCTATGGCAACCCCACCACAGCCCCCTAAATCATGTTATAACTTGTTTCAGGCCCCATCCTTCAAGTGCAAAGAGGCCACTGGTCTGATTGATCACAACTATACATTATCCAAATAAGTTACTCTTATGTAGTGACCAAAGCCCGAGTGGCTGTGATAAACGATTCACCAAACAGCTGCACCAATCTGTGCCCTTTGCCACAACCCTGGAAATGAAGTTTCCCCATTCAGAGAGAATGTATGCTGGGTTGCGCCAAAGTGCCTTGAAGTCCAGCCATTTTGTTTCTTGGCCGCTTTCTCAGGCCTCTGGCTGGCTTTTCTGAAATTATGAGGCTTGATGACTTGGTTTAACAGCCAGTCAAGCTGTTCCTTCCCTTACGAAAAAAATATATATAATCCAACGAGGAGACAGGAGGAAAAAACAGGCAGTGTGGCGCATTTCCTCCCTGTGACCTTGCAGATAGCAGAAGCAAAACAGACTGTCTCTGGGCCAAGGGCGCATCGTGCGGAGCCCAAAGGGGCCCATTTATCACTGCGGCCTCCGCGAGCGCATCGTCTCACTAGAGGGTGACGTGATGGTTCCTTCTGGCTCCCTCGCTCTGTGCGCACCATAAAGGTCCCTGACCTTCAGGACTGGGAGGGCCTTGGCAGGTGATGGATTCACGCTCTGGGGTCCGCGTGCACCAGTGGGGCCTTTATGGCCGTTCTGAGGCAGGCTGGGCTGGTGCTAAATCTAGCCAGTAAATAACAGCAGAGCCTGCAAGTTGTCTCAGCTGCTGTTCCTCTCCGCACTTTCACCCGCCGTCAGCGACTACTGTGGCGAAAAGGCTTTCATGCATCTTTAATGGCAGGCACAATTAGATCATATCGACAAGAGGACCCAAGCACCATATTAATGGGCAAGGAGACTATTGCTCACTCCCTCTGTAGCATCCGGCCCCAGCCGTCCTGCCGTCCGGGATTCTAATATACGGGGCCGGTTAGCCGGTGATGCATTAGGAAGGTTCTTGCTGCCCTGAAACTCGCCCTCCTGGCTTCTTTGCTTCCGGCTGGTATTTTGGAGGCGCCCTGACAATGACAAACGGCTCCTTCCTGACATTCATCGGCCACAGACAGCCTGCCAATGGTCAATCTGCCTCTTCTGCTGAGGCTTCGAGGTCTGGCTCGGGCACTGGCATTTTATCACGCGCCTCGCTGACCGCTGCATGGCGCCCACTTGTGCAAGCAGCCGGTTGCGGCGAAGGCTGAAGGAGTCCTCTGCCGGTTCAGATGAGCCCCCGCATTGTGGAGTTTGGCAGATGGTGCCACTTCTGATGTCCGGTCCATTACCTTGCTTCCCCGCTGTTAGCAGGGGCTGCTTCTGCCATTCTGGCCTAGTGGTTAAGGAGACGGACTCTTATCTGGGAATACCAGCTCTGATTCCATCCTCCTCCATGAAGTCAGCTGGGTGACCTTGGGCTAGTCGCATCGCTCTTCTGAGCTCTCATAGCCCTACCTAGCTCACAGGGTGTTCTGTTGTGGGGAGAAGAACAGAAAGCATTGTCAGCTGGTTTGAGCCCCCTTAAATGGATGAGAAAAGCGGGGGAGAAAAGCAAACTCTTCTTATTCCTCCACAAAACCAGGTGGGTGACCTTGGGCTAGTCACAGCTCTTTTCTGAGCTCTCACAGCCCCACCTATCTCACAGGGTGTTGTTTGTGGGGAGAAGAACAGAAGGTTTGTCAGCTGCTTTGAGTCCCCTTAAATGGATGAGAAAAGCGGGATAAAAAAGCCAACTCTTCTTCTACTTCTTCTCCTCCCTCTCCCTCTCTTCTTTTTCTCCTTCTCCTTCTCTTCCTTATCTGTGCTGGAGTGGCCCACCTGGCCTGGAACTAGACTGTTCACACTTGGATACCTTGTTCCAGGACAGACGCCAAGCTGCTCAACACTGGCTTGCTCCATTCTAAAGGCCACACAAGCTTCAGAGCCCTAGGAGGAACCATTTTGGTTGTGCACCACCGAAATGGGTCCCCCTGCTAAACCAGCCCATGGAAGGGTCCACCCATCCGCACACCTCCCTGGGATGATCTGTGGCACCTGGACCATCAGTAGACCTTTTAAAAGAGCTTTGCTATCCTGGTAAAGCTGGAACACCTCCCTTTTGAGAGCAGGGTGCAATGTCTAGGCCTCTTCAGTCTTGAAAGGCGGTGTTTTAACAGGTGGACCTGTCTGAAATACATAAAATCGTACATGATGTGGAAAAGGTGGATAGAGAAAAATTATCTTCTCAGGCTGTGGTCACACCTAAGTTTTAATCCAACTCTAGACCACCTTCAGCACAAGAGAACACACCAACAAAGTGACCAGTAATTTTCTTTCCACATTTTCTATCCCAAAGATGAATTTTCCGAGTTGTTTAATACTGAAAGAAAACACTCTGTGAAACTGATGGGCAGGAGAGTCAGATCAGATAAAGGGAAAGATTTCTTCACCCAGAGGGTCATCGGTCTATGGAATTTGCTGCCTTTAGAGGTGGAAACATCAACCAGCCTGGATGGCTTTAAGGAAGGGTTGGACAAATTTATGGAGGACAGGTGCGTCAATGGCTAATAGAATGGATGCCTAAGTACATCTTTCAAGCCATGGGGGGGACAAGCACGATGCCTCTAAGGCCATTTGCTGGGATCCGAGAGCAGGAGAAGGTTTGCCCTGGTCTCTGCTTGAGATGCCCGTGGGCAGTTGGTGGGCCACTGTGTGAGTCAGGATGCGGGCCTAGATGGGCTGTGGCCTGATCCAGCAGGGCTCCTCTTGCGTTCTTAGCCAAGCAAGGGCCGTGGCCTCTTCTGATCCACACCACAGTGTGGAATGAGAGGGCAAGAGGGCTTCTAGGACTTGCTCTATACCAGGATTCTCGTAAGAGCAGAAGAGGCCTAGAAATGTCCATTGGTACCCAACTGGGTCCGCAGGTGTGTGACCGATACCTCCGCATTTTCAATAACGGCACCAGAACCTGAGAGAGACTATTCCAACTCTGCTCCCTGGTCCTGTTGCAGCCCAGCCGGGCTTCCAGAACGATCCGGCACTAGGATCGCCTGCCCCTCCAGGGCCGTTGCCTCTGATGAGCGTAAGTGGGCCCAGCTGCCTCCCATTACAGATCCCCTTGAGCCGCCCCGTGTCCCCCCCCCCCATTTTTAGCAGCTGTTGGCTGTCAGGCAATTCGTCAGAGGCAAGTTAGCAGGCCAGAAGTGCCTGGTGAGCCTTGTCTCATAAAGCCGCTTCATTACGAACTCCTTCCCCTTCCATCCCAGCTCTGTTTCTGCTGATTAAAATCATAGCGTCGTTCATTCCAAAGGTCAAGGGGAGCAGAGACAGAGGAAGCAGCAAGTGCCGTTCCAAGGGACACTTCCTGGTCCTTTAGTCATCACTGGGACGAGCTGTGCAGGAAGGGAGAAATGATTTCAAAGCAAAATAAATAAATAAATAAATGAAGAGAATAGTCTCCCTCCGTTCCAGCTGCATGCTTGACAAGAGTGTTAAACGCCCTGAAATTAGATCTTCTCCAAGCAAGGGTAACGTTGCATACGCAAGAAGATACAGAAGGCCAGCATCTTGCTAAAGCAAAGAGAGACAGACATGATGTTTCTAAGTGCTGTTGCAGGGACTCAAGAGCAGGTGATGGTTTTGCCCTTGTTTTCTGCTTGAGATGCCCATGAGCCATTGGTCGGCCACTGTGTGAGACGGGATGCTGGACTAGATGGGCTCTGGCCTCATCCAGCAGGGCTCCTCTTAGGTTCTTATCTAGAATGGATGGCTAAGTACCATCTCCAGGTTGGAGAGATAAGCAGGATGCCTCTAAAGGCCATTTGCACGGAATCAAGAGCAGTTGGAGGTTTTGCTTTTGTCTTCTGCTTGAGATGCCCAGAAAGGACTAATGGGTTTGGCCTGATCCAGCAGGGCTCCTCTGAACGACAGGGTATCAATGGTTACTAGAAAGGATGCATAGATATACTCCCTCCAGGTCAGGGAGACAAGCAGGACCCTTGAACTAGAAGACTGGAAGAGCTGATAAAGAGGTCTACTGGCAGACCAGCAGATCCTGATCTGGAACCCTCAAAACCACTGAAATGCAAATGAAGTATGCTTGTCTGTGAAACTTCAGAAAGAAGTGAGCTCAGGTGGACCGGGATGGCTCACTCTAATCTAGATGGCTGCTCAGTACAGTATATCCAGCACATGGGTCCAGACAACAGAAGCGAGTAGCAGAAATCTTCAAGAGGAACATGACTCACTACATGCTTGAGAATTCAGTTAAGTGTCAAGATCATATCAACTAGAATTGGTCGCTCCTCAGGAATCCTACGCTTTATGCATGCATATGTACCCATTACAGGTGAAGCAGAAGAACAGACTTCAGGCCTGTTTGCACGTAGTTCTTAGTGAGCTCTGCTCCACTTGCTAGTGCGGCACGTCCACATTCCTCTGTTGCTGCAGCTGCCCCGGGGGTGAGAGAACCTCCCCAGACCATCCAACTGGGGTGTCTGGATTGCTCCTGGATGCCATATCTGCACCCTCTTCCAGGTGTGGGTGTGGCGAGTGGGTGTGGTTGTGCAGTTGCAGCTGTGCAGTTGTGCACACCCTCCAGATTGCCACGACAACATCTGAACAGGCACTGGATGTGGCATTAGGGCTCCTGGGCATTCATGCTACCACTGGCCAGGTAACAGAGCTAGTTTAGTGCTCGTTCTGTGAATGGTTATCACCTTCCTGGATCCTTGCTGGTCTACCAGATCAGCAAGTGCAAACAGCCAAACCTACCTGCTCAAAGGTGGTTTGGCGCACATACCCTAGTTCACTTCACTCACTACTGAGCCAGGCTTGGAGGTCAAGGTTGGGTTTGCTAGCAAACTGGACAAGAAGGATGCCCAGTGCATGGCGTCACTCATGAACATCTTAGCTGTCCTGCCTGTCCGTCTGCACCTTTGGCTTGTGTCTCTGTCCTACTTTGCTCAACCCGCATCATGCCAACACTTACCTGCTGCCCTGAACTACTGACTCACTGCTCCATGGCCTGCTGCAGGTCTGGGTACTTCTTCCTTCTGGGACTACAGGTCCCGGCAGGCCATACCATGTGGAAAGCCTCCAAGATTCTATGCTGCACACTGTACTTCCCAGCAGGTGGCGCTACTTATGTGCATGGCACGATCAATTGTGTTCAGGAATGGAAATTTGCCAGAACCAGCTTAAGAGCGTCTCTACTAAGTGGTGGTTGCAATGTGAAAGTTGGAGGGGTGAAGAAACTTGGAATAGGAGGAGGAGTTTGACTGGCTGTCCACATATAGATTAGAGGTTGCCAAGTCGATTTATTGCCAAGACCTGCTTCATGGAAATTCAGAGTCAGACTGAATAATTGGTGGATTGTAGAGTGTGAAACCAGGGGCGACTTCACGTTTCCCACCTGCTGGATGGGAAAGGAGCGCAATGAACCAACGTTCACTAGTGCTCACACTTGGAGCACTAGTCAATGTTAACTGTCCCTACCCCGGGCGATCGAATACTTACCTTGATTCAACTGCGAGGCCGGTCCTCTTCAGGGCAGTGCCATTTTGGTTGCAGTGTCCTGTGTGACTGTCCATGCATCAGCGCTGTCACCATGATGAAGACTCTGTCCAGTCTCATTCACGTCTGGAGGGCAGCAGGGTTGCCAGCATGCTTGTGTGGCAGCCCTCTTGACCTCCTCGACCAGCAGAGGTGCGAATGCTCTTTGGCTGGACGCAACAGGTCAGTGATTGGGGAAGGTTGGAGAGGATGTGGAGCATAATTTCGTGCTCCACAGGTAGTGCATGGCTAGGGAACGTCTCGGCAGGCAGGGGGCACTTGGAGGCTGTAGCAGCCTCCTCCAAGTGCAGATGCCCATCACCAGAAGTTCCTTAATCTTTTTTTTTTTTTGAGAATTCACAGGAATGATGGGAAATGGTAGGCATTTCTCAGCATTTGTTATTATCCACAGTTCTACATTATCCGCTTTAGGGCCTGGAATGTATCCCCCGTAAATACAGCAGCCCAACTGTATATTCCTGGCAGGATATCTGGGTGCCGCCTGGAGGCAGCCTTAAATCGCGTCTTGCTAAAGTTCCGTGGGGCAGCAGACAGTAGAGGTGTGCAGGAATGCAATTTTTGACTTTCAATTCATAACAAATTGAATATTCAAAAATCCAAATGTGTACGAATAAAGAAAAATGAATGTCTGGACTTTCGAACCGATACGAATACATTTGTATCTATTCATTTGAATATTCAGTGTGAATCTCTTACGCATCCTAGAATCATAGAATCATAGAATCATAGAATGGTAGAGTTGGAGGGGACCTCCTGGGTCATCGAGTCCAACCCCCTGCTCAAGGCAGGATCTCCTAAACCATCTCAGACAGATGGCTGTCCAGTCTCTGCTTGAAGACCTCCATCGAAGGGGAACCAACCACCTCCCGTGGCAGCCTGTTCCACTGGTTGATCACTCTTACTGTTAGAAATTTTTTCCTAACATCTAAACTAAATCTTTTCCCCTGCAGTTTCACCCCATTGTTTCTAGTCCTTCCTTGAGAGAGTGAGAACAGGGCTGATCCCTCTGCCTTGTGACAACCCTTGAGGTATTTGTAGACAGCTATCATGTCTCCTCTCAGTCTTCTTTTTGTTAGACTAAACATTCCTAGTTCCTTAAGCCGTTCCTCATAGGACACGGTTTGCAGACCGTTCACCATCTTGGTAGCTCTCCTTTGAACCTGCTCCAGCTTGTTCTGGGGTGACCAGAACTGGACACAGTACTCCAGATGAGGTCTGACCAAGGTAGAGTAGAGGGGGATAATAACTTCACGTGATCTGGACTCTATGCTTCTCCTAATACACCCCAGGATTGCGTTTGCCTTTTTTGCAGCTGCCTCGCACTGTTGACTCATGTTCAGTTGATGATCTACCAGGACACCCAAGTCTTTTTCACATGTGCTGCTGCTCAGCCGAATTCCTCCCATTGTATATGTGCTTTTTTCATTTTTCTTGCCCAGGTGCAGAACCTTGCATTTTTCTTTGTTAAATACCATTTTATTAGTTGCAGCCCATTGTTCGAGTTGCATCCTGTTGTCATCTTGTACATATCTGTAAGGATGCTTATGGATACACACAAGATGTGTAAGGATACGTATGCTGTGTACGTATCTGTACATGTATGAATGTCCGAATTGTTCTTATGAATAACTCAAAATATTCGTATTTGTACCAATACTAAAATACAAATGTCTGGATATTCGATTCGTATACAAATGTATGAATTCCTACAAATTCATACGAATTACCAATATTTTGATTATTCATTGCTATCCCTAGTAGGCAGTAAAGTGTCAAGACTGCGTGCATCCGCTGTGGAAAATAAAAGTGAGATTGCACGTTAGGCCATATTTTAAGAAGACATTGAATACAGTGGGCCTTTCCGCGCTTAACGTTCCCGGGACAGTGTTCCAGGGAAGTTAAAATCTCACACAGAGGCCAGCGTTCGCACTAAGAATACCTGTGCTGTTGCAAAGCTTGCCATCACTTATGCAAGCACTGTGAAAGTGTGGTCAATCCCACCTGAGAGCAACTGCTTGCCACAGCAAGGGTCATGCATGGTGGGCCATTGCTGCAGCAACCGAGCAATGCAGGCTGCAGCCACAACCACCGTGTCCTGCCTGCCGCACATAGCCTTTGCATGGAAGGCTTTGTGTAGGAGTTACTAAAAGCATGTTAGATGCTCCTAGTATAGCTGTGGAACTGCTGAGGATGGGCTCTGTGTGCTTAGAGGCGCTCTGAGACGGAAGTGGTTCTGCACTGTGCGAATGCTCTGTACTGGAGCCTCCCTGGAGATCCTTAATCTCTGAAGTGCCTAAAGGCCCTGGGTGTGGTTTCGGTCACTGCATCTCAAAGTCTGTGGTCAAACTTAAGGTTTAATCCAGTTTCAGTACGCTCTCAGAGTGAGAGAATACATCAACAAAGTGACAAGCTGTTTTCTTTCAGTGGTAAATAACTCAGAAAATTCACCTTTGGGATAGGCAAGTTGGAAAGAAAGTTACTGGTTGCTTGGATGATGTGTTATCTTGTTCTGAAGGTGAACTGAAGCTGGATTAAACCTTAGGTGTGACCACAGCCAAAAAAAACGAGTATTTTAGCAGAGATAACTAATAGAGCCGGTAAACAGTTTTAAAAGCCTGATAATACCTCCCATGCAAGGGAATCAAGAGGCGATTGTGGAATCCTCCTTGGATCTGGCAATCACCTCTTCCCTTCTAGAGGACCCGCAAGAGTAAGATCTGTGCCGCCCTGTGGTCTAGTGGTTAAGGAGCCGGACTCTTATCTGGGAATACTGGGTTCGATTCCACACTCCCCCACAAAGCCAACTAGGTGACCTTGGGCTAAACACAGCTCCCTCTCTGAACATTCAAAGACCCACCAACCTCACAAGGTGGTCTGTTGTGGGGAGAAGAACAGAAGGTTTGTCAGCTGCTTTGAGTCCCCTTAAATGGGTGAGAAAAGCAGGGTATAAAAGCCAAACCTCCTTCTTCTTCCTTCATGAACCCAGGTAGCTCTCTTCTGTGCTCTCACAGCCCCACCCACCTCACAGAGTGTCTGTTGTGCAGAGAAGAACAGAAGGTTTGTCAGCCACTTTGAGTCCCCTTAGATGGGTGAGAAAAGTGGGGTAGAAAGCCAACTCTTCTTCTTCCCAAGCGAGGAATTAGTGGTCCTCTTTGCCTTTCTTTTGAGCGGTGCCTTCTCCAAGGTCACCCAGCAGTCTGGAAGCATTGCCTTTTGAGGTCCAAACCATTTCCCCGCCAGCCCTGTCCTGGCTTCGAGATGAAAGACAATATAATTTCACACACAGCAGCTGACAGGTTGAATTTCAGCTCCGCGTTCCAGGTCCCAGGCTGGTTGCTAATAATTTGCCTCTCTGTTGTTTTAATCTGTACATTTTGGTGACGGGGTGAGTCAGCTTTCCTGTACAGGATACGAGATTATTAGCAGCTGAAGTATTTTAGCGCACGCTTTGGGAAATCATGAATAGGAAATGAGAATCCTTTATTTCAAGCTGACCCAGTACTGTTGCAGTGGGCCGCAATTGCAGTAAATGCATGACAGAGATGCAGGGGGAAGGGAGAAGCTTTTGAATGGGCTGCGCAGCTGTTCCCACTGGTTCTGATGGTCTCTAGCATGGGGCACCTTCAGGAGGTAAGAGGGTGAGGCCGTTTGGAAGGGCCTTTGGGGTTGTAGCCCCTAGGTTACAGAGTGCTCTCCCCTCCAAGGCGCGTCAGACATCCTCGTTGTGTTCAGAAGCCTGGACTTCAGTTGTGGGAACAACTTCCTCACCCCCTTGTTTTAGCCATGCTTTTAATCTATTTTTAATTATGATTTTATTGTGCCTTGGCCTGAGACCTTTGGCTATAACCCAGCAGTGCGCATGCATGCGCTTTGGGTGCACGCAAGGGAACGGTGACGACAGGTCCCTTTGTCCTCACCCCTCCTTGTGGCCACTAACCCACAGGGCTGTGTGACTTTCTCTGCCAGCTGTGCGCAGGACCCTCCTTGTGGGCCTCCACGTGCCCAGACAGGCCTTTGATCTGATGCTGGTGGGCATTCCTTATCCTTCCACAAGCACATCCTGCAACCCAAGGCAGGTAAATTTGCTAATGAACTGTGATGGTCAGGGACCCTTCGCACATGCCACACACGTGAATACCACGCTAGGGATGTGCACGAACGTGTCCGAATTCTGAGATTCGTGGATGGATCGGATAGGGCCCTATTTGTAGGGCCCTATCCGTCCACGAATCCGATAATCCAGTATCTGTAGAAGCTTCAGTCGAAGCTTCTACGGATACTGGATGTCCTGGGGCCTCCCCCCCTTGGCCACCTTCCCTGCAAACCTCCCCCCCCCAACAGTCTCCCCAGGGGCCCCTTACCTGCTCCAGTGTGGACCCGGGCTTCTTCCCTGGCCCCCTGGAACGCCAAACAGGCTTTCCAGAACCTAAATATAAACCGGAAGGCATGTATTTAGGTTCCAGAAAGCCTGTTTGGCATTCTGGAGGGCCTGGGAAGAGGCCTAGGTGCCACTGGAGTGCTCCTGCCCACCTCCCCTGTGCCCATTTAGCTGTAGGGGCGCTCCATTGGTGCCCAGGCCTGTTTCTGGGCCTTCTGGAGTTTTCTGGAACCTGGAGACAAGGCCTTTTGGTACCAGAAGGCCCTGGCTCCATGTTCCGGAAAGCATGTTTGGCATTCCAGAAGGCCCAGAAACAGGCCCAGGCCGCCAGTGGAGCGCTCCCGCCTGCCTCCTTGGTGCCCCATTGCCTTTGGGTATGCTTCGGTGGTGACCCAGGCCCTAGGTGGCGGTGATAGTGCAGATGGCAACAGTGGCAGCGGTGAGGAGGGGAGGTAAGTGGGGAGGGGTGGTAATGGAGGGGGGAAGGTTTATTCATTCCATGCATGGATATTCATAGAATATACATGCATGGATACTAATATCCCCACATCCATGGGGGCTAATATTCAGTCGGAGCCAAATATTTTCACATTCTGTTCACCTCAAACAGAATGTGGAAATTGGCTCCATTCACACCCCTACACCACCTGCATCCAGGAAACACAATGGCAAGCTGTTGCCGTTTATTATTATTAATCATCCCTTACTAGTAACCTGCATGGCGGGGGAGGGATAGGAGTGCTTACTCATGACACACACACACACCCTGTCCACACTTCCAAATGTATTTATCCAAAGGACGGGCAAACAAATGCAGATGCTTCCAGAAAAATTCTGAGACCGCTGCACAATTACAGCGGTTCCATAAATCCTTGACCAAATCAAATCCCAAATGCACGCTAAAGAAAATTGGGTCTGCGCTTATTTCTAATAGATTATAATCACATTGTGACATTAGTCCAAGGGGGAACACAAAATGCATGGTACTGGGAAATAATAATTTCATTAGGACTAATCCTAGTTAACGGTACAGACGTCAATCTTTTAGTGAAACACCACACTTCTTTTGCGGGTTTGTTCAAAAGACCAGAATTTCTGGCACAGGCAATACTTAAGGATAACCGGGAAGGTGAATGAGTGATATTTCTGAAGGTCTAATTGAAGCCTTGGGCTTGAGACAGAGAACAAATCTGCACATGCTTTTCCTGCTTTAAATGAAGTGCTGCTACAGGGAAATGGTAATACGCTTCAAAGCTCCGGCGTGCTGTTTACCCATTTGCCAACACACCCAACTGTGCTCACATTGCGGCCGGGGAACTTCCATACCTCTGCTGTGATGTTGCTACCCAGGACTGTTCAAATGCAGGAAAGGACCTTGCGAACCTGGCTTTAAAGACATAGGAGGAATGCCGGGTGCAAGAGCGGTAGATCCAAACTAGGGGTAGCAGTGCTTGCTAGGAAAAACAGGAGTAAGCATTGTCACAGCCCTTACTCCTGCCTGCCATTTACAGCGTCCAGTAGAGTATTTGTGGCAGAATGGTGGCCGGCTCCGTGCAGCTCTGTGTGAACACTACACTCGATCAGTGTGACATCTGAGCCACGAAGGAGACAGATGAACAGCCCCAAGGCTCAGGCAGCGTCTCCACTTACCTTTCTGAAGATCTAGGAAAGCACTTGCGGTGACCCACTTCAAGTATGATTGCATTTCTCTTGCTGTGCAAAGAGATGGACCCATTTCACAGCACCAAAATGGAGTCATGGAGGGCACCTCTTCCCTGAGGCACTCCCTGTATGCGATCCGCCTGCACCTGGAAGTGGCGATGTGGCCTCAATTACAGCGCTATGTGGAGGCTGCTGTGCAGATCCTACTAGAGTTCTATGTGGTGCTCTCACTACCCCATGATGCACATGGTCAAATGCTTGGGGCAGCAGAGAGAGATATTTGTTTGGGCTTAGGGCCACTCCTGTCTTTCACATTTTCTTTCTTGGTGGTCTGCAAACCATGTCCTATGTGAATCATCTAGGAATGTTTAGCCTGCCAAAGAGAAGACTGAGAGGAGACATGATCACAGTCTTCAAGTCTCTGAAGGGCCGTCACAGTGCAGAGGGATCGTCCCTGTCTTCACTTGCACAAGATGGAGAACTAGAAACAACGGGATGAAACTTCAAGGGAGTCAATACAGATTAGATATTAGGAAAAACTTCCTGACAGTGAGAGTGACCAGTCAGTGGAATAGGTTGCCACGGGAGATGGTGGGTTCTCCTTCGCTGGAGGTCTTCAAGCAGAGGCTGGACCTACATCTGTCTGGGAGGGTTTAGGAAATAAAATCCTGCACTGATCGGGGGGTTGGACTAAATAACCCTGGAGGTCCCTTTCATGATCATTGTTTCCATGATTTATCCCTCCATCTTATCCTCTGCCATCTCTTTTCCCTTTGCCTTCCACCTTTCTGGGTATCATGGTCTTTCCCAAGGAATCCTGTCCAAGGAACTCTATGGGCACGCCCCCATGCACATTTTGGTCCGAATTGAAATTGGGTTTGGGAAGGGGCGTCCTCATGCATTTTAGAATTGGTCCTATTTATACATATTTGCACATATAATGCGGGATGAAAACAGGGTGCATACGGATGCATTCAGGATAAATACATATTTGTGCAAATTCATATATCGGGTATGAATTTTATTGACATTTGCACTTCGAGATTCGAATCGGATTTTCAAAAGTACAGATCCAGGCAATCTGGATCCGA
This sequence comes from Aspidoscelis marmoratus, assembly GCA_014337955.1. Classification (NCBI taxonomy): domain Eukaryota; kingdom Metazoa; phylum Chordata; class Lepidosauria; order Squamata; family Teiidae; genus Aspidoscelis; species Aspidoscelis marmoratus. The sequence goes on from MTQE01002217.1 coordinate 13,124,180, forward strand.
ATCGGATTTTCCAAAATCTGGATTTTCAAAATTCAAATCAAATTGAATTTTTGAATATTCAATTTGAATTCAAATATATATACATACATACATTTGTGCACATCCCTACTATGAACTGACGTCCGATAAAAAGTAAACTGCAGTTGAAATCCTCACCCACCTGAATCCAGCATAAAAAGGTTCAGAGGGAGACCTGATGAAATGGATAAAATTAACTTTTGCATAAGAGAAGCAGCAGCATAGATAAACGAGAGCTGAGTGATGCTGAGGAGGCTTATTCAAATTGCTCTTGTCCAGTTGTCTAGTCATCATGCCCAATGCTTCATGACACCATGGACCACAGCATGCCAGGCCCTTCCATCCTCCAGTGTCACCGGGATTTCCCCCATGCTCATGTTAGTTGCTTCCATGATTTATCCATCCATCTCTTCTCCCTTTGCCTTCCACCTTTCTGGGTATCATGGCCTTTTCCAATGAATCTTGTCTTTCTTTTCATGAGGTAGCCAAAGGTTCTGAGCTTCAGTGTAAGGATTTGTCCTTCCAGTGAACATTCCTTTCCTATACTGACTGATGAAGGGGACATGGATCAGCCTCTCTGTGTCTGTCTGTCTGTCTGTCTGTCTGTCTGTCTGTCTGTCTGTCTGTCTGTCTGTCTGTCTGACTGTCTGTCTGTCTGTCTGTCTGTCTGTCACCCAAAGGTCACAGTGCAGGTCACAATAAATGTCTTTGCATATCTTAAATGAAGCACATTTTTGGGCATCCAAGCATCCAAAGTGACCAGAGGCCTATTTGCACTACGGCCTCTAGTGAACAATTAGTGAACTTCTGGGGAAGGGCATCTGCGCTTGGAGGAGGCTGCTACAGCCTCCAAGTGTGCCCTGCCTCACCAGAAGTTCACTAATTGTTGATTAGGTATGGAGCATGAAATTCTGCTCCACATCTTAACCAACATTTACCAGGAACTTACTTGGAATGTCCATCTGTGCGACCATCTGCAATCTTCCAGTGCTCCAGGGTCGTCTGAGGTGCTGTGCAAACACGCTAGTGCCTCAGACGACCATGGATGTGACTGCACATGCGCACCGCCTCAGCATCATCATGGTGATGGTGTTGACGCATGTGCAGTCACAGTCGTAGTCACAGAGGATGCTGCAGCCAAAATGGCGTCGCCCAGAGAAGGACTGGGCCCCGGGGGCTGGGCGGGAACGGTGCAGCCAAAGCTGACTAGGGCTCAAATGTGAGCACTATTCAACGCTGGTTAATCACGCTCCTTTCCCGTCCAGCGGATGGGAAGGAAAGTGCAAAAACGCCCCAGGGATGATTGTTGGAAAACCCACAACCAGTGCTGGGTTTTCCGGCAACAGTAAACAGCGTTCTTTTGGTGGTGATGGCGGTGGGTGGAGGAGTGTGGGGGCTATGGTGGGGTTGCCTTTAAAACGTGAGCCAGTCCCACCATAGCGGTGCCGTAATGGCGCTATGTCTCCCCCGTCTGGATTCAGCTACAGTTGCTGCCTGGCTTCCTTTTCACAGCAGCTTCCTGTGGCTTTGTGCATTCCGAGGTGGGCGCGAACAGTCCCTGGGCCTTTCCCCTCAAATGCACAGCATCTGCTCCCCTCCCTTCCCCGGGAATCCCACCACGCTAAGTGGCCGGATATGTTTCAAGGGTAAAATTGAAAGCGCCCATTAATCAGTGTTGCCCCTGTCCAAAGCCAGGAAGATAATGGAGCATGAATTGGTGTTGTGGTTCCGCACAGGGAGCGGGTTGCTAAACGCCCCTGGTCCTCTTCCGCTCCCCCGCAGGGCCTCCCCTTTGGGCCATAAAATGTCATGGGCTGCTCAACACTGCTTCTCACTGGTACAGCTGTTTTGGTGGTTTTTAATGGATAGAGTGAGGAGGCTACATGAAAGACAGCCTTGCTTTTCCATCCCTCCAAGCTTTTAATTCAACCAGCAATTTTTTGAAACAACAAGAACCAACCACCATTCTTTCGAACGGTAGTCCAGTGACAACAGCCGACACAACCTGGTCGTGATGCACCGTGGAGTTACTTCTTCCTATATGGAAGGAAGAGGGCAGAACCTTCACCTGAGCTTCACCCAGACATCTTTTATTTATCTGCATAACCTGGACTAAAGCACACATAGATGCAGCTTTTTGTGCAGATTATCCATTCTTTATTCCAGATTATCCAAATAATACATAATAAGCAGGTGATGTCTGGATGAAGCTCTGGGGGGGGGGGGATGACCAGCAGATTGTAGAAGAACAGAAGGTTTGTCAGTTGCTTTGAATCCTCTTAAGGGCAAGAAAAGCAGGGTAGAAAAGCCAACTCTTCTTCTTCTTCCACAGAGCCAGCTGGGTGACCTTGGGCTAGTCACAGCTCTCTTCTGAGCTCTCACAGCCCCACCTACCTCACAGTGCGTCTGTTGTGGGGAGAAGAATGGAAAAGCTTTGTCAGCTGCTTTGAGTCTCCTTAAATGGGTGATAAAAGTGGGGTAGAAAAGCCAACTCCTCCTCTTCTTCCTCTTCTTCCTCTTCCTCCTCATAGTCTGTCTTCCCTGCTTTTTTACCAAGCGCTGGCACCAAGCCTCAGCATTTGGCACTTGCTGCCCTGCCTGCGTGTCGGCCAAAGAGGCACTCACGGTGAGTCAGGGAAGCTGTCCATCTTCTCTCCCTTCCTCTGATCTGACCATTCCTGAGAAAGCACCAGGGAAGTGTTTCCATAAAAGGGGAGGGAAAACAAGCCAAAGGAAGGTAAAGGTAGGCTTGGCTGGAGTGGCATTAGGGTCGAAAGAAGTTGCATTGGAAAGTCAGACCCTTTGGGACCATGGGCAGGACTGGAAATCCAAAGAGCTTTTAGCAGGGTGTGTGCATGGATCTGAAGTTCATAATGCTGCTTTGAAGGAGCCAAAGAAGCAGGTCCGTTTGGTTCCCTCCATTGTCACCACTAAGGCAAGTTGGAAAAAGCCCTGAGAAGAATTTCTCTTGCAGGTACGCATTCACAGGAACCAAATCTGCCCAAGGGCACACCTGTTCCTGTCTCTAGGGCTGACCCGAAAGAATTTCCCACCTGCTGGGAAAAAAACAAAACAAAAAACCTGCACAGACTTGTGGAAGGAGCAGCCTTTTGTGGCAGTAGTGTCATGACCCAAGCTAATGGCTGGATCAGGCCGCAGTCCATCTAGTCCAGCATCCCATCCCACACAGTGGGCCACCAGTTACTCATGGGCATCTCAAGCAGAAGACAAGGTCGAAACTTTCACCTGCCCTTGACTTCCTGCAAATGGCCTTAGAGGTCTCCTGCCTGTCTCCCCAGCCTGAAATATGTACTTAGGCACCCGTTCTAGTAGCCACTGAGACACGTGTCCTCCATAAATTTATCTAACCCAGTGATGGCGAACCTTTTGAGCTTGGTGTGTCAAAATTCACAAGAAAATCTAGCTTAACTCGGGTGCTGTGTCACTTCTAGAAATATCCATAATTTTGTGATATTTATAGCTCTAGTAAGAAAGTTATATTTTTGATATATGTATTTTATTAGAAGCAAAAATGAATAATTCTTTACATTTGCTAAATCTTCAATTGACAGCTGGCATTTCGTACACTTCAAGAACAAGCAAGCACTACATGCCCAGGTGCCAGGGTGACCAGGTGTGTCACCTAAAAGGGCTTGGTGTGTCACCTGTGACACGCGTGTCATAGGTTGGCCATCACCGATCTAACCCTTTGTAAAATTTGCTGCCAGAAGAGGTCGCAACGGCTATGAGCCTAGATGGCTTTAGGGAAGGGTTAGACAAATTCATAGATGACAGATGTATCCAGGGCTGCTAGAATCGTTGCCTAAGTTCAGGTGGGGGGGGGCATTTTCTGGGATTCGAGAGCAGGGGAAGGTTTGTTCTTGTCTCTACTTGAGATGCCCTCGACAGCTGGGCTGTGGCCTGATCCAGCAGGGCTCCTCTTATGTTCCTATGTAAAAGCCATCTAGGTTGGTTGCTGTCACCACCTCTTCTGGCATCCAGTTCCATAGACCAAAGACCCTCTGGGTGAAGAAACACTTCCCTTGTCTGATCCGACTCTCCTACCCATCAGCTTCATAGATGCCCCCTAGAGAAAATAAATTTTCTTTCTCCACCTTTTCTACACCGTGCATGATTTTATAGACTTCTATCAGGTCCCCTCTTAAACGCCGTCTCTCCAGACTGAAGAGGCCCAAACGTTCATAAGGAAGGTGTTCCAGCCCCTTAATTATTCCAGTTGCTCTTTTCTGCCCCTTTTCCAATCCCACAAGATCCTTTCGAGGTGTGGTGACCAGAATTGATTCCCAGGACCTATTTGGCTGCAATAACCCTGCCGAAGAAAGAGCATTATCCTGAGGGCCTCGTTTTAATTCTGCCGCAAGAATGACAGGCAGATCATCAAAGGCTGGGTCTCATTGAAGCTTTTTCAATTCAATCCTCTGTGGAGGTTTCCAGGTTTGCCCTTATCTGTGGCTTTCTCTCTCCATGTGTCTCTCATTAACCAAAAAGAAGAGCTGAAGCGTATTTTTCATACAGCACCCGGTTATTATTTTTTGACTTCCTATAGCAAACTTTGTTTAAAGAAAGCTTACGTCCTTCGTCCTGCTGCTCCCGAGAGTCCGGGGGGGGGGGAGATTAAAAATTAGTGGGAAACGATTTTCTCCATCATTTCTCCAGGCTGTGAACCTCTTGAGAATTCCCTTTGAAGCTTCGCCTTCAGGGTCCCCGTGAGACCAGAGCAGGATCAGACGGGGCGACGAAAGAAGGGAGGCCCCCTTTTAATTATGGGCCACACGGTCTGTTCAGACCTGCAGTAATGACAGAGAAGGAAATGAATGCAGGGGAGAAAATGAAATGGATCCAAATTGCACGCTGTGTTTATTTAACAATTTCCTCTGCTCATTCCTAAGGCTGTGTGTGGCTGACGGGAGAGCAGCACAGCAAATGATGGGAAGGAACCACTTTGTTTGCCTTTCAGAAGATAAAGACCACAGTTCCTATTCTCTTTTAAAGGGAAGACAGAAAATCCAGTGGTTTTTTAAAATTACAGTGGTACCTTGACATACGAGTTTAATTCGTTCCGTAACCTTGCTTTTATGTCAAATCGCTCGTATCTCAAAGCAATTTTCCCATTAATCCATTCCAGCTCCCAAAACACCACCTCAGTTGTTTTTGTTATGTACTGTACTGTATTTACATACTCGTATCTCAAATCTTGCTCTCATCTCAAAGCAAAATATCACTCGCTCGGCGGCTTGTATGTCAAAACACTTGTATGTCAGGGCAGTTGTATGTCAAGGTACCACTGTATGTATGGAGGTTTCCTCTCAGCTGATCACAAGAGTCGAAATCACTGCAACATCACTGAAGAATAGGGATTGTGGTGCATGCAAATGCAATGTTCGACATTCGATTTGTAACAGATCAAATATCCAAAAATCTGAATTTCATACGAATAAAGAAAAATGAATGTCTGAACATTCGAACCAATACAAATACATTCATATCTATTTGTGTGGCTGAGTCCCCCAAAGACTTATTTGCCTCTCTAGCCTCCCTCTGCTGTCACTGTATTGAAGTGGACTTTAAAAGTGCCCTGCACTTCCAGAATAAGTGTCCGCGTGAGGCTCAGCAAAACGTACGTTTAAAATGCAGTTTCCATCCCCATGGAAGTGTGTTTTCTTTCCCCGCATCTTTTTCTCCCCGCCCCCTCTCTTG